>VZQC01014815.1:0-255307 GCA_009823505.1 Rhizomys pruinosus | reverse complement strand
AGTAGCTATCTATAATTAACAAATACATTTAAAGTATTAGGTACCGAAAAGTTTAGTTAAACTGAACAACGACCGCAATTGAAAAGTATTTACTCAATTTTTAAACCAACATGGAACTAAAACACTCACACAGTCGGAAAAAAGGAAAAAAAAGTAAGTTATCTCTTTGCAGGTTGGGGTGACATGATGCTGTGTATGGGAAATTTTCATGAATCTGTTAAAAATGACTAGAAACAATATGCAAATTAATCTAATCCATGGTTTAGTCTATAAGAACAAACACACAAATCAATTTGCCTTCTCTTAGAATGAACACTCTGGATCTGTGAATATTACAACCTACGCAGGCAAAAAGGAAAGAAGAGGTTAAAAATTGAATTTCTGAAGCTAACTAAAATTGTTTTCTTTGGAGACAGTGGTCTCGCTATATTGTCCAGCCTCACCATCAGCTCACGATGTTCTTCAAACTCAGGATCTTCTTGCCCTGGCCTACTAAATGCAGGACGGAATTACAGGTGTGTGTCACCACCCTGGCCTGTACTCCAAAAATTAAAAACTTTATGTGGTGGCTGCGAGAGATTTGCTCAATTGGTTAAGCAGCACGGGCTGCTTTTTCAGATGGGATCCCAGTTGGGTCTAGCATTCACATGGCCAGCTAAACAACCCTTCCTTCACTCCAGTTCTAGGGGATTTTATGTCCTCTCTGGCCTCACAGGCATTGCCCACACTTGGTGCACTTGCATACATGTTTGGGCAATAATCCGCCAGGGGCTGGATGATCTCAGTAGTCCCAATCTGGTGTTGAAGGCCCTGTGGATTCCAGGAGATCTGCGGTAATAACGTTCACGCTGGGATCTGAAGGGTCGATCACAGCAGCAAGACAAAATCAACAGTGAGAGGGAGGCAAGCCGCAGGAAAAAAAAAGGGACCAGCTCCCTGCCATGGCTTTGGCCTTTTAATATTGCCTGCCGGCAGAAGGTTAATGCCTACATTTAGGGGTGGGCCACCCGGCGGGTTGAGGTTTTAGTCCAATTTGAAGATCCTTTTCTCTTATTTGTCCTTAGTCCAGTCAAGTTGCACCCAGGATTAACCATCACATCATAGTAATACAAACATGACTAAGATCGATTCTCCAAACTATAATGAGATTCTACTTTGCTGGCATAGATGGCTCCTTTTTATTTATTGATTTATTTCTTTTTTTTTTCAAATTATGTTTTTCTCCATGGATGATTTGATACTTGGTGTCCCGTTTGCATGTTTGTTTTTCCTGGTTATAGTTGTTGTAATTAATTCAAACTCTATATATCTATATATATATATATATTTATTATTTTTTTTTCTTTTTTGAGATTAGGGTCTCTCCTATAGCCCCCAGCTAGCCTGGAAAACTCACCACATTTGTATACCAGCTGGCCCTGCACTTGGAAATCACCCGAGATCCTGCCCTGCCTCCTCAGTGCCTCCAAGGATGCAGGGACTGCAGACAGAAGGATCCCCCACCCTCAAGGCATGTACAGCCAAGTCAACATGTACATTTACCTGTATACCACAAAGAAGACCATAACCCCACCGGCCTTATTTTTCTACCTATGTGAGGGAACAGGATTCCCAGAGGAAGCTGACCACACTGCGTTACCGCCCGGTAAGTGCATGAAAAAAAAACAGAACCCCCACAGGGGCAGTACATAATTGGAGCAGCACAGCCCTAACCATCAGACAGAGATGTACCATAGAGAAATACACCATCAATATAAACTCACAACAAAGACTGTCACTATGAGGGCAAATCCGAACCAGAAAAAAACAAAACACTCCACTACATTTCTGGAAATCAAATACAGCCAAAAAAAAAACACGGGGGCGCAATCATCGCCGAGCGATTGGCCAAGCAAAACAGGTGCAACCAAGCCCTAAGAGAATGGCAGACAGTGGCTACAATCTGAGTCCACATTTATGGTTAAAAGAAAAAAAAAATTACAAAAAAAACAAAAATAGAAGGAGCGAAATAATTTAGTGGAGTTTGAGGAGTCGCTTCAGAGGCAAAAAACAAGAAAAAAAAAAAAAAAAAAAAAAAAAAAAAAAAAAAAAAAAAAAAAAAAAAAAAAGTAAGTGAAATCCTAAGAACAGGAAGAAAAGAAGGGGAAAGGTTAGGCCAAGTCTTCCAGGACCCCTCAGAGACTCCAAAGGGCCTTTGGGGGTTACCCACCTTCTCCCTCAGTGTCTAGGTTCTGCAGCTCCTGATGGAATTAAGCCCCGAGACAGTGAACAAAGGCCAGACCCATCCCCAGGGCTGGGACATGTAAGGCTGAACTCTTCTGGACAGTGGTTTCCAAATCTGTAGGAAAAAGCAGGTCCGCTCTGCAAGAAGGCAGGCCTGACCAGCTTCCACGGTAGCTCAGGCTTTGAGGCCTTCACCCAGGAAACAGTGAGGACCATAGGTAGAAACTGAATTATCAGAGAGGAGGGGAAAGGCAAAGTTTCCTCCCTCCAAACACCTGTTAAGATAAAAGGCAGCTGAGACAAGTCATGTAGGAAGGACGTTTGGGGGGGGGCGGCGGGCAGCAGGGAAGTTTTGCTAGGACACAAGGATGAAAAGCCAAATAAAGGGCAGATTGGGAATATCTGCTCTGAAGGTGGATCATGTTATCACCCCATGCCTTGTGGAGCGTAACAGTCTGTGAAGTGCTCTCACACACTGGCACATTTAATTCGATAATACAGCTTTGGGAAGGGTTAACTGTGGAGTCAAACTATTCAAAGATGACTCTAAGTTTAAGAATATGGTAGCAGGCTCAGAGTGATTGTCACAAGGCCATTAGTAAGACGAGGTGGTTTTATAGTCTTCATAAGAGGATGATAACTTTTAAAGTCTTGGAATTACTTAGAGAGAATAGTGTTATTATTTTGATGAAGGAAATTCCATACAATTTGGAGAGGTCAGAGCATGGAGGGACTTGGAAGTCAGCAGTACGGATATGAGGAAAGGGAAGCTCGTTGTATGGGAGTGTCTACAATAGGATTGGTAAGGGGGTGAGGGAAAATCACAAGGAAACCCAGAGTTATGGTCTATGGTTGCTGTTTTTTGTGGTCTTTTCAAGACCGGGTCTCCCTGTAGCCCCAGCTGTCCTGGAACTCACTCTGTAGACCAGGCTGGCCTTGAACTCACAAAGATCCGCCTGCCTCTGCCTCTTGAGTGCTAGGATTAAAGGCGTGGGCCACCATGCCTGGCTCATGGTTTGTCTTTTAATTTTACTTTGATTTTTAAATTAAAAAATTATTTAAGTGAATGAGTGTATTGTCTGCATGTGTGTAAGTTCACCTGTGTTGTGCGGAGCTCAGAAGAAGGTATTGGATTCCCCTGGAACTGGAGTTGCAGACAGTTGTTAGCTGCCATGTGGTATAGTTAGGACAGACTTACAGCCTGGTATTTGAGAAAATGATCAAAGAATGGTTGACCAGAGTCAAGAGAACAAAATGATTTGGATTATGGAGAACAATTACAGTAGAGTTTTCAGATTGTGAGGCTGATGGCTAAGCCGTGAATAGGAACAAGAACATCATTAGAGACCCCGAATAAAATATATGAGGGTCAGTCCTTCCTGCTCACTCCTGTGACCCTCAGCGTCAGCTCGTGAGTCCCCAGCTTTCACCTGACTTCACCTCTGAAACGTTCACCCTGCTTCTGTCTGAAGTAGTTTAACGCAGAATTTGAAATTCATGACATTTAAAAATGCCGAGGGGCTGTATCTCTTCCTACTGCATCTGGCAGCCTTGTGAATGCTTTGACCAACAGAAGAAGATAGAACCAACTGCATCTGACTTTCAAGCCTGGATAATTTAAAGAGGAAGTTTCTGCATTCATCACTGGAACATGTATTCTTGGAGCCTGGGTCACCAAGTAAAAATATCATAAATAACATAAAATATACAATTGAAATAAGCAAATTACTTCTGTTACAAAGGAAGGTAAAATATATACATAGACTATTTTGTTGTTGGTGTTTTTTTTTTTCCTAAAAGATGTCATATTTTCTTTAAAGGAGTGCTCAAAGGCTCCTCCTTGGCAAGCCCAAATAGCCATCAATCCTGCACTTGTGCTCCACATTGGGGTTTTCCCTCTCTTAGTCCACCAAATGAAGTCCAGTAAGCACGTGTCCTGTCTTGATCTCCCTGCACTGGCCTCCATGATACAGCCGAGGCAATCCAACAATGGCAGTCCATATTCTGAGGAGGCTGAATTCCCATTAGCTGCTTACTTCACAAGCTGGGTATCTAGTTATCACCTAAAGGGGTATTGTTTTATGATGTAAATTGGAAATGATCCTATGTTAAAAGGTCTTTTTAAGAGACTATAGATATTTCCTTCATCTAAAAAAAAAATGCTGGGCTGAGCTTGCCCAGTGACCTGTAGGAAGGAGAAACTGTTATAAGAATGGAAAGGTTTGGATTGATGTTCTAATGACAGAGGGTTGATTGGGATTGTCTGGTTGTTAGGTTTATAATGTTTATAAAATTGTTTTCAGAACTAAAAACAAACCAAACATCCTTGAGGCCCACATGCTGGAGAGATGATCACACACCATCCTGTCCATTGCTCCCCACCAAGACACCAGCCATTCACGTGCATCCATCCTGGACCCTCCAGCCAGCCAGCGTGATACACCAAGTCCTCTCTGTTGATGTTAGAACAGAAGGATCACACAGCTAAGCATTGCCTACATTCCTGATTCACAAAATGTGACATTATAGCTTGGTATGATGTTGCCTATCTGCAGCTCTAGTTGTTAGAAATTGACACAGGAGAATTCTTAGTGCAAAGCCTGCCTGGGTAGCACAGTAAGATTCTGCCTCAGAGAAAACAAAACAAAAAAGTGAGAGATAATAAAATAGTTGTCTTAAGGCAGCATTGGATAACCAAAAGACCACCTTCCTTTGCTTGGCAATTTGGGAAAAACATGCACTGTCATCGCCCAGTCCTCCAACCCTACCTTCATGGTTGAAGAGTTAGATATAGTGCATATATATTGACTTTTGCAACTTAAACTATAAAAGTTCATAAAACACTTATGGATAAGTAACATGATGTAGTAAATGCTTATTTTGTTTCCATGAAGCACATATTTGCCTGGACAGAGTATGATGGACTAGAGAATGGAGTCGAAGCACTATTAGAAAGGATCAAAGTAAGAGGTATAATTCTGTTAGAAAATAAGAAAGGTCTAGAACAGTTCAGGGCACAGAGGGAACGAGGACCAGGAAAATATGAAGGGACCGACTTCCTTGAGGTGGAAAAGATGACAGCATTGTCTCCCAGGATGTTAAAGCTGAGCAAGAAGTAGTCCCTGCTCTAAGGGACTGTGAAGTCAAGGCAGTGGTGACTGAGCACCTGTGATGTACTTGTAACAGCGCTGGCCTTGCAGGTCAGAGGACAAAGCAGAACGCAACAGCTCGCACAAGGGGACCCCGCGAGGTCAGTCACTGAGGTTCAAGACAGGGAAGAGTTTTGGACTGCAAGGAGTAGGCTGCCCTTGCTGCCTCCAAGAGCTGCTGGGAAGTGGGACAAAGTTCGCCTCAGGTTGGAGGGAGCAGGAGGGGGAGGGGCTGGTATCCCCGGAGGCCCAGATTTCTGCTCTTCTGGCACAAAGAAGTGGAGAGGTGAAGACTGGCGCAGTGTGAGCAAGGGTGACTTGTGATGTCACAAAGGGGCGGCAGGTCCAAGTGCATCAAATGCCCATGTTCTCCTTTTAAATTTAGAACGGCATTTACAAAGGCTCCTGCACAAACTGTGGGCACTCAGGGATCACAGAACAGCGTTGTGCTCATCTGAAATACAGGAGGCGTGACAACGCTTTGCATTTGAACAGGGTTCTATACTCTCCTACAATTTCTCATTAGTCGCCACTAGGAATGCTCAAGTGACGGGAGAAACAATTGATGAAAAAGAAATATAGGAACTGGAAAGACGACATAGTGATTAAGAGCCCCGACTGCTCTTGCAGAGGACCTGGGTTCGATCCCCAGCACCCACGTGGCAGCTGAGAACTGTCTTTAACTCCAGTTCCAGGGGGATCCGACACCCTCTTCTGACCTCCACGGCATTGCATGACATGGGTGCACAGACCTGCATGCAGACAGTACACTCATATACATAAAGAATAAATAAAAAATTTTAAAAAATGGTGAACCTCATGCCTTGGGGACCATTCTTGAGGGACAACACCCAGGTTGACCTACATGGGCACATACATACATAGCACACTTACATACATGCAGGCAAAACACTCATATACATAAAATAAAAATAAAAATTTAAGTGTCTTCAGCAGTCATATACCATGTCATTAACCACAAGGAAACAAAGTTTTCAGACAGCTGGCCAGTTACTACAATGAACTCACGGCCATGGTGACAGCGTGCACAAGACCCATGGGAGCTTGCGCCAGATAAAGTCCCAGCTATAGCAAGGACTAGGGTAAGAAGCCCCAACCCTACTGATGAACTACGGCAAGTGACAGTTACTAGGAGAAGGAGAGTCAATTTTCTTCAAGGATGTGACACTGGATACGGTAACCAGGCTCCAGTAGATGGACCCACACTGAAGGGTATTTAGGGAGACAAATTTGGTGTGATGCACACACACACACAAACACATATATGTATATATATGATATAAACACACATATGTAACAGTAATGAAATCAAATGGGGATATTATTAAGAGGAGGTATCTAAATATGATCAAAATATGCTGTATGAAAGTCACAAAAATCATTAAAAATGAAAAACTCTTCAGTAGAACTTAATGGAAGAGATAGGAAAGATGACATACAAAATTTAGAAAAGCAAGACATGGGGTTCAAGGCTAGTGGCAGGAAGAAAGAAATGTCTTATAGAATAACACTGTTCTGTCCCCACATCCAGGGGTGAGGGCTAGAGTCCTTCACGTACCACTCAGGAAGGGAATCAGTGCCGAGGGCAACAACACCGGTGTGCTGAGTATCCTGAGATACGGCAACGGTGTGAGGGACCATGTGGTCTGGAGACGGCCTGGGAGGCTACTTGGGTTTGTAGCTCTTCTGTCACTTTAGGTATTTAATTTTAGGCAGTCTGGTATAACATTAACTCAGAAAATCTGATTTATTGTCTTAATTCTGATAAATATCAATTTGAGTCTGCATTGGCTCTGTGCTATCTTGAGTAATCTCTTCAATCTTTTAATGCCTGTTTTCTCTGATCAGTGAAACGGGGACAGTAATCACAATTACACAAATACAGTAATTGCGAATAGTGTGAAGATTCAGCTAAGGACTACTAGGGATATTCTGAGCACACCAGCAGAGTGTGCCTGCAAAGGGGAGACCAGATGACTATTACAGTGACATTCTTATTAGTAGACTTTGATGACCACTTTGCAGGTTGTACAGAACCAAAACACTAAACTAAGGCTTTCATGAAAGCGTGTGATAGGTCTCCTCTCACCAGACATCCCCCAGGTTCACAATTCTGCTCATTCTTGGACTCAGTAATCAGGTGGGAGAAGCGAGAGCAGCTCCAGATCTCTTTGTTGAGAACAACAAGGGGAGATGAGGACACTGCAGCTGAGAGTGGCCACTGGGCTCCCGTCCTGATGAGGACGTGGTTGCCAGGTTAGAGGTCACGGATGTGCTCCAGGGCCCTCTCCTTCCATCATCCCTCCTTTGTAACTTCTCAGACAAATGGAAATTGCAGAATGGTGTGTCCTGCCATGGAAAGGACTTGGTCAAAGGTGAAGGATTGCTTCCCGAGTGTGAATGTGACGGACACTGGGGGAAGGATCAAAGAGGACTGAAGGTGACAGTGGAAATTTTCGTGGTAGTGTCTGTGCTTGTTGGCCTTTTCCCAGCCCTAGTTGGCAGTCTAAGACAAGGTGGCCTTCTTAGCCTAGGCTCTGCCTCTGTGAACAAGTCCTACAGGAATTTATGTGATCAGATAATTGATATGAGTGTCTTGGAGAGATGGGTTCAGGCACTAGGGAAATGGTGGATTTAATGTCATCTATAGAATGATGAGAGAGCAGAGCAGAATAAAAAGAAACTGTTGCCTTCAACAGATTTCCCTTAGTTGCTGGAGCTATTGCGTGGAAGGCAGGCTATGGGAAACCTCTCAAGGGAATTCAGCATGCCCACAGCTGAGCTGCCCTGGGTGTCACAGACAAAGGAAAAACACGGGGGAAGTGGTGGGGAGGGTCCATGCAGTCCCCATAACGTGCTTATCTATTTATGTGGGGGGGGCAAGAAATCCCAACTTTTGCTGATGAACTGTTGGCAGCTGATCACTTCTGGGTGAAGGAGAGTTTGTCTTGTTTAAGGGAGTGATGCTAGGAAGGCTGAACAGTAGATGAATTCACAGCAAGGACATCTAGGCATGCAAGCTTGACCCAATAGGCCTTAATATATATGACAGAATGCGTGAAATCTGGTCGGGAGGCTGTTGGAGATGCACATGGGGGATATGATTAAGGTGATGTAACTCAGTTGGTAGTGCACTTGTCTAGCAGGCCCCAAGCCCTGGGTTTGGTCCCTAGTGTCACATAAATTGAGCATTGATGGTAAAACCTGTATGCAATCCCAGGCTTTGGGAGGTAGAAGCAGGGGAAGTACAAGTTCAAGACCAACCTCAGCTCTACAGACATTCTGAAGACAATAGAGGCTATATAAGACCCTATCTAAAAAATAGAAGGAAGGGAAAGAGAAAGAAAGAGAGAAAGAAAGAGAGACAAAGAAAGGAATAAAAACTTAAATTCCAGAAAGGCTCTGTCATGCATGTTTTCTAGTATGGTAAAAAATGAGCATTTGGAAACACAG
This sequence comes from Rhizomys pruinosus, assembly GCA_009823505.1. Lineage (NCBI taxonomy): Eukaryota > Metazoa > Chordata > Mammalia > Rodentia > Spalacidae > Rhizomys > Rhizomys pruinosus. The sequence continues at coordinate 246,461 of VZQC01014815.1, read as the reverse complement.
ATGACTGATTTAGGTGTCAGAATCTCACAGGCCTGAGGATTCCTGCCTGCTCTTTCCTGGGAGTTGAAATGGGTCATGACATCCTCTGACGTCATGCTCCACTCCATATTTTGGGTCTCTGCTTCTTGGAGGTGTGTCCTCTTTGTTAAAAGCCCTAGGTTCAAGCAGTTTTGTTCAGCAGTTTGTCATAGGGCCTAAAGGGAACTGGCATTGGTACCTCCCCCCCTCCCCCGCAAATATTCTAAGATAGTCTATTCAACAAACATCTACTTCCTTATACATTTATTGAGAATAACCCATGTGCACATTGAGATGAGCACCTTGTCAAATGATTATAGTCCACCATGGAAAGTGGCATACTAAATATGAACCCAGGTCAGAGAAGAGGACTACCTGACTTCAACCATGGTTGTTTGGGGGAGGCTTCTTGAAGAAGATGCAGATGGATACAAGCCTTGAAGAACAAATAGAAGTTACCCAGGAAAACAATAGGGTTATGGAAACTGGCAAGTGTGGTCTTGTCCAGTCAATGAGATGGTGCTGGCAAGACAAGGTATAAAGTGTCAGCATGGTGATTTTGAATATTTAGCCCCTCATTGGCATTGCTGATTAAATAGACAGCTAGATTAAATAGAACAAAGCACGAGACTTAAACCTAGGGAGACCAGGAGACCCCCAGGCAGATTGTGGAAGGGCAAGCGATGAAGTTAACGTTAGGACTTAGACAGCTTTACCTGGGTTGAGGACAGAGCTACTGAGACACAATCTATTCTGGTGAGTTGGTTGTTGACCTTTAGAGATTCTTGGTTAATAAATGTACCATCTCGACCTCAGCCTTCATTTCCCACAACTTCCTCTGCACCTGAGAGTGTGTATATAGGACTTAGTCCACATATATACTGAGCTAAGACCCTCCCTAATTTTAACTAACTTGTGACTCCATCTTAGTTTAATCATGCCTACAACAACCTTATTCTGAAGCAAAACACATAGTCTGGGGTATTTTATGTTCTGGCTTCCACACAGGAATCTTGGTGGGAGACAACCGAACTCAGAACAATGTCAAAGACAAGGTAGAGAAAAAGAGGAGGAAGAAGGAGGAGGAGGAAGAGGAGGGGGATGAGGGGGATATGGAGGAGAAGGAGGGGAGGAGAAGGAGAAGGAGGAGGGGGGGAGATGGAGGAGGAGGAGATGGAGGAGAAGGAGGAGGAGGGGGGAGATGGAGGAGGAGGAGGGTAGGAGGAGGTAGAAGAGGAGGAGATGGAGGAGAAGGAGATGGAGGAGGAGGAGATGGAGGAGGAGGAGATGGAGGAGGAGGAGATGGAAGAGGAGGAGATGGAGGAAGAGGAGATGGAGGAGGAGGAGATGGAAGAGGAGGAGATGGAGGAAGAGGAGATGGAGGAGGAGGAAGAGGAGATGGAGGAGGAGGAGGCGGCTGGGCTAGGTGTGCTGGGTCACACATGTCAGGGCTGAGGCCAGTCACAAGTGAGACCAAGAAACAACCAAACAAAACAGTCAGAAAAATCCTGAAATCAAGGAAGACACATAATGACAGACCTTTTTCTCTGAAGCCAGAAGAGAAGGATGGAAGCATTGCACAGCTGATGATGGATGAGGTAAACAGGATGACTTTCCAAAAAGAAGTAGAAAGTTAAAAGAAACTGTGCTTAGGTAAAAAGGAAATGAAGATGAGAAGCAGACAAACTGGCAACAGGAGAAGCAGACAGACTGACAGGAGAAGCAGGCAGACAGGAGAAGCAGACAGACTTACAGGAGAAGCAGACAGACTGACAGGAGAAGCAGGCAGACAGGAGAAGCAGACAGACTTACAGGAGAAGCAGACAGACTGACAGGAGAAGCAGGCAGACAGGAGAAGCAGACAGACAGGAGAAACAGACAGGCTGACAGCAGCAGATAGACTGACAGGAGAAGCAGGCAGACAGGAGAAGTAGACAGACTGACAGAAGAAGCAGACAGACTGACAGGAGAAGCAGACAGACTGATAGGAGAAGCAGACAGACAGGAGAAACAGACAGGCTGACAGCAGCAGACAGACTGACAGGAGAAGCAGGCAGACAGGAGAAGCAGACAGGCTGACAGCAGCAGACAGACAGGAGAAGCAGGTGGACAGGAGAAGCAGACAGACTGACAGGAGAAGCAGGCAGACAGGAGAAGCAGACTGACTGATAGGAGAAGCAGGCAGACAGGAGAAGCAGGCAGACAGGAGAAGCAGACAGACTGACAGGAGAAGCAGGCAGACTGACAGGAGAAATAAGTGGGAAATCAGACTGTCAATTTGTGGTTGATGAAAGAAGTAACAGTGCTCATGACCCTCTTGGTACTGCGAACTGCTGTTTGCTGAGTTATTTTCTCCCTCCATCTCCCCTTTCAGACTGCATCTTTGAGGCAGGCAGCTTGCTTTAGAAAGACCATTGGGTCCTTAGCACCATGAGTTTAACAGAATTTACCCATTGGTTAATAAATCTGACAAATGAGTTAAGGATGCATGGGCCACAAGTCAGAGCAATCAGAAGGATGAATTTACTGACAGATCCAGGAAGTCTTCAGCCCTCAGCTGAGAAAGAAACTGGCCCTTTGTGGGGGTCTTGACCCTAAACTGCCTAGCCAATTTTTTAGCACCTACTTTTTATCACATTACCCTCTGAGGAGGTTACCCCAAGTGCCAAGAGGGAATCGGGGTGCCAACTGCTCTGACTTCTTCCACGTTGAAAAGGGGCATAGGGTATGGCAACTTGGGTACCGTCTGCCAGTGGGTCTATCTAAAAGATTTCCAAAAGTATAGCTATAGAGAGAACAAAGTCCTTGACTAGTACCTGTGAAGGAGAAGTGAAGGAGAGAATAACTAGGTGCATTTTCTAGGCAGGAAACCAGGAGATGAACAGGGTGAATTAAATGTCCGACTTAAAACTTCATTAGAATTTCTCAATGAGGGGTTCTGAAGCATCCATTGTTGGGCTTCTACTTTTGTTCATTTGGCCATTGTGTCTGGACTCAGGATCTGCTTTCCTAGCATTTTGATAGTCACAATGTGAGTTTCCTCTTAGGTAGTTGCTAAATAGAAAGAGGACATTTTATTATTTGACAATAGATCTCATATGGCTTCAAGTCTGATGTTTTGGAAGTACAATCTCTCAGACTTTAAAGAAAATATAATGATTACTTATCTTTTGGTTATACTTTCCTTTTGGGTGTTTAAGTTCATACAGTTAGCCCAGATTAACCAAGTTTTGTTTTCTCAAGGTCAGTTGAGGATCTGGTCCTCAGGGACCATTCAGATTTTAGGGGGGAGCCTCTGGCTTCTTTTGACTTTTCATTTACCAGATCCATCCACAGGAGGACAAAGTCAGGTCTTGCAGGACAAGGCTTCCCTTTTTGAAGCATGAAGGGACTTTCTCTTTATAGACTACACACTGGCTAAAGTCCCATTAGTGGATCTCCAAGACCTCCCTGCACAGGAAGACTGGTGACCCACATTTGCAGGACATTTCAAGAGATGCCCCCATGCATAGTCCCCTGGGACTTTGTTGATCTCAGACGGCAAGGAACAAAGTTGTTCCTTAAGTACCTTGGCCCAATTGGTATGGGCATTAAGTATGATTGTTAACCATCCAGAAAGGCTAAGTCACACCAGCTTGATACTTTTAATTACTGTATAATCTTTTAGACAAGGCTTGGACAAAATCCCAAGAAATCTTGTATAATACTGACTGGAAGAGGGACTTAAAACCATAGGTTAAACAGGCATATCCCACAAGAGAAAATTAAACAATTTTGGGCCTATCTTAAATGTAAACTGTTTACTACAATTTACTACAAAGAGGAACAGTCTCTTTCTTTCCCAGATCCCCTATCCTGATTTATAGTTCTCCCAGAAAGGTAGGAGTTGTAACATATACCAGAAGATAGGAAATAAACTAATAAGAATTACCAAGCCTGTCCAAACTGTCTTCTTCTAGACTGCATGTAGCTGGTCCAGGAAGGTAGAACCTAGCTTTTTGAGCCAAATTATCTTGTTAGCTCAAAGGCAATATCAAAAGTAACTCTTGAAAGAAACATAAAGTACATCTTTCAGCAGCCACAGGTAACCCACTATTTGCCTGTGTCCATTTAATCCAAATCTGTAACAGGGAGTCCAGTGCAAGCCAGGAGTGGACTGAAAATTAACAACTCTGATATTTACAACCCTATTCAGGCCATTAGTAAACTAGCTTAAGTGTTTATAAATTTAATTTAGTATAGGTATCTTATCCTTTTACTATACCTTGAAGTGCCATGTGATGTATACATAAAGCTTGGGGAAAAGCTGAGCACTCTTCAATAAACCTTGGCTAGATATACATTTTGCTTCTTAAACTACTTGACTAAACCTTAGAAAATTAAGCTTATTTATATAGTCTCACTTTTCCCTTCCATAACAGACCCCCTTGGACTTTTATCACTTGCATAGACTTTCTCATCATCTTTATATAACTCCTTACTAAAAATATCTCCATCTCTTTTTAAATCCTTACTAAAAATATCTCTCCAACATTTTTTCACCTTCTCATTTCCTTTATTAATACCATGAGACATAACAACATTCATAAACAGACTGACCCTTAGTTGTGCAGATTTACCAAGTAATTAATATTTGTTTTCTGTGTAAATGAGATGGGACAGTTATCTCAAATATACAAGTATAAGCTGTGAGATGTCCTTGCAAGCCTGGGAGCAGGTTTTGAATGACCAATTCTCTTTGAATGCTTAGAGGTGTTTTACATAGTCCTAGCAAATGTCCCCATATGTATAAAACATTCAAACATAGAAATAAATTGCATCATAGAACAGAAGTAATCATTCCTTAAAATAAACTAATATTCTTAAGGACCAAGGACAAATTGGTCATAATTTAACAGTTTCAGCTTACATGACAATTTACTTATAAACCAAATCAACTTGATATCAAGTAAATCATTAGCATTAGACATGAGTCTATATGTTTAAACAGACCCATAAAATAAATACTATGGTTAGTCACACTGTCATGACAAACTAGTTTCAAACCGAAAACTTTAACACCTTGATGAAAACCCTTAATCAGTAAAATATGACTCTAAGTTTATAAGAGTCAAAATAATAACATTTAAAACTTCATAGTTTTTATAGTACTGAGGTTGTCTAGCTCTGGGGTAAATTTTCCTAGTTTTAATTTTAGATTAATTGGATTCTTGGGTCAGTTATTTCTGATTCAGGAATTCTATAGTAATGATCTTTACATTTTAGAACCATCTGGGGAGATTTTGGTAAGCACATGTTCTAATCTAACCGCTGCTCATGAAGCAGCCTGCTTCTCACAGCTACTGACAGGCCCCCTGCTGGGTCCCCAGCTTCCAGACACAGGGGCACTGCCACATAGATCCTGCTCCCCGCCCCCTTCTCCTGCCTGGGAACCAGAACCCGCCCTACCCTCAGAAGAATAAGAGGCTCCTTCCTCTGTGACAGGGTGGGTGGGTGGCAAACTGGGAGGAGGATTCAGAGACTGCCATGTTGACTGTTTCTGGTGCTGGGGCCTGATCTTATCTCAGACACCCCCTATGCACATGCTGTTGTCTGCCTTTGTATATAACTTCTCTAATAAACTTATTCCCCAGTAATCTTAGTGTCCTCTTTGTCCCTGTTCATCTAAAAACCTAGCCCTTTACAAAGGGGAATGTCCAGACAACCCTATACTGATGGTACTTTATAAGGTTATACTGTCTATCAATGGTCCTGATAGACCCTTAATATTTTATAACTACATTACAGAATTTTTAAAAGCCAAGAGTACTTCATACATTTATGTACACATTTGCATGCACACATTCACACGTGAGATTTTTATCTTAGTATTTGTACTGAACAGAGCCATATAGATTGCTACCAAACAAAGGCTTTCACTTGAATAAAGCATCCTCAGAGATGTTATTTATATTTCAGTATAGCAAATATTCAAACTTAAAAAGGGACAGAAAACAGAATTATACATCCCATTCACACTCAAAGCCAACCATAACCAAAGATCACAGTATGATCAAAACAAGGTAATAATTGAAAGTTTTATTTATAGATAATTCCTTTAAAAGACAGAGTAAAGATAGGATAGCAAGAAGTATTTAATTTTAATAAGGTGACAGAGATTATTGCACTATTAAAGGCCATTTAAAGATTAAAATACCAAAAGCATGAAATGAAGTAACAGTTTTCCTGAGTTCAATTAACCCAGAACCAACTCTTCCACAAACACAAGCACATAGCACACACAAGGGACTGCTGCTGGATCAGCAGGGAGGGCACAGGCCCAGGGAGGTCCCTTTGCCTCCCATGAGAAGGAAGGGAGCAATGGAAACAGGCTCAAAAATCCCTGCAAAAATGCAACAGAGCCCAAAAGCTGTCCCAGGCTGACCTTCACCACCCCTCGGAGGCAAGAGACCAGAGTGGCCCAGGCCATCCTGGACATCAGCTCCTGTAATGTACCCCAGGAGAAACCATGTGGCACCCCAACTGATCCAGGTGCCAGACCTCGAATGGGTCTCTAGCCAGGGATATGGAAGCACAGCTGCCACGTGGGCACCCCCAGGAGCTAGGAATTTCCTCCACCCAAGACAGACCAAGATTCCTGGGTTTAATTGCTGATGAGAATTTGTTTTTAATTTTTTTATGTGTATGAATGTACTGTCTGCATGTAGGTTTGTGCACCCATGTCATGCAATGCTGTGGAGGTCAGAAGAGGGTGTCTGATTCCCCTGGAACTGGAGTTAAAGACGGTTTTCAGCTGCCATGTGGGAGTTGGGGACTGAACCAGGATCCTCTGCAAGAGCAGTCGGTGCTCTTAACCACTAGGCCATCTCTCCAGCCCTGAGAATTTCACTAATAGTTAGAACAAGGCAGTTTATTTCTGGTCCTGGCTTGCCAAGCAGAACAGATGGGCTGACGTTGGGCTCACAGAGAACTGCCTGCCTCTGCCTCCCAAGGACTGGGGTTAAAGATGTGGTGGGATTAAAGTGGTACTGAGATTAAAGGTGGAGTCCACAAAATGCCCAACCCCCAACCAAACAGAGTAGTGCTGCAGGAAGGGGAGATAGAACAAAGACCAGTCCCAGAATTCATTCCCAGCACTGAAGGCGAGTTAATATGTTAAATCAGGGCTACATCCAGCTGGATGTTCTCAGGCCCACAGAGGTCTCAGGGAAACACAAATCAGACTGAACATTCAGAGCAAAATACTTCCAAAGCAAGCAAGTTACCTCACACAGTCATCTTGAATGCAAACACAAACCAAAAGTCATCCAGAAAATAAGATCCTTAAACAACCAACTCAGATGCTGATTTCCTATGAACAATTCCGACCCCAAAGTCGTGAAGCATTTGATAGACTCAGATAACAAATTTAAAGATGTCCACAGTATCCAAAGTTTAGGCCTCTAAATGCATTTTTAATATCCATATTGAAAGTTTGCACATGCGAATTTAATCTGGCGTGCCAAAACGAAATGAATGATTCTGTGCACATAGAGAACGGAAAGAAACTTGAAGTGGCCATTTTGTTTGAAAGAACCAACATGAGACAATTACAATGACTGAATTACAAACACACAAGAAAACTTAGACACATGACAAGCAGGGCTACGGAAAACTCACGGAAGAACATTTACCATAAACACAAGACACAGTTACCGCCTTTAAGTCTGGAGAAAGGTGGATCCCTTTCTTCTTCTGTAGCCTGCAGTAGGAGATACAGAGGCTCACGTGGCTTTTGCTGGGGTGGGACCCCAGGGGAGTCTCAATTTTCTGGCAGATCAGGGGTCAGTTTCAGTGGCAACTGAGAACCCCTGAGCCAGGAGGTTGGACCAAGAGGCCAAGCCAAGGGGCCACTGCCATTCCTGATCCTATAAAGTTCTGAGGCTGCTGGGCTTTACTTTTGCTTTAGCTTTAGACTCTCTAATGAGGGTCTCTGCTGAGAACACCCTCGGGGTTAGCTCTATATCTTGGTGGAACCTTCAAAAGTTGTAAAGTCACAGTGTTGAGACCACTCACTTAACCACATGGAGTTTTAAAGGAGGGTTTAATTTAATTATGACGCTGGGCCAACACTCAACTTGGGTAGAGTGTAACCAGTATTCTTCACTACTGAGCCATCTTTTCAGCCCCACATCACATTTCTTTATGAATCACCCACTTATATGTACCTAGGCTGATCTCACATGTTAACGATTGTGAACAGTGTCACAATAAGCATAAATAGTACCTACCACTTTGGTATCTGATTTCATTTCCTCCAGGTGTATACTCAGAAATGGGTACATCTAGTGTTTTTCTCCCATGTATTTCTTGATGATAGGACTATCTAGTAATGAGCTAATGATTAGCTCATTAAAAAACTATTTTATTTATTATTTTTATTTCATGTGTATGAGTATATTGCCTACGTTTATGTGGATATACTCATGTGGAGCAATGCTGTGGATTCCCCTGGAACTGGAATTAAGGATGGTTCTTAGCTGACATGTGGCTTCTGGGAATTGGACTCAGGTCCTCTGCAGAGCAGTCAGTGCTTTTAACTATGGATCCATCTCTCCAGCCTTGATTTGCTCATTTTTTAACTACTTGGGATTTTGATTTTTCTTACATGTTCTGCCTATTTGCCCTATTCCAGCTACGGACGTTGTGGGTGTTCTCTCTTTTCTGTGGATTGTGTCCTCACTGTCGATTATGCCCTTTACTGTGCAGAAACATTTTATATTGATATAAACCCTTTTGTCTAATTTTGGTTTTGTTTCATCTTCTTTGAGGATTATATAAAAATGTCGTTGCCTATGTTGGTGCTCTTAAAAACTGTGTGTACATGATGTGGGGGAGGGGCATGGGGGGGCATGGGGGGCATGCCCCTGAGACCAGAGGAAGACATCCGGGTCCTGCTCTGACACTTTCTTATTCTCTATAAGGTTTCTCATGGAAGCAGCAAGCCCCAGCCATCTGCCTGTCTCTAACACTCAGGTTATAAGATTATGGGGCCATACCTTGCTTTTTATGTGGATGGAAGGGATTGAATTCAGGTCTTCACGTGTGTTCAGCAAGCATACCTGCCCACTGTGCCATCTCCCCAGTCCCTATGCTGGTGGTGTTTGAATTATTTCCCTCTCCCTCTCCTCCTCCCCATCTTCTTCCTCCTCCTCCTCCTCCTCCTCCTCCTCCTCCCTCCTCCCCCTCCTCCTCCTCCTCTTTTTCCTCTTTCCCTTTCTCCTCCTCCTCCTCCTCCTCCTCCTCCTCCTCCTCCTCTTCTTCTTCTTCTTCTTCTTCTTCTTCTTCTTCTTCTTCTTCTTCTTCCTCTTCCTCTTATTTCTCCTCTTTCTTACTTTTTAAAAAAATTTATTTATTTTTGAATGTGTATGAATGTACTGTCTGCATGTAGGTTTGTGCACCCGTGTCGTGAAATGCCGCGGAGGTCAGAAGAGGGTCTCGGATTCCCCTGGAACTGGAGTTCTCCTGGAATTGGAGTTACAGACGGTTCTCAGCCGCCATGTGGGTGCTGGGGATCGAACCCGGGTCCTCTGCAAGAGCAGTCAGTGCTCTTAACCGCTAGGTTATCTCTCCAACCCCTTCTTTCTTACTTTTTAAATGACAGGGTTTCATGTAGCCCAGGCTTGCCTCAAACTCACCATGTAGCTAAGGAGGTCCTTAAGCTTAGGATCCTCCTAAGTCTCCACTTCTGCAGCCCTGGGATTACAGGCGTGTATCACCATGCTTGGTTATCTTCTGAAGTTTCAGGCAGAGGCTGAATGGCTTAATATAACCCAGAAAAAAACTTAGTGCCTGCTCTCATCTCTCCCTGTCTGTGGGAATGAAAGCTGCTGCAAAGCAGTTTGCCTGCCCCAGGTACCACAGAGGCAGCAGAGATGGGTTCAGGAGGAGCATCCATCCACCCTTGATGGCTTAAGCAATTCAGCAGGTGCCTCATAAAAATGCCAAAAGGGAAAGGTTTCAGGCACATGCAAAGAAGATCCTCAACAAAGGAAGAGGCTGTGCTACTTGGGATGTCCCAGTGAGACTAGAATAAAATGAAACAAGGACAACCCCCCACCAAATATCCCAAATCTATAAAACACTGGTCACGAAAAGAAAACCAACCAGAAGGGTGACAGATCTGAGAGAAAGGACAGCGAGATGACAAGGTTTCCGTAGTTCTGAAATGTCATCCACATGCTTTTCTGGGGGAGTAATACCTGCAGATGAGGCCAGAGGAGAGACTAAAATGTACGGCAAAAGGAAGAAGCTGGAGGAAGCACAGAGGCACTGGCCAGGAAGCCTGGGTCAGTCCAGCTGGGGACTGCGGCCCCTTGGCTGGGATTTGGGGGTTTGTAACCAGGGCATCCAGAGTAGGTGCACGAGCTTGGTGTCATGTGCTCTGTGCTGCCTGTTCCCACAATGCAATCTCTCCCCACTCTGGGAGGCAGCCTCCACCATCTGCTAGTCCAGGGGAGAGGCTCTGCTCTGAGAAACTCACCTGGAGTGTCCCCACCTTATTGCCCCAGAAGCAGAGCCTGCCAGGGCTTGTCCATTATGGTCAACAGCTTTCAAGCAGTCCAATTGGAAATATACAGAGATAAGTAAGTAAATGAATGAGCATCAGTATAGAAATACAGTTAACTGCAGAATGTGATGCTGTATTACACAACCTGCTGGAGAAGTCAGGACGCCAGTCAGTAAGGCACAGAAAATAAAGAATGAATTTCAGTTCGGCTTCTAAAAAGAACCCAGAGAACCTCGCCTTCCAAGACCAGCCTCTTGGACCAAAAGACCCAAGATGACATCTACTGGTGTTCTTTATAGTACTCGGAAAATCAAGGCAATCTTCATGACAGGCTGTGTAACAGGCTCTTCAGAAGGCTGCAGAATACTATGTTGTTTCAAGAACTGATACATCTATGCAGAGTCATTAGCCATCTATTCAAATCATGCCTTGTATTAGCTTTTGCATTTTGTTTTTTAATATATTATTATTATTATTATTATTATTATTTTCATGAATGTACTATCTGCATGTAGGTTTGTGCACCCGTGTCGTGCAATGCCGCGGAGATCAGAAGAGGGTGTCAGATTCCCCTGGAACTGGAGTTAAAGACGGTTCTCAGCCGCCATATGGGTGCTGGGGATTGAACCCGGGTCTTCTGAAAGAGCAGTCGGTGCTCTTAACTGCTAGGCCATCTCTCCAGCCCCAAGCTTTTACATTTTGTAAATACTTTGGTTCAGTTCGGGATAGATAAATCTATCCCAAACCTGCTAGGCTTCTACACACATACTAATGCTTTGTTTGTTTGTTTGTTTTGTTGTTGTCGTTGCTGCTGTTGCTGCGCTGCTTTTGTTTTGAGAGCCCTATATTTCCTTTGGAAGACACAGTCATTTATCCATGTCTGAATTTACACTTTAATTTTGTCTATCTCTTTTTTGACTTTTATATGTACGATTCCTATAAGGAAAGGGGGTTAAGAGTCCAAACATAGTGCTACCCAGATAGTACGGTCTTGCTGAACCGAAGTTGTTACCATGGAATAGATTGAAACCATTTGGTTCCGTCCTTTGAATATAGTCTCTTGATTCCTGTATGACCACATAGGAATGGACCTTGACTCTGCTGCCAGAGTGCACCCATATGTCTGGCTTACTGTCTTGTGTGCAAGTATCTCCGTGTTCCACATTTCAGATGGTTAATCTTTACCATAAACTCAATTGGACTTTGAGAAGTGCCTAGGACATCGATGACTTACACCTCTGAAGTATCTGTGAGGATCATGTAAGGAAGAAGACATGCCCATCCTACTGCTGGAAGCTGGTGTGCAATGAAAGAAGGAAAAAGAGACAACAAGCCGGTCAGGGATTCTCTGTCCTTCCTAGTCCCCATGGTATGGGTGCTCTGCTCTGCTGTGTTCTCCCCACCATGAAGGACCAACACTCTGAAACTGTGAGCCAACATACATGTTCCTCCGATTATTGTCTCAGGCGCTTGGTCACAGCAGCACAAGTATGACCGAGACAAGGTGCAAGTACAGCACGGTGTTGTGCTTAAGCATGTGCACCTGTGTCCCTAAGCATGCCCCCCCCACCCAGCTACTAGTATTTCAGGTTCCACCAAGAAGGGGTCAGGACCTTCCCTCATACACAACTGGGGTCCAGATCATCAACTGCCTCACTTCAGGTGCCAAGACAGACCTGTTGGTCACAGGAGACCATCATCTCACACTATTAAAATCAATATGATTGTGACTGAAAAGATGGCGGTCTTTCAGGCCAGAGTGCCACATCATGGCATCCCAGGTACCTTCCACTTGCCTGGCATGTGTGGGCATAATGGATTTTTTTATTTTTATTTTTATTTTTTTAATTTAATTTTTATTGATGGTTTGTGCATTTCGTACATCATTTTCCAATTCAGATCAGGCATATTTCCCTTTCCCTTCCCCCCCACCCCCACCCCATCCCAGATCATGTATTCTGCCATAACTGTTCTGCATCTTTCAGGTTTTTTTTTTTCATTTTTTAGCTATAAGTGATAATCCATGAGTATAAGCATCCTTCGTGCAAAACCAATCTACAGACTGTTGTGCCCAAACCCCCACAGTCCCACCATTCAGTGGGGGGTGACAGGTTGTTTGTTCAATCAAGTTGATCAATTGAGTGTCCAGACTACTTCGCTGTAGTTTCACCGTTCACCCCAATCGCAGCCTTTACATTCTACCACGCCCCCTCTTCCGCAGACTCAAAAGCTTCTGTACATCATAATGGATTTTTAAATTTGTTTGTTGGTTTTTCTAGAGGTATGGCATTACACTGGACTGGAACTTACTATAGTCTGGGCTGGCCTGAAATAAACTTGGAGCAATCTCTCTGCTTCGGCCTCCTGAGTGATGGAATTATAGATATGAGCTCCCACATCTGGCACTGGATATTTCAAGTCAACTAATTTTTATGGATAAGTAGCCTGGGTGGGGAAGACTGCTTTATTTATGCAGGGGATCCATATATTTAACAAATATCTCATTTCTGTAATAAATGTTTTTATAACTTTTTATGTTTTAAGCACTGTTCTAGGTTCTCAAGGATAAAGCCGTCTCTGATTTTGTGGACTTATGTCAGGAATAGGAAGAGAGGGAATGAGATAATGAACAAATAAATAGCTTGATACTATTTTGGGTAATAAATATAAAACAGGGCTGGGAGTAGTAGCGCACGCCTTTAATCCTAGCACTTGGGAGGCAGAGACAGAGGCAGGCGGATCTCTGTGAGTTCAAGGCCAGCCAGCTCTACAGAGTGAGTTCCAGGACAGCCAGAGCTACAGGGAGACTCTGTCTCAAAGGAGAGAGAGAGAGAGAGAGAGAGAGAGAGAGAGAGAGAGAGAGAGAGAGAGAGAAATATAAAGCAGAGTGAGACACAGAACAAGTTGGGCTGTTGTTTATGGTGTATTACTAAGAAGAGGCAATATTGACAAGTGGCATTTTTTTTTTTTGTATGTGTATGAATGTACTGTCTGCATGCAGGTCTGTGCACCCGTGTCGTGCAATGCCGCGGAGGTCAGAAGAGGGTCTCGGATTCCCCTGGAACTGGAGTTCTCCTGGAATTGGAGTTACAGTTGGTTCTTAGCTGCCATGTGGGTGCTGGGGATCGAACCCGGGTCCTCTGCAAGAGCAGTCGGTGCTCTTAACCGCTAGGCTATCTCTCCAGCCCCTGATCAAGTGGCATTTAAACAGAGACCAGAACTAAGTGACAAAAGAGGTGTCCATTCAGAAGGCACTGTAAACCCGAAGTCTGGTGATAGAAATGTGCTTGTGCGGTCAAGCAAGGAGACCTGAGGAGGACAAGGAGGGGTGTGAGACTGACAAGTAGTGAGGTAGAGCAGTAGCTAGGGTCAAGTGAAGACCTGGCACTTAGGGTGATGGGAAGCTAGGAAATGCTCAAGCAGAAAAGCATCTGATCAACTTGAGATATAGAAAGAATAGTGGTGGGAGCCTAGCGGAGCAGAAACAACAGTTAGGAAGTGTTTGCAAAATACTAAATTCAATTTCAAGTGAAAGTTGAGACATATGAAAAGAGGTAGCTGGACAAAATCAAACTGTTTCAATTTGTGGCACCTTATAATTCTATCTTGTATTGGGTGATTTTTCAAAGGCCATTTCATAGACCTCTAATGCAAGCTCTTGTATACTTTTTCAGTTTTTTTCTTAGTTCAATATTTATAATTAGATCTGTCATGTGAGAAGTAAAAATTTGATGCAGAAGACGCAGGATTAATAACTGGTCACAAACATGAGGATCATATGGTAGTAAGGCTCATGAATGGTGTGCTTGTTGTGGCAACACTAGACAGTGCCACTCAGGAGCATGTACAGCAACACATGTAGATTACCACGTGGATATTGACACTTCTGTTTGCACTTCTATCTTCTGGGCCCTCTGTAGCTTGAGAGAAGGTGAGACTTCTGGGGCGTGGGCAAATGCTGAGTCCCACTGTCATACTGTCTGGGATGCTATACCATCAGATTCCCATTGCTCCAACTTTTCCTGCATCAGTCATTCCATGTGTTCTCTGTGCATCTCAACTTTACCACCTGTGTGCCATTCTCATGTCTCTTCAGGTTGGCCAGCTCTGTCATCTCTACTTTATGATCTCCACTTAGGTCTGGGATACCATGCTTCCAAAGGAGTGCTCCATGTGGTCAGTCTACTCTTGTTCCGGGATGCGGGAAACCACAATTCATTTTTCCATCCCTGTTATCTCTACTTGCCTCATGCCGTTTCTCATCTACTGACATTCACGTTCAGTGAGTTTTCTGGTTTTGATCTTGGCATACCTTTCGAACGTTGTTTCAGTCTCTGCATCAATATAGCCTTTTTGAGATCTTGCTCCATTTTATCAGAGTTTAACCGCCTCTTTCTTGGTGCTGGCCCTCTGAAGCATTTTTTTTTTTCAGTTTTAGTTTATCCAAGGCTTTCCTAGTAGCCCTTCACTGGGTGTTCAGAAGATGACCTTGGTCACTCAACAGTGTTGGCTGTAGCTGTTCCACTATATCTCAGTGAGCTGTCCTGCATGTATGAAACAGGGTCTTGTGTATTCGAGGCTGGCCCTGAACTTGTACTCCTCCTGTCTTTACTTTCTAAGTGCTGGTATTAACAGGTATGCACCCATGTATTCTTAGAAAGTCATCCATTTGAGTATAAAAGATGAACTATGCTAACTGAATATACGCCAAGAAAATAATGAAGAACATAATGGCAAACCCAGAGAAGTCTTGATGAGAGGCGACTTATGGCGTTGTTAACACTGATGAATCCGAAGAGCACGATGATTAGCAAAATACAGGATGTAATGGTGGCTCGGAATAGGGGCGTGGCAGTGGCAGTGTCGCTGGTCAGACTACATCAGAGCTGTCAGGATTCTGTAGTGTACTTGATGCTGAGTACAGGAGAGAGCTGAGTCGAGAATGATTCCACTGATGCAAAGAGCGGTGGCAGGGAAGTACCAAGCTTGGTCAGCTTCAGACCTGTTGTTTCCTCTCTGTTCGCTGTGTGGGTAGTTATTACAGTCAAGCAATTGAGTAGCTAATTGTGGGTTCAGTGAGTGCAGGTGGAGAAGAAGAGGACCAACGGCTATGTTCTAGAGTGCTTTAATCCTGGGGTCAGGGGCCAGCAAGGGAGGCTGGGAAGAGATGGAGCCCAGCAAGGTAGGAGGTGGGGAAACAGTTCAAAAGATGTGTTTCAAATGGTGATCTGTAAAGCTTCGGGTAGACTCCTGTAATTTAGGAGGCGACCACAAGTGTAGAACGGATACAAAGAGACTGAGTAGGAGAAAGAAGTAATTAATGTGTTACACTGCATGTATGTTACTGAGCACCGGGCCACTGTTCCTTCCCAGCACTGCAGCTAGCCTCTGAATTGCTCAGGATTGCCTGGGCTGAGGGCAGGAGTCTCAAGGGTCTTATACCAGTAAACTTTACTTCCCCTGCAAGACCAGGCAAATCCTTGGGACCAAGGCTGGATTCTCAGCGTCAGAGCGGTCATCAACCTTTCTGGGATCAGATTGACTGAAAGGTCTGAATTTCAGTCCTGCCTGTGATACTTAATCTTGTCGACTTGATGGGATTTAAATAACCCAGGAGGTAGATATCTGGGTGTGTCTGTGAGGGTGTTTCCAGAGAGGTTTAGCTGAGGTGGGAAGACCNATCTCCGGTGGCTCTTTCTCATTCTTTCTCACACATTCTCTGTGTCTATCATT
Organism: Rhizomys pruinosus; assembly: GCA_009823505.1. NCBI lineage: Eukaryota > Metazoa > Chordata > Mammalia > Rodentia > Spalacidae > Rhizomys > Rhizomys pruinosus. The sequence continues at coordinate 230,161 of VZQC01014815.1, read as the reverse complement.
TCCTGTGGCTCTTTCTCATTCTTTCGCATACATTCTCTGTGTGTATCTCCCGTGGCTCTTTCTCATTCTTTCTCACACATTCTCTGTGTGTATCTCCTACCAGCCCCACATTGAAGCCTCCTTCAGACTTTTTCTAGACTCTCTCAGGAGAGTTGACTGAGGGTGAATCCAGGCCTGGTGCAGGAAAGGCTGGACTCAGGTTCTGCAGCATGACCTGTGAGAAGCTGCACATGGCAACTCTTTATTTTTTTTTAAATATTCTTTTTTTAATATTTTTTAAAATTTATTTTGTTTTATTTATGTGTATGAATGTACTGTCTGCATGCAAGTCTGTGCACCCGTGTCGTGCAATGCCGCGGAGGTCAGAAGAGGGTGTCGGATTCCCCTGGAACTGGAGTTCTCCTGGATTTGGTGTTTCAGACGGTTCTCAGCTGCCATGTGGGTGCTGGGGATCGAACCCGGGTCCTCTGTAAGAGCGGTCAGCGCTCTTAACCACTAGGCCATCTCTCCAGCCCGACTGTATTCTTTCAAATGAAGAGCAAAAATAATCCACCCCTAGCCAGGCGTGGTCTGAACACCTTTAATCCCAGCACTTGGGAGGCAGAGCCAGGTGGTTCGCTGTGAGTTCAAGGCCAGCCTGGTCTACATAGCGAGTTCCAGGACAGCTGGAACTACAGGGAGACCCTGTCTCAAGAAGACCAAACAAACAAACAAACAAACAAACAACCCCTTCCTCAAGTTGCTTTGGTCAGGTATTTTTGTCAGAGCCATAAGAAAGGCAGCCGGCTGCTGTCTTTTGCTGTTTTTTTGTTTTGTTTTGCTTTGTTTTGCTGTTTGCCTCACGGAATTGGTCAAGTTCCTTGCTGTTTTTTGTTTGTTTGTTTGCTTTTTCAGTGAAAACAATCAACACTTGGCTTGCAGGGTTGCTAGAAGAATTTGCAAGAATGCATTGTATACATTGTATCCGATGATCTTGACCTCAGTCTGTACACAGTAAATGGAAGCTACTACTATTGCTTTGGAAAGATATAAGGGCTGTATGTAACAATTCATTTTACTAGAACTGTGTCTGGAAAGAAGGGCTTGGAGTAGACAAGGTAGAAATGAATGATCACTGGCCAATGAAGCCTACAGTAGTGGCCCATCAGGTCCATCTGGGAGAATTTGATTGCTAAAAGGATTTAGGGGGTCATTGGCCCCTCAATTTGGCCCTTCCAGAAACCTGTGGAAAGTTTGTGTTTTTTTCTAGGCTTTCAGGCATTAATCTGGCTGCTTCTTAGTCTAGGTGATCTTTCTGGGTCTGGGCTTTTGCCATTGGAACTGTCTGACCTTCATGAGTGCTGGCTTTCCAGTCCAGTCTCCTCCAATTGGAGGGCTATTCAGCTGGTTCTGAATCTACAGGGAGGGCGGGACAAGGAGGCCGTGATATCTAGGCTCCAAATGGTGTGGAAACTGTGGCTAATTTTGCGAATCCTTTTGGGATTTATTCTTGAACTTGCTAAATATGTACTAACAGTGTTGACCTTGAAGAAGGGTCAAACCTCTTTGTTTCCACACAGACTGGCCTGCACCGTTTATTGAGAAGAACTTCCTCCTCTGGTGCTTTGTTACCACCTTAGTTGTAATCAAATGTTTTTTGTGTGGTTCTGTCTGTGAGCCCTTGGTTTCCTGGTCCATTAATTAGGCTATGTGTTTTACCCGAGTCAGTTCCATGTATCTGAATCACTGAAGCCTTGAAATAAATTTTGGTATTCTGTAGCTCTGAGTAAGCCAGTCCAGAGCTCTCCAGTACTTCCCTTAGGAGCGCCTAGTTTTGTTTACATAGGCTCTGGGAATACAACTGATCCTTCTGCTTGCAAGGCAAGCACTTTTCTGAGGTATCTCCTCTGTTGCCAAGTGGTATACTTTTTAAATTTCTTTCTATATTTGTTAGTTGTTGAAATCTAAAATTAAAATTAATTTTTTAATACTGAGTTTCTTCTGCAACTATCTAAATTCACTTATTGGTCCCAATGGTTTAAAAATATAAATGTACAATCATATCATCTACAAAAAAAATGGCTGTTTTTTTCTTTCTTCAACTTTATAATTTATTTGTTTTTCTTGTTTTACCGCCCTAGCTAGGATCTCCAACTGAAGAGAAGTCATAGCTGAGGTCATCCTTGTCTTTGACCTGAACTTTGGACAAAGATATTTCATGTCTTACTTATTTGCAGGAATATTCTATACAAACAAGCCAAGCATCTTTACCATGCTTTACAAATTTTCCATATATTTACTCTTTGTTCTTTCAGTAATTGAGAGGTCTAAAAATATCTTTGAAAGGTATCAGATTTTGGGAGCAGGAGAGATGGCTCAGTGGCTAAGAGCACTGACTACTCTTGCAGAGGACCCGGGTTCGATTCTTAGCACCCACATGGTGGCTAAGAATCATCTTTAACTCCAGTTCCAGGGGAATACGATGCCCTCTTTTGACCTCTGCGGCATTGCATGACACAGGTGCACAAGCCTACATGCAGACAATACACTCATACACATAAAAATAATAAATTAAAAAAATACAAAAAAGGAAAGGTATCAAAATTTTCAATTTTTCTCTTTTATTTCTTATATATACAAAGCTGTTTTATTAGGTAAATGTGAATTTTAAGTTGTGATAAGCACTGGTGGGTTGTCCCTTGTTGTTTTCTGTTGTACTTTCTTGTCAATACAAATTTCTTTTGCTTTATTTGAGGTAGCTTGTCAATACAAATTTCTTCTGCTTTATTTGAGTAGCGTGTACTGTTACTATCACACCCACACACCCTGCTTGATTTACGTGGTGTAATCTCCTTCCATGATTTCCCATCCAGCATTTCTGGACCCAACTATCTAAGCCATATCTACTGTAAACAGTCTATGTAAATTTATATTTTTTACAATATGAAAGTATGCATTTTGAGTATTTAAGTTTTTTATACTGACCATAACTAAGAGTGGGGTTAGACTTGATTTCATTATGTTATGATTTTATATTTGTTCTGTCTGTTTTGATTTTTGTTCCTTTGAAAAGTTGACTAGCATTTACAAAACACTGAATTAAACAGAAGTTTTCAAAGAATGAAAAAAATAATAAAAAATTTAAATTTCCTTATAGGTAACATCATCTCATGGAATCACATGTAAACACTGCCCATATAAGGTCTGATTTTACATTAAAATATGTTATATCATGAGACAAGATTCAAAGGACTTACATAAAATGTATGATATACATGACCTCATCAGTATGCCTTCAAAAATTAGCCTTTCTTGTTTTTCTTTCTAAATGTTAACGTTTACCTACACATGTAATTATTTACATATGTACATGTGTATACATTACAGGCTAGGATCCACATATGAGAGAGAACACGTTTCTACTCTTTCTGAGATTGGGTGACCTTGTTTAGTACTATACATTCTAGTTTGCTCTTCTTCACACTCTGCCCCACTTTCAGCTTTTTTTAGATTACTCAGGTATCATTATTATTACTGTTGCTGTTATTTTACCTTTCCCCACCAGTGAATGTCTTATATATTTATTCGTTTACTAAATTTTTACTAGTTCTGTATTGAGTTATTTTATAGAGCTTACAACATGAACAGTAGAGTGCCTTTTTAATATTAATAGTACTTTTCAGTATTTAAGTTCTGTGGAACACTTGAACTCCAGACTCTCTTTTTTATCCTTGTTGCCATGTATTTCAGGTCTAAAAATTCACAAGAAATTATTATGTGTTCTTAAGAGTCAATATTTGTGAAAATTGGACATCTATGTCCTTAACAGACATTTTTTCACTTTTCAGAAAATTCTGTATGGTGGGTGCACATGTCCACTGAACCGGGGGCTATATCATGTACACTGAACCAGGGGCTGTATCACGTCCACTGAACCAGGTGCTGTATCATGTACACTGAATCAGGGGCTGTATCATGTCCACTGAACCAGGGGCTGTGTCATGTACAATGAACCAGGAGCTGTATCATGTGCACTGAACCAGGGGCTGAATCATCTCCACTGAACCAGGGGCTGTATCACGTCCACTGAACCAGGAGCTGTATCATGCACACTGAACCAGGGGCTGTATCATGAACACTGAAACAGGGGCTGTATCATGTTCACTGAACCAGGGGCTGTATCACGTCCACTGAACCAGGGGCTGTATCATGTCCACTGAACCAGGGGCTGTATCATGTCCACTGAACCAGGGGTTGTATCATGTCCACTGAACCAGGGGCTGTATCATGTCCACTGAACCAGGGGCTGTATCATGTCCACTGAACCAGGGGTTGTATCATGTCCACTGAACCAGGGGCTGTATCATGTACACTGAGCCAGGGGCTGTATCACGTACACTGAACCAGGGGCTGTATCACGTACACTGAACCAGGCACTGTATCATGTACACTGAACCAGGAGCCACTGAGACTTGGCAGTCCTCCCATCTCTACCCCTCACCCAGTCCCAGCACAGGGGTTATAGGAATGTGTGACGGGGCCCGGATCTTTCAATGGGTCCTGGGGATCCAAACTCAGGTTATCACACAGCAAGTACTCTTACCTACTGAATCATCTCCACAGCCCTTTCCTGAATTTTAATGTCTTCATTCAGGGTTCTAATGCTTCTGCTTAAAGAAGTCTCTTTAGAATTTCTAATTTACTGTGCGTTATATATTATTGCAGAGCTACAATAATTAAAACCTTAAAACCATCCCTTAATTTTAAACCTATATTATTTTGACTTGAAATCCTGTTTGGTTCTGGAAGTCCCTGAGAATATCAAAGCATACTTACCTGGCAGGGGAGATACCATGAGCAGGAATACCAAAGCATCTGCTCGGGGAGCCTCTCCTCCACCCTCATTCCCTGCATGCTTTTGTTTGCACCTGTGAGACATGTCTTACCAAACTCTATTAAAACAACTGGGTTGCGGGTTGCACTATACTCTGAAGACTTAAGCTTATAACTTAGTGCCTTTTGTGCAAATTGAGCCATTTTTCCCCCTGCAAGTTAAGCATGAAAGGATTTTTATTTACACTGTAAATAGCAGGGAGCAGCAGAGAAGCTGATATTTCAACTATAAGTGAGGTCCGATGTTTCTTGGGGGATGGGCATCCTGAGCTGCAGACAGGACACCCCTCTGCCAATCACATGTCTCACAGGAAAAGCACTCAGGACTCTCATTTCTTCAGAGAAAAGACTGTCTGGTACCCCTTATCAGGGCTGTATAGAAGAGTGTGAAATACTGGCCATTGGATAGAGTTGAGAGTACGAATCCCCCTGACTCCTTTAAAAAAATTTATTCTTTTCTTTATTGAAGTTTTGGGCATTTCATACATTTCTTAATCAAATTTAGAACCATTCCCCCTTCCTTGCCCCCCACCACATCCTGCCAGGGCTCATACCTTCTGTCATATATCTCTTCCATCATTTTCTCAGTCTTTTTTTTTTACATTTTTTGATGCAGAAGTTTACTGTTTAGGGCAGAAGTTTACTGTTTCAGTCAGTACTTTGACCCAGTCTTTTTTGTTGTTGTTGTTGTTCCATCCAATTTGTATTGCTCCAAAATATGCATATATACACGCCACACATATACCAAAATTATGTCGTCTGAAAATAACCTATAGTTTAATTCCAAAACACGTTTAGGGATTCATATTTTGACAGTAGAGTTGTATGCTGGTAAAGAAAAAAAATATTACTTTACATTTTCAACATTCCATAGCAAGTTGATGAGTAACATCAGGTACTATATTTTCTAAAGAAGAAAGAAAAAAAAGAATTATTCAGTTTGCATTACAAATAGAGATTTGGTGCTAGGATCCACCAATGAGGGACACGATATGTGGTTTGTTTTTCTGGGACTGTGTTACTTCACTTAGCATAATGGCTTCTAGTTCCCTCCATTTACCTGCAAAGTTCATGATGTCGTCTTTCTTTACCACTGCGTAAAATTCCATTGTGTAGATGTACCACATTTTCTCTATCCACTCGTCAGTTGAGGGGCACTTGGGTTGCTTCCAACTCTTTGCTATTGTGAAGAGAGCTGCAATAAACATGGATGTGCATGTATGTCTGTGATAGGATGAGTCTTGTGGGTATATACACAGGAGTGGTGTGACTGGATCAGGTGGTAGGCTCATTTAGAGTCTTTTAAGAGTTCTCCACACTGCTTTCCATTGGGATTGCATGAGTTTGCATTCCCACCAGCAGTGGATTATTTTTATTTTATGTAAAATACAATGTATGTAAGTGCACCTGTGTTGCACAATACCCATGGAGGGCAAAAGAAGGCATCAGATCTCCTGGAACTGGAGTTATGGATGGTTGTTAGCTGCCACGTGGATGTTAGGATTCAAACCCGAGTCCTCTGCAAGAGCAGCCAGTGCTCTTATCCACTGAGCGATCTTAAAAATCTTAAGCTTTTCTGTTTTATGGAATAAAACAGTCTCAAGTTCAGTGTCAGTAAAATTATTGAATTTTGACTGGATACTCTATGATAAATTTCATAATATGAAGATATATGAATATCTGTGGTTAGATTAACAAGGCCACTATGCTCCTGTGACAGCCACTCTGACCTCAGCATCATGATAGCAGGATCTTTCTTTCTTTTTTTTTTGGTCTTTTCAAGACAGGGTCTCCCTGTAGTCCCAGCTGTCCTGGAACTCACTCTGTAGACCAGGCTGGCCTTGAACTCACAAAGATCCGCCTGTCTCTGCCTCCCAAGTGCTAGGATTAAAGGCGTGCGCCACCACGCCCGGCAGGATCTTTCACGTGGCCATTTGGGCCAAGATAGGATGACCTAGAATTTGGGTGAATCTGTGCTGCCTGTGACACTTCCCTAGGGCCTGAAATTGCTCTTCCAGACAAAGTAGAACCCTTGCTGTAGTGAGGGGTGGAACCCTTGTGGCAGTAGTGATGGGCGGAACCCTTGCTGCAGTAGTGAGGGGTGGAGCCCTTGCTGTAGTGAGGGGCGGAACCCCTGCTGCAGTAGTCAGAGGTGGAACCCTTGCTGTAGTAGTGAGGGGTGGATCCCTTGCTGTAGTGAGGGGTGAAACCTTGCTGTAGTAGTGAGAGGCGGAACCCTTGCTGCAGTAGTGAGGGGTGGATACCTTGCTGTAGTGAGGGGTGAAACCTTGCTGCAGTAGTGAGAGGCGGAACCCTTGCTGCAGTAGTGAGGGGCAGAACCCTTGCTGCAGTCAGTAGCGAGGGGCGGATCCCTTGCTGTAGTAAGGGGCGGAACCCTTGCTGCAGTAGTGAGGGGCGGAACCCTTGCTGTGGTGAGCGGTGGCAGTAGAAGGCCATGGCTAGGATGAGAAGCTCTGCAAATGTCAGGAAAAGTTCAAGATGAAAAGATAAACACGTGACCAGGAAGTATGCTCCACCTGATGTGAAGGTTAATCTTGACTGTTAGACTCCACCGAATTAAATATTACCATAGAGGGATTGGAGAGATCGCTCAGTGGTTAAGAGCACTGGCTGCTCTTGCAGAGACCCAGCAGCACATGACAGCTGACAAACATCTGTAACTCCAGTTGCAGGGGATCGGATGGCCTCTTCTGACCTCTGTGGGCATTACATGACACAGGTGCACTTACACACATGCAGGAATACACTCATACACGTAAAATAAATGTATTAAATATTTTTTAAAAAGAACTATCATGGAAATACACGACTGGGTATACCTGTGAGGTGTTTCTAGAAAGGCTTAGCTTATCTGGGAAGACACGCCCTGAATACTGTCATCTGAAATATATTCATCTGGTGGTCCTTTAAATGTTCCTTATGTGTGTGCTGCAATCCATGAGATGTTCTTCCACCCTGGACCAAAGCTCGCAGCTCTGGGAGGCTGCAAATCTCAGAACCGTCCCTGGCCAGCTGGCTTGAGCTCCAGTAGGGAGGGGGAGGGAACGGTGGAAAGTAACCTGGAGAAAGGAAACAGACTTGCTTCCCTGCCATGATGAACTGTCCCCTCAACCTGTGAGCCAAAAGGAGCCCTTCCTTCTTTAAGCTGTTCTTGTCTGCCATTTATTAATACACCTTGGTTTCACAGAAGGGAGGAGATGCTGATCTTTCTGAAAATAAAAACTCAGGTGTTCCACACCTGACTTCAGCCTTTAACTATTCTACTCTTTCTATTTTTATTTACTTATTATTTATGTTTTAACTACTCTACTCTTTCCAGGGTAAAAAGTGCTAAAGAGCACTCCTGTAGGAGGAGATTTTTGTTTGTCTGAACAGGGATAATAGAGCCCTGCCCGAGCGGAGCTGTTCTTCACTCTGCTCCAGTGGCGGGCGTGGTGAACTGATCACAGCCCCCTCTGCTTGTGAATCGGAGAATCTCTCTGTGCAAAACGAGTAGACCAGAACTTACAAACAAAATGAAGGCCTGTGTTTGAGGCCCTTGTCTCTATTTGAATAGTGATGCTACTCAGGGTGTGAGCCCAGGGTTAGAACCATTGTTCAGATATCTTAGGGTCCACAAGCTTGGTCCAGGACTCCTTCTAGAGCTGGACAGCCCCCTCCCCACCTGATCCTGAGTTCGGTTGGTATTATGAGTGAATAGTACCTTAAAAATGACTTCATATGAAAGTTATTCATTCAACTAAGTCCCAGGGGACTATGCATGGGTGCATCTCTTGAAATGTCCTGCAAATGTGAGTCACCAGTCTTCTTGTGCAGGGAGGTCTTGGAGATCCACTAATGAGACTTCAGCAAGTGTCCAGTCTATAAAGAGGAAAGTCTGCTCATATTTCAAAAAGGGAAGCCTGATCTAGCAAGACCTGACTTTGTCCTCGAGTGGATGGAACTGGTTATTGAAACAATAACAGACCCATGGATAGCAGTGTGTGGTGTGGGTAGGAGTTAGCACGGCCCTCCTGAGCACTGTCTCCTCTGGAGTGACACATAGGCACAGTACACTCAGAGGGGGAACAAAGCAGGCCACCGAAGCAGTACGCCCCTGGCCACAGTGGGGACAGTACATGTGCATGTGTGACAAAGGACTACCTGTTATTCCTCAGGAGCTGCCCACCATTTTGTTTTGGGGACAGGGTCTATCACTGGCCTACAACTGGCCAAGTAGGTTAAGTTGGCTGACGTCTGCCTGTCTTTCCCTCCCCAGCAATGGGATTACACGCATGCAACCGGCTTTCTTACATAGGCTCTGGGGATCTGGACTCAGGCCCTCGTGCTAGCGTACGTAGCAAGTACCTTGCTGAGCTATTTCCCCAGCTCACCACCTGTGAAAGGGCAACTGAGGTTGTCTTCTTTGCAGAGGAAATCAGTGCTCAAAGGTCAAAGGGTGGCCTTCCTGGGTTGCATTTTTGCTCATTATTGTGGAATATGCACAGGAAAACTGGCCTCAGCCTGCGGTGGTGCTTCGCCAAGCCAGTAGCTGTCAGGGAGCCACTAGGGAGTCACCCGAATCCTGGCCAGTGCTCTGATAGGAGAGGGCCGATGCTGGCTGCAGAGGAGGAGGACTCTGTGTCTCAGACATGGCTTGTTCTGGCAGAGATGTGGCTTGCCTTGCCTTGCCAGCTTAAGGTCCTGAACCCAAGAGGAAATGACATTGTGAGCAGAAATAAAATTCTGTGGAAATAGTTAATGGTAGGTAATGCCTGTGTCATTAGAGACATCCTCTGTCTTTAGATGACCTTTCTTTTCCTTCTTGACTTCCTGCATTGTAACAGAGCATCCCTACTGAGTCCAGCCTAGGGCAGAAACTGCCTAGCCCCCCTTGGTGACATCCTTGATTCCAAGCTCTGCCCCCTTTTCTGCCCTTATTGTCTCTAGCATGGAGGAGTAGGGTGTTATTCTGCTAATTCTGTCCAGAGAGGTAAAAATTCAGTCAGGATCTATTAAAGCTGGCCTTCAAATCCAGGCCCAGGGGAGTGCCTTTAACTCAACATTACCACCTCAACATTACCCCCTGGTGGGAAAGAAGAGAGTAAATATCACTGAGCTTGTGTAGGACAAGGCTGAAAGACAGAACTGGAAGCTCCTGGGTGGGTCTTCCTGGTGGCTAACACGAAGCAATTAATAAGAAGCAGATGCGGATGTAGCTCAAATGGTGGGGTGCTCACATAACGAGCACGTAAAATACTGCGGATGTGGAGGCAGGAGCATCAAAAATTCAAGTTCGTTTTCAACAACGTAGGGAATTTGAGTCCAGCCTGAGTTACATGAGACTCTGTCTCAAAAAAACAATGAACAGATAAAAAATAAAGTCACAGAATGGGGTAATTACCTGAAAGCCTCAAGTCAACACATCACAGACACTTGCACATCAATGTTTACTGCAGCACTTTTCACTATAACCAAGTTATGGAGCCAACCTAGGTGTCCATCAACAGAGGACCGGATAGAGAAAGTGCCGTATGTATACAATAGAAATTGTTGCAGTCATAAAGAATGGAGTCATATAATTTTCAGGGAAATGGTGCAATTGGAGATATTAAGAGAATTAAGCCCATCTCAGAAAGACAAACGTTGCATGTTTTCTTTCATTTGTGACTCCTAGATTTTACAGAGATACAGAAATTCGTATATGTCTATATGACGTGAAGGTAAGGCAAAGGTGATTAACAGAAGTGGGGAGGGGACCAGGGGAGGGGGCACCAGAGGCTGGCAGATATGCTCAGCATATATTACATACCTGTGAAAAATGGGCTTGCATTACCTAGTATAATTTAAAAAACATGAGAGAAAGGTTTGAGGGGAGGGGTCAGAGCAGGAAAACAATGGCCACAGTCCAGCAAGCTCTGTCTGTGTCCGAAGGGGTGTTTTGAACACTTGATACAAGCACTCACACATCTCGCTAAGTGTAGCGTCAGCAGCTGCAGCCTTGGCCATTTCTCTCTGACCAACAATTGAAGAGTAATTATTCCACAGATTGTCTCAAACCCAAAGGGCCATTTTGAACGGCCGCCTCCTATCATCGAACAGCAGATCCGCTTAGCTATCACCCTCACCAGGGACAGGAGCTATAAATTCATGTGTAATTTCTGAGTACTCTTTCGGGGTCCCACGTTGGGGCATAAAGGTTCAATATGAGACATTTTCCAAAGGGGCCAACAAGAGGCTCCATCCTGAGAAGCAGATTGACCCACCATTCAGAGAGACATACTTTGTGTTTTAAGTAAATAAAGCCCATCTTTTCTTGTTATGCAACCCATATCTGGGATTGCTACATTTGCTTAAGGAAGTTGAATCAGTCTAGATGTTCATCAGCAGATGAGTGGATAATGAAAATGTGTTACATATACACAATGGATTTTGTTTAGGTGTAATGAAAAGTAAAATTATGAAATTTGCAGGGAAATAGAAGGAACTGGAATATAAGTGAGGTAGTTCAGTCTCAGAAATACAAAGAACATGTCTTCTCTGTATTTGCATCTCAGTTTCTAATTTTTAATGTGTATTTATGTGAGAGTAAGTGCATATAGAGGCCAGGAAATTAGAAGAGACCATGAGAGGGGGAAAAGGAGGGAGGTGGGGTAGGGGCTCAGTGGTTAAGAGCACTGCCTGCTCTTGAAGAGGACCTGGGTTCGATTCCCAGCACCAACATGGCGGCTAACAACCATCTGTAATTCCAATTCCAGGGGATGTGACTTCCTCTTCTGATCTCTGAAGGCATTGCATGATACAGGTGCCCTTATATCCACGTAGTCAAGATGCTCATAGGCAAAAAATTAAAATAACAATTAAAATATTTTTAAAAGAGAGAGGACAATAGGATGGGTCATAGAACACATCACAAAAGTGCAAGAGAGTGTATGAAAGGGCACAGACCAGGACGGGGCTGGAGAGATGGCCTGGCGGTTGGGAGCACCAACTGCTCTTGCAGAGGACCCAGGTTCGATCCCCAGCACCCACATGGCGGCTGAGAACTGTCTGAAACTCCAATTCCAGGAGAAATCCAGCTCCAGGGGAATCTGACACCCTCTTCTGACCTCTGAGGCATTGCATGACACGGGTGCACAGACATGCATGCAGACAGTACATTCTTACACATACAGAAATGAATAAAATTTAAAAAAATTATAAAAAAGAAAGGGCACAGGCCAGGATGGAGTGAGAAGTTGGGAGTGGGGGGGATGGGGTGGGGTCAACCCAGACCATGCATGAAAATGCAAGAAAGTGCAATTTTATATGCTGACTAAAAACAAAATGAAATCTTTTTTTCAAGTATAACTGAAGGCTGGACAGAGAGCTTAGAGGGTAAAGGTGTTCGCTGCACAAGTCTAACGACCTGAGTTCCATCCCTGCACCCCATGGTGGAAGAGAGAATGTCTCCTGGAAGTTCTCCTCCGATCTCCCCATGGGTATTGTGCATGTGAGTTATATACGTTATACACACACAATAGAAAATACAATAAGATGTGAAACTTTGACTTATTTCAAAAAGTATAATTGGAAGTGTGTGTGTGTGATGACAGAAAGGCTGCACCCATCAAAGCATCACAGTATGTCAGACTAACAAGATCTGTGTAATGACAAAACCAGTTGACCTGCCAATGCAGTTGGGGGGAATTTCACAGGGCCCAACCTCAAGAAGAAGAGCTACAGGCAATCAGTGGATACTGAGGGAGAGCGACGGAGGGGAGGGTCAGCTTTCTCTAGGGACTAGCTCCCTAGTAGGTTATCTAATCCCAAATGGTCAGCCCTAAACACAGATAAACAAGAGTACTACAAAATGGATTTAGTGCATTATATAAGTACATTTATTAATATATGTATGTGTATATTTAATAATAATCAAAGAAGAGGACAAGAAACTGAGAGGGAGTAGAGGGGACATGGAAGGAGTTGAGGGAGGCTGGGAAGGAGTTGGAGGGGGCTGAGAAGGAGTTGGAGGGGGCTGGGAAGGAGTTGGAGGGGGCTGGGAAGGACTTGGAGGGGGCTGGGAAGGAGTTGGAGGGGGCTGGGAAGGAGTTGGAGGGGGCTGGGAAGGAGTTGGAGGGGGCTGGGAAGGAGTTGGAGGGGGCTGGGAAGGAGTTGGAGGGGGCTGGGAAGGAGTTGGAGGGGGCTGGGAAGGAGTTGGAGGGGGCTGGGGAGGAGTTGGAGGGGGCTGGGGAGGAGTTGGAGGGGGCTGGGGAGGAGTTGGAGGGGGCTGGGAAGGTACAAATGATGCAAATACAATACTCATGTATGAAATTCTCAATAAGTAAAAAAATCATAAAATAGCTATTTAATTGAGTTAAGTTGAAAAGGATAATGTGTTTTTTTGTAAAGTTATTTTAGTTTCTAAAATTCATGTCACTACCTTTCATACTTAAAGTTATTAATTTTATATAATTTTATATTAATTAACTTGGATAGTTCTTGACTTTTTGATGCTAAATGTATAACTAAACCCAATTTTCTGATGTATCTTAAACATATAAATGGCTTAAGAGTTTTGTTATTCCAAAATACAGCTAAAATCTTATATTTAAAAAGAACATTTGAGGCTGGAGAGATGGCCTAGTGGTTAAGAGCACCAACCGCTCTTGCCGAGGACCTGGGTTTGATTCCCAGCACCCACATGGAGGCTGAGAACTGTCTTGAACTCCAGTTCCAGGGGAATCCAACACCCTCTTCTGACCTCGGCATTGCACAACATGGGTGCACAGACCTACATGCAGATAGTACATTTATACACATAAAAAGAAAAATAATTTTTTTTCCTTTTTTTTTTTAATTTTCATTTATTTCTGTATGTGTATGAATGCACTGTCTGCATGCAGGTCTGCGCACCCGTGCCGTGCAACGCCGCGGAGATCAGAAGAGGGTGTCGGATTCCCCTGGAACTGGAGCTCTCCTGGAGTTGGAGTCCCAGACGGCTCTCGGCCGCCATGTGGGCGCTGGGGATCGAACCCGGGTCCTCTGCAAGAGTGGTCGGCACTCCCAACCGCTAGGCCATCTCTAACCCCAGAAAAATAAATTTTTTTAAAAAAGCAAATGATTCTTTAAAAAAATAAAAATTAAAAGAACATATGCTGGTATGGCCCTAAATATCAATATATATTTATATGATCATATGCATGTATTTTAATATATGTGTAGAAATATACACATCCATTTACATATTTTATTTTAAAGCACAAATTTATTACTTACTAAAAATAAATATTAATGTATGAGCCCACTGATATCTTCTTGGACTACTCAATAGATTTTGTGCTGGACAGCTTTAGTATCAACTTGACACACCTGGGTTGAGGGAGCCTCAACTGGGGAATTACTTCTATCTGACTAGCCGGTGGCCATGTCTGCAGGATATTTTTCTTGATTGTTGAGTGATGTGGGAGAGCCCAGACCCCTGAGCAGGTTTTTTATGGTTTAAGACAGCCCAGCTTGGGTGCGGTGGCTCACACCTTTAATCCTAGCACTTGGGAGGCAGAGGCAGGTGGATCTCTGTGAGTTCGAGGCCAGCCTGGTCTATGTACAGAGTTCTAGAACAGCAGGGGCTGCAGGGAGACCCTATCTCAAAAAGACAAAAAATAAAAAAAACAAAAAAAAAAAAGAAAAAGAAAATGAAAAGAAAGCAGTAGAAAGAGAATCGCAGGCTGACCGGCAAAGCCAGTAAGCAGCTTCATCCATGGCCGTTGCTTCACTCCTGAGTTCCTTGGGGCCAGGGGAGCAAGCCAGTAAGCAGCATTCCTCCATGGCCTGTGCTTCAGCTCCTGAGTTCCTTGGGATCCCCCAGTGATGAACTGTGACCTGAAGATGTAATCTAAATAAACCCTTTCCTCCCCAAGTTGGTTTTGGTCAGAGTGTTTTGTCACAGCATTTGAAGGCAAACTAGAATAGATGCAAAGCTGGATTCAGACACATAGAGAAACAGTGGTTTGGGGTGACTGGATGAAATGGTGTCTGGTGTCTCAGTGACTAGAGGCACATGTCTTAGTTTAATTTCTGCTGATGTGATAAAGTACCCTGACTAAAAGAAACAGGTGGGGAAGGGTTTGTTTAGGCTTACGCTTTCAGGTTACAGTCCATCATTGCAGGGAAGTCGAGATAATCGTGAAGCAGTTCGTCACATTGCATCCACAGTCAAGAGTACCAAGAAGTAAATGAAAGCATCCTTACTGCGAAGCTCACATTCTCTTACACAGTCAAGACCCAAGCCCAGGGAACAGTGCCGCGCACAGAGGAATGGGTCTTCCCACATCAACTAAGTAATGAAAACAATCTTCCACAGGACAAGTCCTTTACTAAGCAGTAAATGACAAGCCCTGACTAAACAGTTACCTTCTCTTGGGGTCTTTCCTGAGCACCCTAACTAAACTATTACCACCTTCTCAAGTCCAGCATTTCAGATCTTGCTTCCTCGATGTGTATTTTTCTTGTATGTCACTAAAATAATTCATATGGTAGCTAGTGCCTTTCTCGAATAAAGTGTAAACTTGCTTTGAAGGCGGGAGCTTTTGTTGACTGCCACTGCTGCTGAACCCTCCTCAGCACCCATAGTAGTATCTAGCCCAAAAGAGCTGAGATGAGCCATGGATGCATTAACTTGCAGGGCCTATTCTAGAGCTTGAAGTATTATATCCAGTCCAGTGCTAGCGTGTGTCGTCAACAGTGCTTCCCTTTCAAGTGGCTCAAGACCACCAGAATTCACCTTTCAGAGTTCTTCTGGTCTGTATCTGAGAGTGAAGGGAAAAGGTGAATCCAGGTATGAATGAATCCAGGAAGCTCCGAGAATCCTTCACTTGGGGCTCGGCTAGCTACTCCAACAGCTGTGCAGACCTACAAGCCAGGCTGAGGATGTAGTGCGATGGAGGAGAGCTTGCCTAGCATGCCCAAGGCCCTGAGCTGGTTTTCAAAAAATATTTTATTTTTACATGTATGCATGTATTGCCTGCATAGGTGTAAGTGAGCCCGTGTCATGTAGTGCCCATGGAGGTCAGAAGAAGGTGTCGAATCCCCTGGAACTGGAGTTATGGACAATCGTCAGGTGCCATATGGGTGCTGAGATTTGAACCTGTAAAAACAGCCAGTGCTTTTAACTGCTGAGCATCTTTCCAACCCTCTGAGTTTTTTTTCTTTTTGAACATCAGGCATTGTAGTGTATCTGTGCTTAAGACCTTCAGCAGGAAGACACAGTGGGAAAATCAGGATTTCCAAACTAGGTTTGGCTACAGAGCAAGTCCAAGGCTTGCGCTGATCCTGAGATACCTGAGACCCAGTCTTTAAAAACAGCAAATAAACGAGGCTTGAAGGAAGAGAAACTTCTGGCCCTGTAGACTCCTCTTGTGTTAACTATAAATTCCCTTTTGTCTAGCTAGAGTGTTTTGAAGAATTAGACTATCAGGATTTTGCTGAACAAAAGGCACAGGGTCCTGAAGCAGTGAAGAGCTGGATCTTCACGCATGGTAATTGTACGCAAGGGCTTCTGGGTGACTTCTACACACATTTACGTTATTTTTGTTTAAGCACACTCTCCAATGCCTTCTCTTGGCCTTCCTTTCATTACTTTCCCTCCCCCAAAAGGTTTTGAAGGCAGTGCTGTCTGACAAGAGCCTCCTAGTGGAAGGGAGGTGAGCGGACCACAGAGGCCTGGCTGGATGACTTTTTCCCATTACTGTAATGGTTAGTTTTCTCATTCCTCAACATATTTAAGACAGAAGGATTTACTTTGGCTTACAGTTTAAGAGGGCATATGCCCCGTCATGGTAGTGAGGATGCTAGCAGAAGCAGCACAAGCTGGTCACATATTCCCTCCATAATCAGGAAGTACAGAGGAGACAAAAAGCAGGGCCCAGCCCAGCCACACTGACCTCTTCCTCCATCGAAGCTCCCCAGGGACCACAGCTTCCAAACGCAACACCAGCTAGGGACACGTGTCCTATGAGATACTCCCTGGGACACTCATTCATGGCTGTCAGGACAGCTATGCACAGGGCCTGCCATCTCCAGCAGACAATGGTGTTCTCACAGAAAAGAACCATACAGCTAGGCATCAAGTGACCATTCAGAGCAAACAATAAATCACAATAAACTGAAATTAAAGAGTCCATGGGAGTCCTAAGAAGACATTATATAACTGTCAAAACCAGAGAAAACCCTAACTCTTTTTCCTCTGTGAAATGACAGTCTTCCAGAGGTTCAGGATGAAATGAAGTTGATTCTCTCATAGACAAAGCTGGAAATACCAGCTTGGGTCTAGGGCTCCTCCACAGGTACCTTTTAGAAGAAAACAGACTAAATACCACCGTTATGCAGTGTACTGATGCTGTGAGGAAAAACACTGACGTGCTTGAACAAATAAAGACAACATACAACAAAACCGCTCAGAATTGCATGTCTGTCCTGACAGCCGTGAAGGAGTGTCCCAGGGAGCGTCTGGCTCAGCAGTGCTCGGGGAGCCCTTCTTACCTTAACATCCAGTCGCTAAGGAGAGGAACAAGCCAAGTGCAGGGTCTGGAGTGTGCAGTACCCCTTGGGCTCGTGTCTGGACACGTGTCCCTAGCTGGTGTTACGTTTGGAAGCTGTGTTGCCTGGGGAGCTTCGATGGACGAAGAGGTTGGTGGGCCCGGCCCAGCTTTTTGTCTCTTCTGTGCTTCCTGACTATGGAGGGAATGTGTGACCAGCTACTTCGTGCTTCTGCCAGTGTCCTTATCGTCAGGAGGGAAGTATACCCTCTTAAACTATAAGCCAAAGTAAATCCTTTTTTCTTAATTTGCTTCTTGTCATGGGCTTTCGGAGGGCTTTTCCTCCTGCATTTCTCCTGCTCAGGTGTCCAGAGCATCACACTAGTCATCCTTTCTTTGGCCCGCATTGCATGTGGTCAGGTGAGGGTAGCTGAGAGGATCACACCTGAGAGGTCTTTATTGAGGTATATTTAAGCGATTTTTTTTTTGTCTTTTTGAGACAGGGTCTCCCTATAGCCCCAGCTGGCTTGGAACTCACTCTGTAGACCAGGCTGGCCTTGAACTCACAGAGATCTGCTTGCCTCTGCCTCCTGAGTGCTAGGATTAAAAGGCATGTGCCACCACGGCTGGCTTAAAGGTGGCTCTTAGCTGCCATGTGGGTGCTGGGAATTGAACCTAGGTCCTCTGCAAGAGCAGTTGGTGATCTTAACCGCTGAGCCATCTGCCCAGCCCCTTAAGTGATTTTTTTTTTAAATTTTATTTTTGTATGCATTTGAGTGTACTGTCTGCATGTAGGTTTGTGCACCTGTGTTGTGCAATGCTGCGGAGGTCAGAAGAGGGTCTCAGATTCCCCTGGAACTGGAGTTCTCCTGGAATTGGAGTTACAGATGCCATGTGGGTGCTGGGGATCAAACCTGGGTCCTCTGCAAGAGCAGTTGGTGCTCTTAACCACTAGGCTATCTCTCCAGCCCCCCTTAAGTGATTTTTAAAAGACATACTGGATTTACAAACACTACTATGGCCAGATGTATGTAACTTCTAGGTCTTTACACTTGCGGGCCAAGTGCTTAACCACGGACCATCTTCCCAGCTCTACACATTTTCATATTTCAAAGCATTTGCCCATAAAATTTTATTTACTTACTCAAAATGATGGCCTAATGATATTTTCCCTACAAAATTGTCAAAGAAATAACATATTGCCTTAGGCAGGAACTCAAGCACAAAGATAAAAAGCCATATCTTAAGTATTTTATTTGTTGACATTTATCCTACTTGGGGTTAACACTACTTCATTTGACAGTTTAAAAATCATCCTGTAAACAAAATAAAAAAATTACAGCAGCAACAGCTAAAATAGGGACACAATGTGGAATAAAATAAGGGAATGTGTGGAAAGGAATATTGCCACAAAAGAACTGTGGATACGATTGTGAATCCAGTGAAGAGGAGAGCGAGTCTTCTGGTGTCTATAATGAATAGAAGCAGAGCAGTAACCAAATAGAAGCAGGATTTAAAGTGCAGGTGTGCGAGCGTGCATCCCACATCCGCTAGGGAGGGGAGATGGCCTACTCTCATAAAGTGACATCTAGACATGTTATCTCTCAGAATTCCTTTGCCGTTTAGATCATCTGTACACTGACATCATGGGAATATGGCGGTATGTGACACATACACATGGAGAGTGTAGAAGTGGTCAAGTTCGTGGTTTGGTCGTTTCAGCAAGCAGCTGAAAACCCAATACGAGAAGCCTCCAGACTTCCACACCTTAAAAACAAAAACTCAAAGCACGAAGCTAATCCTGAGTCCTGAGTCCTCTTTGCCAACACATTCAGACCCTCAGATCCATCACTGTTTCCCCGCCCCCCCGCCAGCTGACATAAATAATCAGAACAAGTTGTTGATACGAAATTGTATAATGTCTGTCCAAATTGATCAAATATGTTCCCTAGCATCGTGCAAAGCTCATTTACACTTTCATAACTGTTTAGAGCCCAAACGTTTTGCCCTAGAAGGGTCAAGTGTATTATTTTTGAATAGAGAACTTTTATGAAATATATTTCAAATCTTAAAAAATATTTTTAATACTTGCTAAAGTATTTACCCCAAACCAGCAATGGTCCCTTTCCTTCTAAAAACAGTCTCATGTTTGAGACACTATTTTCCTCCCATCTCTAAGTTTATTTAGAAGCCCAAATACACATAGTACTAAACAGCACTATTTTTAAATCATGGATACAGCTCAACAGCAGGGGTAATAAGTTATAATACACACATTATCACTCACAGATTGGTCTTTTAAGGGAGGGATTCACTGAATAGACTGGATTCTGACAGTCCCTCCTCCAGGCAGAGTATGCAGTGCCTTACACTGAGGTGTTGAAGTATTTCTCAATCGTTTTCATTGTAATACATCATGAAAACACCAGGCTTCCAGCCAGATCCTAATAAATATTTAATTTGAGAGAAAAGAAACCCACAACACAGAACATAAAAAAGCTCCCCCACTTCCTGCCCATCCTTAGGGAAGGAGCTGCTTGCATCAGCCGGACAGGGCCGAGATTTCATAGTCACTGGCGGAGATGAGGGGCTTGCCCATCATGCGTATGTTCTTTGCACTGTTCACCTTGGCCATCATGCACACAGGCTTGTCAAAGTACTTCACCAGAGCAGGCTCAGTCAAGAGCGAGGCCAGGAACTGCTCAAAGGTGATGGCCCAGTCTCGGTCCAGGCTGGTGCTCCGGGGGAGTGTTGTGGTGCCCTGACCGCTACGCACCAGGACTGTGTCGTCCCCGATGTCCTCACAGTGCAGCTTGTCCTCCTCATGGGAGCCAGCACTCAGCACCGAGTAGGATGACATGGAGCTGTCGTCCTTTGTGTCATCGTCGGAGATCAGCATGGAGGAGCAGGCCCCATTGTCCCTGGGCGAGGAGTCCTCCAGTTTAATGTCCTCCATCTGCCCTCCCAGGGAGTGCTCCTCGCTGTCCGCTGCCATGCTAGTTGGGAGCGGTTCCACTGGCTCCACCATATAGGGCTGGCTAGGCCCCTTCTTGGGGAAGAGCATACTGGGGATGGCCTGGCTGCAGGGGGGTCCGCCGCCAGCACCCCCACCCTCTTTGGAAGGTGGCGTGATGAAGAGCTTGCCCACCTCTCCGATCTCCAGTAGGAGGCTGGTCACTGCCGCTGTGGCGTGGTACAGCTCCTGCTCGTTGGGGTCCTCACTGAACATGTTGTACATGGTCTTACACAGCTCAATAAACTGCCCCTGCAAGGAGTGGGAGGCCACAGAGAGGGTGAGGAGCCAGGAGGCAGGACTAAAAAGCCACGTATGCCCTATGTTCAGGTTTGCTTTCAACCACTGTGATAAAAGCACTGACCAAAACCAATTGGGGGAGAAAAGAGTTCATTTGGCTTAGAGCACACATGCACGCACAGAGATGACATTTGCTTTATTTCTACTTCATCTTTGAGATATGTCAGTCCGTTGCCTAGGCTGGCTTCAAACTCCCTATCCTGCCTCTGCCCCCCAGTGCAGGGATTACTGGCATGTGACACCATGCCAGGCATCACTTCTATTCTTATCCATTGTTCTTTTTCTCCCTGTTGAAGCATCTTAAAGGAAATTACAGGCCCACTCTTTCCTTTTCATGTCTACACAGTCTTGAAACCATTTAAACTTTTCCCAGGTTAGCTACAAGAACCGTTCCCATGCCACAGCCCCTTACCTCCCCACACAGATGCGACACCTTCACTTCTAACCTGATGACTTACCTGTTCCTCAGCTAGGAAACACTAGGTTATACTTCTGTACCATTGTGGTTTTTCCTTTGTTACACTTTAGATTTTCAAGGAAAACATGTTAGACATCTTGATTGCAGAATAAACTTAATTTGGAGTATCTGAGGGTGTATTTGGGATGGAATGTATGTAGTATATAACTGAGGACTGTTATTCAGTTTTCCCTGAGATGGATATTTTCTCACGACTAGGCATAAATTTCATGCAATATAAAGAAATCCAAATGGATCTGGGATGCAACTCTATTGGTAGAGTGCTAACGTAGCATGCACAAAGTCTTGGGTTCTGTCCCAGCATCACATAAACTGGGTGTGGTGGCAAATGCCTGTAAGTCCAGCATTTGGAGTTGTAGGCAGGAGGATCGGGAGCTCAAGGTCACTCTTAACTGCAAGTTCTTTGAAGATAAGTCAGGACCAAATGATATCTTATCCTTTTTTTTTTCGAGGATCATTTGCTCTTTTTTTATTAATTTTTTTATTATTTTTAATTTGTACAAGTGTACTGTCTGCATGTAGGTTGGTGCACCCATGTTGTGCAATGCCACAGAGGTCAGAAGAGGGTGTTGGATTTCCCTGGAAGTGGAGTTAAAGATGGTTCTCAGCCACCATGTGGGTGCTGGGAATTGAACCAGGTGGCTAACCCAGCCCCAGGATACCTTATTCTAAAAAAAAAAACAACAACAAAAAAAACCCCCACAAAATTCCAGTGGAGCATGGGGGGGGTGTGTGGCTGGAGAGATGGCTCAGTGGTTAAGAGCACTGACTGCTCTTGCAGAGGACGCAGGTTCAATTCCCAGCACCCATGTGGCGGCTAACAACTGTCTAGGGGATCTGACACCTTCTTTTGACCTTCGTGTCCATTCCACAACATGGGTGCCCTTATGTACATGCAGACAATATGCTCATACACATTAAACAATAAAACAGCAAAATAATTAAAAAAACCCAAAGACATACTAGTTACGTGCCCCACATTCCTGTTCTCTTTAGGGGGTATTTATTCTGTATTTGTGTAGCACTGGAAATAATCATCTCTTACCTGATTCAGCTTTGGTAAGTCCTTTGCATTCTTCGATTTAGATTTATTTTCTGGAGTCCAGAGTCTCAGATAATTACGATTTTCTTGAGAATTTGTCCTCTTCCCTACAACCAAAATGTCAAGAGATGAGTGTTCATAGATCAAGAAACAAGTGCTGAAACAGCAAGGAGTAAACACAGAGGAGCGTACCTGAACCTTTGTCCTGTTTCAGACTCACTGTGACGAAGCCTTCATCTGCACTCTGTTTACCTCTGCTGTCCAGCCCAACAACTACAGAGAAGCATTCAGAAAAGAAAGCAGGCATTGAAGAATATACCCAAAGACTTAGTACCAGCAGTGGAAATGAAAAATCTAGGCAGGGTGGCCTGCTTTAGCAAACAAAAAAGATTAATAAATTGGCTGGAGAGATGGCTCAGCAGTTGAGCTGCTCTTGGAGAGGACCAAGCTCTAATCCCAGCATCTATGTCAGGTATCTCACAACTGCCTGTAGCTCCAGCTCCACGAGAGTCAGCACCCTCTTCTGGCCTCCGAAGGGATCCACATTCATACACACACATACACATAGATACACACATACACATAAATAAAAATATTTAAAAATAAATAATAAATACCCATATTGAATTTTGAATAAGCATTTCTTTTGGTCAAAGCATTTCTCTATTTATACTTAAACAAATTATTATTATTATTATTGATCTTTTTTGAGACAGGGTTTCTCTTTAGTCCCAGGTGGGCTGGAGCTCGCTACGTAGACCAGGCTGGCCTTGAACTCACAGAGCTCTGCCTGCCTTTGTCTCCCAAGTGCTGGAATTAAAGGCCTGTGCCAACATGCCCAGCCTGAAATAAATTATTTTTTAGCTGAAATTTGAATTGCATTGGGTGGTCTATAGTTTTTTCTGACAATCCCATCTCTAGGTGAAGGACTACCCCAGATTTATTTTTCATAGCTGAGTTCAGTATAAAATTAAAAATTAAAGAGCAGATGCCATATACTCTACAGAATTATAAAAAGTGACAGTGCCTTGGGGCTGGAGAGATGGCCTAGCGGTTAAGAGCGCTGACCACTCTTACAAAGGACCCGGGTTTGATCCCCAGCACCCACATGACAGCTGAGAACTGTCTGTAACTCCAATTCCAGGAGAACTCCAGTTCCAGGGGAATCCGACACCCTCTTCTGACCTCCGCGGCATTGCACGACACGGGTACACAAACCTACATGCAGACAGTACATTCATACACATACAGAAATAAAAAAATAAAAAATTTAAAAAAAAAGTGACAGTGCCTTCCCAGTATATTATATGCAGATGTCTGTCCTGTCTGTAATCTCAGCATCTTTGCAGGAATAGCATCCATTTTGTTTGTAACTACCCAATAAAAGACCAAGAACTTTCTCTTTTGGGGAGACTGAAATGTTAGCAGAAGAAAGAAAGCATTTTTTTCCCTACCATCTTATGTGATATAAGAGCCCATCAAGATTCATAATTTGATATTTCTAAGCTATTATTTTGTTGTTTTGAGATAGGGTCTCCCTGTACTCCTAGCTGGCCTGGAACTCACTATGTAGAATAAGCTGGACTCAGTCTCACATAGATCCATCTGCCTCTGCCTCCCAAGTGCTTGGGGACAAAAGGCATGTACCACTATGCTTGGGGTAAAAAAATACATTATTTTTTAAAAAGTATTTTTATTTTATGCATATGAATGTGTTGCCTGTATGTATGTAAGTGCACTTATGCTGTGCATTGCTGGTAGAGGCCAGAAGAGGGCACTGAATCCCCCTGGAACTGGAGTTAAAGACAGTTGTTAGCTTTACGTGGGTGTTGGGTATTGAACCTGGGTCCTCTGGAAGGACAGCCAGTGCTTTTAACCCCTTGCTAGGTCATCTCTACAGAAAAACATTCTTTTATTTTTATGTATATGCATGTTTTGCCTGTATATATCTAGGTACACCCCTGTTGTGCAAAGCCCATGGAGGCCAGAAGAGGGCATCAGACACCCTAGAACTAGAGTTATAAATGGTTGACAGCAGCCAAGCAGTTTCTAGGAGTAGAACCCAAGTCCACCGGAAGAGCAGCCAATGCTCTTAACTGCTGAGTCATCGTTCCAGCTCCAGAAAAACATTCCTAAAAAGCATTGTTGAAGGACATTCAAGAAAGAAGCCAGGCATGGTGGTGCACGCCTTTAATCCTAGCACTCGGGAGGCAGCGGCTGGCAGATCTTTGTGAGTTCAAGGCCAGCCTGGCCTACAGAGTGAGTTCCAGGACAGCCAGGGCTNGCAGTAGAAGGCCATGGCTAGGATGAGAAGCTCTGCAAATGTCAGGAAAAGTTCAAGATGAAAAGATAAACACGTGACCAGGAAGTATGCTCCACCTGATGTGAAGGTTAATCTTGACTGTTAGACTCCACCGAATTAAATATTACCATAGAGGGATTGGAGGAGATGGCTACGTGGTTAAGAGCACTGGCTGCTCTGAGAGAACCAGCAGCAACATGGACATATGACAAACATCTGTAACTCACAGTTGAAGGGTAGCGATGGCCTCCTTTTCTGACCTCTGTGGGCCCTACATGACAAAGGTGAACTTAATAAAAATGAATGGAATAAATAAACATACCACGGAAACTAAATGTATTTAAATATTTTTAAAAAAGAAAATATCATGGGGAAAATAAAAGAAATGGGTCTTTATCTCTTTATACCTGTTAGGGTGTTTCTAGAAAGGCTTAGCTTATCTGGGAAGACACGCCCTGAATACTGTCATCTGAAATATATTCATTGGTGGTCCTTTAAATGTTCCTTATGTGTGTGCTGCAATCCACAAGATGTTCTTCCCTCCTGGACCCATCGCTCGAAGCTCTGGGAGGCTGCAAATCTCAGAACCGTCCCTGGCCAGCTGGCTTGCGCTCCAGTAGGAGGGGGAGGGAAACGGGACACTGGTGGAAAGATACATGGAGGTAAGGGAAATACAGGACCTTGCTTCCCCTGCCATGATGAAACTCGTCCCCTCAACCGGTGTGAGCCAAAAGGAGCCTTCCTTTCTTAAGCTGTTCTTGTCTGCCATTTATTAATACACCTTGGTTTCACAGAAGGGAGGAGGAGGGAGATGCTGGGTTTTGTTGCTGGTTTTTGTTTTCTTTGAAACAAAACTCATGGTGTTCACACCTATGAACTTCAGCCTTTAACCTATTTACTCTTTCTATTTTTTTTATTAACTTATATTCTTATGTTTTAACTACTCTACTCTTTCCAGGGTAAAAAGTGCTAAAGAGCACTCCTGTAGGAGGAGATTTTTGTTTGTCTGAACAGGGATAATAGAGCCCTGCCCGAGCGGAGCTGTTCTTCACTCTGCTCCAGTGGCGGGCGTGGTGAACTGATCACAGCCCCCTCTGCTCGTGAATCGGAGAATCTCTCTGTGCAAAACGAGTAGACCAGACAACTTAACAAAACAAAACTGCAAGGCATGTGTTTTGTGGCCCTAGGTCTCTATTGAAGTGATTGCTACTCCGGTTGTGAGCCCAGTGTTAGAAACAGTTCAGCATCTTTTATGGGTCACAAGCTTGATAGCAAGCTTGGTTCCAGGACCTCTTTTGGCATGGACAGCACCCCTTCCCCACCTGATCCTATGAGTCTGAGTTCGGTTGGTATTATGAGTGAATAGTACCTTAAAAATGACTTCATATGAAAGTTATTCATTCAACTGAGTTCCAGGGGACTATGCGTGGGGTCATTTCTTGAAATGTCTGCAAATGTGAGTCACCCGTCTTCTTGTGCAGGGAGGTTTGGAGATCCACTAATAGATGAGACTTCGGCAAGTGTCCAGTCTATAAAGAGGAAAGTCTGCTCATATTTCAAAAAGGGAAGCCTGATATAGCAAGACCGGACTTTGTCCTAGTGTGGATGGAACTGGTTATTGAAACAATAACAGACCCATGGATAGCAGTGTGTGGTGTGGGTAGGAGTTAGCACGGCCCTCCTGAGCACTGTCTCCTCTGGAGTGACACATAGGCACAGTACACTCAGAGGGGGAACAAAGCAGGCCACCGAAGCAGTACGCCCCTGGCCACAGTGGGGACAGTACATGTGCATGTGTGACAAAGGACTACCTGTTATTCCTCAGGAGCTGCCCACCATTTTGTTTTGGGGACAGGTCTATCACTGGCCTACAACTGGCCAAGTAGGTTAAGTTGGCTGACGTCTGCCTGTCTTTCCCTCCCAAGAATGGGGATTACACGCATGCAACCGGCTTTCTTACATAGGCTCTGGGGATCTGGACTCAGGCCCTCATGCTAGCTTACGTAGCAAGTACCTTGCTGAGCTATTTCCCCAGCTCACCACCTGTGAAAGGGCAACTGAGGTTGTCTTCTTTGCAGAGGAAATCAGTGCTCAAAGGTCAAAGGGTGGCCTTCCTGGGTTGCATTTTTGCTCATTATTGTGGAATATGCACAGGAAAACTGGCCTCAGCCTGCGGTGGTGCTTCGCCAAGCCAGTAGCTGTCAGGGAGCCACCAGGGAGTCACCCGAATCCTGGCCAGTGCTCTGATAGGAGAGGGCCGATGCTGGCTGCAGAGGAGGAGGACTCTGTGTCTCAGACATGGCTTGTTCTGGCAGAGATGTGGCTTGCCTTGCCTTGCCAGCTTAAGGTCCTGAACCCAAGAGGAAATGACATTGTGAGCAGAAATAAAATTCTGTGGAAATAGTTAATGGTAGGTAATGCCTGTGTCATTAGAGACATCCTCTGTCTTTAGATGACCTTTCTTTTCCTTCTTGACTTCCTGCATTGTAACAGAGCATCCCTACTGAGTCCAGCCTAGGGCAGAAACTGCCTAGCCCCCCTTGGTGACATCCTTGATTCCAAGCTCTGCCCCCTTTTCTGCCCTTATTGTCCTAGCATGGAGGACGTAGGGTGTTATTCTGCTAATTCTGTCCAGAGAGGTAAAAATTCAGTCAGGATCTATTAAAGCTGGCCTTCAAATCCAGGCCCAGGGGAGTGCCTTTAACTCAACATTACCACCTCAACATTACCCCCTGGTGGGAAAGAAGAGAGTAAATATCACTGAGCTTGTGTAGGACAAGGCTGAAAGACAGAACTGGAAGCTCCTGGGTGGGTCTTCCTGGTGGCTAACACGAAGCAATTAATAAGAAGCAGATGCGGATGTAGCTCACAAATGGTGGGTTGCTCACGTAACGAGGCACGTAAAAATCACTGGGGAGGTGAGGCAGGAGCATCAAAATTTCAGTTCGTTTTCAACAACGTAGGGAATTTGAGTCCAGCCTGAGTTACATGAGAACTCTTTCTCAAAAAAAAACCAATGAACAGAATAAACAAATAAATTCACAGAAATGGGTAATTACCTGAAAGCCTTCCAGTCAACACATCACAGGACACTTGCAAATCACTGATACTGCAGCACTTTTCACTATAACCAAGTTATGGAGCCAAACCCAGGTGTCCATCAACAGAGGACCGGATAGAGAAAGTGCCGTATGTATACAATAGAAATTGTTGCAGTCATAAAGAATGGAGTCATATAATTTTTTTCAGGGAAAATGGATGCAAGTGGAGATGATCATATTGAGTGAATTAAGCCATCTCAGAAAGACCACAACGTTGCATGTTTTCTTTCATTTGTGACTCCTAGATTTTACAGAGATACAGAAATTCGTATATGTCTATATGACGTGAAGGTAAGGCAAAGGTGATTAACAGAAGTGGGGAGGGGACCAGGGGAGGGGGCACCAGAGGCTGGCAGATATGCTCAGCATATATTACATACCTGTGAAAAATGGGCTTGCATTACCTAGTATAATTTAAAAAACATGAGTGAAGGGTTTGAGGGGAGGGGTCAGAGCAGGAAAACAATGGCCACAGTCCAGCAAGCTCTGTGTCCGAAGGGGTGTTTTGAACACTTGATACAAGCACTCACACATCTCGCTAAGTGTAGCGTCAGCAGCTGCAGCCTTGGCCATTTCTCACTGACCAACAATTGAAGAGTAATTATTCCACAGATTGTCTCAAACCCAAAGGGCCATTTTGAACGGCCGCCTCCTATCATCGAACAGCAGATCCGCTTAGCTATCACCCTCACCAGGGACAGGAGCTATAAATTCATGTGTAATTTCTGAGTACTCTTTCGGGGTCCCACGTTGGGGCATAAAGGTTCAATATGAGACATTTTCCAAAGGGGCCAACAAGAGGCTCCATCCTGAGAAGCAGATTGACCCACCATTCAGAGAGACATACTTTGTGTTTTAAGTAAATAAAGCCCATCTTTTCTTGTTATGCAACCCATATCTGGGATTGCTACATTTGCTTAAGGAAGTTGAATCAGTCTAGATGTTCATCAGCAGATAAATGTATAATGAAAACATGTGTTTACATATTATACACAATGGATTTTGTTTAGGTGTAATGAAAAGTAAAATTATGAAATTGCGGGCATAGAGGAACTGGCAATATACGTGAGGTATCTCCAGTCTCAGAAATTACAAAGAACCAGTCTCTCTGTATTTGCATCTCCAGTTTCTAATTTTTTACTGTGTATTTATGTGAGAGTAAGTGCATATAGAGGCCAGGAAATTAGAAGAGACCATGAGAGGGGGAAAAGGAGGGAGGTGGGGTAGGGGCTCACGTGTTAGGAGTTAAGAGCACTTGCCTGCCTGCTCTTGAAAGGACCTGGGTTCGATTCCCAGCACCAAATGGGCGGCTAACAACCATCTGTACTTCCAATTCCCAGGGGATGTGACTTCCTTTCTGATCTTCTGAAGGCATTGCATGATACAGGTGCCCTTATATACACGTAGTCAAGATGCTCAATAGCAAACACAATTAAAATAACAATTAAAATATTTTTAAAAGATAGAGGGACATGGGGGGGGGGGACAATAGGATGGGTTCATATGAACACATCACAAAAGGTCAAGAGAGTGTCATGAAAGGGCACAGACCAGGGACGGGGCTGGAGCGATGGCCTGGCGGTTCTGGGATTAGGCACCAACTGCTCTTGAAGAGGACCCGGTTCGATCCCAGCACCCACATGGCGCTGAGAAACGTCTGAAACTCCAATTCCAGGAAGAAATCCAGCTCCAGGGGAATCCGACACCCTATTTTGACCTCTGAGGCTATTGCATGACACAGGTGTTGCACAGACATGCATGCAGGACATTACATTCTTACACATACAGAATGAATAAAATTTAAAAAAAATTATAAAAAAAGAAGGCACCGGCAGGGATGGAGTGAGATAGTGGGAGTGGGGGGGATGGGGCTGGGGTAAACCCAGACATGCATTGAAAATGCAGAAAGTGCCAATTTATATTGCTGGACTAAAAACAAAATGAAATCTTTTTTTAAGTATAACTGAAGGCTGGCCAGAGGCCTTAGAGGGTAAAGTAAGGTTTGTTTCGCCATGCACAAGTTCTAACGACCGAGTTCCATCCCTGCACCCCATGGTGGAAGAGAGAATGTCTCCTGGAAGTTCTCCTCCGATCTCCCCATGGGTATTGTGCATGTGAGTTATATACGTTATACACACACAATAGAAAATACAATAAGATGTGAAACTTTGACTTATTTCAAAAAGTATAATTGGAAGTGTGTGTGTGTGATGACAGAAAGGCTGCACCCATCAAAGCATCACCAGTCTGTCAGACTAACAGGATCTGTGTAATGACAAAAGCAGTTGACAAGCCAATGTGGACAGGAGCGGAGGTGTCCTGGGGTCCCACCTCAAGATGAAAAGCTACAGGCAATCAGTGGATACTGAGGGAGAGCGACGGAGGGGAGGGTCAGCTTTCTCTAGGGGGACCGCTCCCTGAGAGGTTATCTTATCCCAAATGGTCAGCCCTAACACATGTACACAAGAGTACCAAAAATTGGATCTGTGCATTAATATAAGTACTTTATTACTATATGTATGTGTCATATTTACTAATAAATCAAAGAACGCGGACCAAGAAACTGAGAGTGAGTAGAGGGGAACATGGAGGAGTTGAGGGGGGGGGAAGGCTGGGAAGGAGTTGGAGGGGACTATACTGAGCAGGAGTCGGAGCGGGGCTGGAAGGAGTTGAGAGGGGGCTGGGGAGGACAATGGAGGGGATGGGGAAGGACGTGGATGGTGGGAAGGGAGTTGAGGGGACTGGGAAGGGTTGGAGGGGCGGGAAGGCGTTGGAGGGGGGCCGGGACAGGAGTTGGAGGAGGGCCGGGGAGAGTTGGAGGGGGCCGGGAAAGAGTTGGAGGGGGAGGGAAGGACTTGGTGGAGGGGGCCGGGGAGGAGTTGGAGGGGGCCGGGGAGGGAGTGGGGGGGGCCGGGAGGCGTGGAGGGGCCGGGTCGGCGTTGGCGGTGGGCCCGGGAGGAGTTGGAGGGGGCATGGGAGGAGTTGGAGGGACTGGGGGGAGTTGGAGGGACTGGGAGGAGTTGGAGGGGCTGGGCGGAGGAGTGGGAGGGGTGCCGGGGGAGAGTTGGGGGTATGGGAGGAGTTGGAGGGGGCTGGGGAGGAGTTGGAGGGGGCTGGGAGGAGGTTGGAGGGGTAGGAGGGTAGAAATAATGCACATACAATACTCATGTATGAAATTACTCATGAAGTAAAAAAAATCATTTAAAATAGCTATTTAATTGCGTTAAAGTTGAAACAGGATAATGTTTTTTTTTGTAAAGTTATTTTAGTTCATTTAAAATTCATGTCACAACCATTTACTACTTTAAAGTATTTAATTTTATATAATTTTATATTAATTAACTTGGATAGTTCTTGACTTTTTGATGCTAAATGTATAACTAAACCCAATTTTCTGATGTATCTTAAACATATAAATGGCTTAAGAGTTTTGTTATTCCAAAATACAGCTAAAATCTCATTTTAAAAATGACATTTGGGCTGGAGAATGGCCTAGTGGTAAAGAGCACCAACCGCTCTTGCGGAGGACCTGGGGTTGATCCCCGCACCCACCGGAGGATGAGAAACTGTCTTGAACTCCAGTTCAGGGGAATCAAACACCCTCTTCTGACCTCGGCATTGCCCAACATGGGTGCATCTACCTAAATGCAGATTCGTACAGTTTTACACAATAAAAATAAAGAAAAATTAATTTTTTTTTCCTTTTTTTTTTAATTTTCATTTATTTCTGTATGGTATAAATGTACTGTCTGCATGCAGGGTCTGCGAACCGTGCCGTGGCAACGCCGCGGACGGTCAGAAGAGGGTGTCGGATTCCCCTGGAACTGAGCTCTCCTGGAGTGGCGTCCCAGACGGCATCGCGCCGCCCCATGTGGGCGATGGGGATCGAACCCGGGTCATCTGCAAGAGTGGCTCGGCACTCCAACCGCTAGGCCATCTCTAAAACCCCAGAAAAATAAATTTTTTAAATTTTTTTTTTTTTTTTTTTTTTTAAAAAAATAAAACTTAAAGAAATATTGCTCGGTTTGGCCCTAAATACAATATCTAATTTTATGATCATATGCATGTATTTTAATATATGTGTAGAAATATACACATCCATTTACATATTTTATTTTAAAGGCCCCCCCCACAAAGTTTAGTACTTACTAAAATAAATATTAATGTATGAGCCCACTGATATCTTCTTGGACTACTCAATAGATTTTGTGCTGGACAGCTTTAGTATCAACTTGACCTACACCTGGGTTGAGGGAGCCTCAATGGGGAATTACTTCTATCTGACTAGCCGGTGGCCATGTCTGCAGGATATTTTCTTGCTGTTTTGAGTGCTGTGGGAGAGCCCAGACCCCTGAGCAGGTTTTTTATGGTTTAAGACAGCCCAGCTTGGGTGCGGTGGCTCACACCTTTTCTCTAGCACTTGGGAGGCAGAGGCAGGTGGATTCTCTGTGAGTTCGCCGGACAGCTGGTCTATGTCCAGAGTTCTAGGACAGCTGGGGATGCATGGGGACCTATCTCAAAAAGACAAAAAATAAAAAAAACAAAAAAAAAAAAGAAAAAGAAAATGAAAAGAAAGCAGTAGAAAGAGAATCGCAGGCTGACCGGCAAAGCCAGTAAGCAGCTTCATCCATGGCCGTTGCTTCACTCCTGAGTTCCTTGGGGCCAGGGGAGCAAGCCAGTAACCGCATTCCTCCATGGCCTGTCTCAGCTCCCTGAGTTCCTTGGGATCCCCCAGTGATGAACTGTGACATGAGAGTAATCTGAATAAACCCTTCCTCCCAAGTTGGTTTTGGTAGAGTGTTTTGTCCCACAGCATTTGAAGGCACACTAGAATAGAGCAAAGCTGGATTCAGACACATAGAGAAACAGTGGTTTGGGGTGACTGGATGAAATGGTGTCTGGTGTCTCAGTGACTAGAGGCACATGTCTTAGTTTAATTTCTGCTGATGTGATAAAGTACCCTGACTAAAAGAAACAGGTGGGGAAGGGTTTGTTTAGCTTACACTTTAAGGTTACTGTCCATCATTGCAGGGAAGTCGAGATAATCGTGAAGCAGTTCGTCCACATATTGCATCCACAGTCAAGAGTACCAAGAAGTAAATGAAAGCATCCTTACTGCGAAGCTCACATTCTCTTACACAGTCAAGACCCGAGCCCAGGGAACAGTGCCGCGCACAGAGGAATGGGTCTTCCATCAACTAAGTAATGAAAACAATCTTCCACAGGACAAGTCCTTTACTAAGCAGTAAATGACAAGCCCTGACTAAACAGTTACCTTCTCTTGAGGTCTTTCCTGAGCACCCTAACTAAACTATTACCACCTTCTCAAGTCCAGCATTTCAGATCTTGCTTCCTCGATGTGTATTTTTCTTGTATGTCACTAAAATAATTCATATGGTAGCTAGTGCCTTTCTCGAATAAAGTGTAAACTTGCTTTGAAGGCGGGAGCTTTTGTTGACTGCCACTGCTGCTGAACCCTCCTCAGCACCCATAGTAGTATCTAGCCCAAAAGAGCTGAGATGAGCCATGGATGCATTAACTTGCAGGGCCTATTCTAGAGCTTGAAGTATTATATCCAGTCCAGTGCTAGCGTGTGTCGTCAACAGTGCTTCCCTTTCAAGTGGCTCAAGACCACCAGAATTCACCTTTCAGAGTTCTTCTGGTCTGTATCTGAGAGTGAAGGGAAAAGGTGAATCCAGGTATGAATGAATCCAGGAAGCTCCGAGAATCCTTCACTTGGGGCTCGGCTAGCTACTCCAACAGCTGTGCAAGACCTACAGCCGGTGAGGCTGTAGTGCGATGGATGGAGAGCTTGCCTAGCATGCCCAAGGCCCTGAGCTGGTTTTCAAAAAATATTTTATCTTTTACATGTAGGCATGTTTTGCCTGCATAGGTGTAAGTGCGGCCCGTGTTCTCATGTAGTGCCCAGGAACGGTCAGAAGAAGGTGTCGTATCCCCTGGAACGGAGTTATGGACACTCGTCAGGTGCCATAGGGTGGCTGAGGATTTGAACCGTTAAAAAACAGCCAGTGCTTTTACTGCTGACCAATCTTTCCAGCCCCTCTGAGTTTTTTCTTTGAACATCAGGCATTTGTTAGTGTTCTGTGCTTACAGACCTCAGCATGGAAGGGATGTCACAGTGGGAAAATCAGGCTTTCCAACCTAGGTTTTGTCTACAGAGCAAGTCAAGGGCTTGCGCTGGATCCTGAGATACGAGGATCCCATCTTTAAAAACAGCCAAATAAACGAGGGCTTGAAGGGAAAAGAGAAACTTCTGGCCTGTGGGACTCTCTTGTGTTAACTATAAATTCCCTTTTGTCTAGCTAGAGTGTTTTGAAGAATTAGACTATCAGGATTTTGCTGAACAAAAGGCACAGGGTCCTGAAGCAGTGAAGAGCTGGATCTTCACGCATGGTAATTGTACGCAAGGGCTTCTGGGTGACTTCTACACACATTTACGTTATTTTTGTTTAAGCACACTCTCCAATGCCTTCTCTTGGCCTTCCTTTCATTACTTTCCCTCCCCCAAAAGGTTTTGAAGGCAGTGCTGTCTGACAAGAGCCTCCTAGTGGAAGGGAGGTGAGCGGACCACAGAGGCCTGGCTGGATGACTTTTTCCCATTACGTACTGGTTAGTTTCTCATTTCCTAAACAATTCTAGGAAGGATTTACTTTGGCTTACAGTTTAAGAGGGCATATGCCCCGTCATGGTAGTGAGGATGCTAGCAGAAGCAGCACAAGCTGGTCACATATTCCCTCCATAATCAGGAAGTACAGAGGAGACAAAAAGCAGGGCCCAGCCCAGCCACACTGACCTCTTCCTCCATCGAAGCTCCCCAGGGACCACAGCTTCCAAACGCAACACCAGCTAGGGACACGTGTCCTATGAGATACTCCCTGGGACACTCATTCATGGCTGTCAGGACAGCCATGCACAGGGCCTGCCATCTCCAGCAGACAATGGTGTTCTCACAGAAAAGAACCATACAGCTAGGCATCAAGTGACCATTCAGAGCAAACAATAAATCACAATAAACTGAAATTAAAGAGTCCATGGGACGTCCTAAGAAGAACATTATATAATGTCAAACCAGAGAACACCCTAACTCTTTTTCCTCTGTGAAATGACAGTCTTCCAGAGGTTCAGGATGAAATGAAGTTGATTCTCTCATAGACAAAGCTGGAAATACCAGCTTGGGTCTAGGGCTCCTCCACAGGTACCTTTTAGAAGAAAACAGACTACCACCGTTATGCAGTGTACTGATGCTGTGAGGAAAAACACTGACGTGCTTGAACAAATAAAGACAACATACAACAAAACCGCTCAGAATTGCATGTCTGTCCTGACAGCCGTGAAGGAGTGTCCCAGGGAGCGTCTGGCTCAGCAGTGCTCGGGGAGCCCTTCTTACCTTAACATCCAGTCGCTAAGGAGAGGAACAAGCCAAGTGCAGGGTCTGGAGTGTGCAGTACCCCTTGGGCTCGTGTCTGGACACGTGTCCCTAGCTGGTGTTACGTTTGGAAGCTGTGTTGCCTGGGGAGCTTCGATGGACGAAGAGGTTGGTGGGCCCGGCCCGCTTTTTGTTCTTCTGTGCTTCTGACATGGCGTGAATTGTCGTGACCAGCTACTTCGTGTTCTGCCCTGTCCTTATGTCAGGAGGGAAAGTATACCTCTAAACTTATAAGCCAAGTTAAATCCTTTTTTCTTAATTTGCTTCTTGTCATGGGCTTTCGGAGGGCTTTTCCTCCTGCATTTCTCCTGCTCAGGTGTCCAGAGCATCACACTAGTCATCCTTTCTTTGGCCCGCATTGCATGTGGTCAGGTGAGGGTAGCTGAGAGGATCACACCTGAGAGGTCTTTATTGAGGTATATTTAAGCGATTTTTTTTTTGTCTTTTGAGTACAGGGTCTCCCTATAGCCCAGCTGGCTTGGAAACTCACTATCTCACTATGTAGACCAGGCTGGCCTTGGAAATCCAGAGATCTGCTGCCCTTGCCTCATGAGTTGCTAGGTTTAAGGCATGGGCCACCACGGCTGGCTTAAAGGGTGGCTCTTAGCTGCCATGTGGGTGCGGGAATTGAACCTAGTCCATCTGCAAGAGCAGTTGGGATTCTCACCGCTGAGCCATTGCCAGCCCTTAAGTGATTTTTTTTAACATTTTTATTTTGTATGGCATTATGAGTGTAAGGTCTGCATGTAGGTTTGTGACCTGTGTTTGTGCAATTATGCGGAGGTCAGAACGCGGGCTTCAGATTCCCTGAACTGGATTAGTTTCTCCTGGCATTGGAGTTAAAGATGGTTCAAACCCTCCATGTGGGTGCTGGGACTCGAACTGGGTCCTCTTGCAAGAGCAGTGGTGCTCTTAACCACTAGGCTATCTCTCCCCAGCCCCCCTTAAGTGATTTTTAAAAGACATACTGGATTTACAAACACTACTATGGCCAGATGTATGTAACTTCTAGGTCTTTACACTTGCGGGCCAAGTGCTTAACCACGGACCATCTTCCCAGCTCTACACATTTTCATATTTCAAAGCATTTGCCCATAAAATTTTATTTACTTACTCAAAACTGGTTGGCCCTATGATCTTTCCCTACAAAAATTGTCAAAGAAATAACATATTGCCTTAGGCAGGAACTCAAGCACCAAAGATAAAAAGGCCATATCTTAAGTATTTTATTTGTTGACATTTATCCTACTTGGGGTTAACACTACTTCATTTCTGGACAGTTTTACAAAATCATTTTTCCCTGGTAAACAAAATAAAAAAATTACAGCAGCAACAGCTAAAATAGGGACACAATGTGGAATAAAATAAGGGAATGTGTGGAAAGGAATATTGCCACAAAAGAACTGTGGATACGATTGTGAATCCAGTGACGCGGAGATGCGAAGTTTCTGGTGTTCTATAATGAATAGACGCAGAGCAGTAATCCAAAATAGAAGCAGGATTTAAAGTGCAGGTGTGCGAGCGTGCATCCCACATCCGCTAGGGAGGGGAGATGGCCTACTCTCATAAAGTGACATCTAGACATGTTATCTCTCAGAATTCCTTTGCCGTTTAGATCATCTGTACACTGACATCATGGGAATATGGCGGTATGTGACACATACACATGGAGAGTGTAGAAGTGGTCAAGTTCGTGGTTTGGTCGTTTCAGCAAGCAGCTGAAAACCCAATACGAGACGCCTCCTGACTTCCACATCCCCTTACAAACAAAAAACTCAAAAGCACGAAGCTAATCCTGAGTCCTGAGTCCTCTTTGCCAACACATTCAGACCCTCAGATCCATCCATGTTTCCCCCGCCCCCCCGCCCAGCCTGACATAAAATAATCAGAAACAGTTTGTTGATACGGAAAAAAATTGTATAAGTCTGTCCACCAATTGATCAAATATGTCCCTCTCATCGTGCAAAGCTCATTTCATTTCATAACTGTTTATGAGCCCAAACGTTTTGCCAGAAGGGTCACGTGATTATTTTTGCACTAGAAACTTTATGAAATCTATTTCAATATCTTAAAAAATATTTTTAATACTTGCTAAAGTATTTACCCCAAACCAGCAATGGTCCCTTTCCTTCTAAAAACAGTCTCATGTTTGAGACACTATTTTCCTCCCATCTCTAAGTTTATTTAGAAGCCCAAATACACATAGTACTAAACAGCACTATTTTTAAATCATGGATACAGCTCAACAGCAGGGGTAATAAGTTATAATACACACATTATCACTCACAGATTGGTCTTTTAAGGGAGGGATTCACTGAATAGACTGGATTCTGACAGTCCCTCCTCCAGGCAGAGTATGCAGTGCCTTACACTGAGGTGTTGAAGTATTTCTCAATCGTTTTCATTGTAATACATCATGAAAACACCAGGCTTCCAGCCAGATCCTAATAATATTTCATTTGAAGAGAAAAGAAACCCACAAACTACAGAACATAAAAAAAGCTTCCCCCACTTCCTGCCCATCCTTAGGGAAGGAGCTGCTTGCATCAGCCGGACAGGGCCGAGATTTCATAGTCACTGGCGGAGATGAGGGGCTTGCCCATCATGCGTATGTTCTTTGCACTGTTCACCTTGGCCATCATGCACACAGGCTTGTCAAAGTACTTCACCAGAGCAGGCTCAGTCAAGAGCGAGGCCAGGAACTGCTCAAAGGTGATGGCCCAGTCTCGGTCCAGGCTGGTGCTCCGGGGGAGTGTTGTGGTGCCCTGACCGCTACGCACCAGGACTGTGTCGTCCCCGATGTCCTCACAGTGCAGCTTGTCCTCCTCATGGGAGCCAGCACTCAGCACCGAGTAGGATGACATGGAGCTGTCGTCCTTTGTGTCATCGTCGGAGATCAGCATGGAGGAGCAGGCCCCATTGTCCCTGGGCGAGGAGTCCTCCAGCTTAATGTCCTCCATCTGCCCTCCCAGGGAGTGCTCCTCGCTGTCCGCTGCCATGCTAGTTGGGAGCGGTTCCACTGGCTCCACCATATAGGGCTGGCTAGGCCCCTTCTTGGGGAAGAGCATACTGGGGATGGCCTGGCTGCAGGGGGGTCCGCCGCCCGCACCCCCACCCTCTTTGGAAGGTGGCGTGATGAAGAGCTTGCCCACCTCTCCGATCTCCAGTAGGAGGCTGGTCACTGCCGCTGTGGCGTGGTACAGCTCCTGCTCGTTGGGGTCCTCACTGAACATGTTGTACATGGTCTTACACAGCTCAATAACACTGCCCTGCACGGAGTGGGAGGGGCCCACAGAGAGGTTGAGGGAGCCAGGAGGCCGGACTAAAAAGCCACGTATGCCCTATGTTCAGGTTTGCTTTCAACCATCTGTGATAAAAGCACTGACCAAAAACCAATTGGGGGAGAAAAGAGTTCATTTGGCTTAGAGCACACATGCACGCACAGAGATACATTAGCTTATTCACTTCATTTTGAGATTATGTCAGTCCGTATGCCTAGGCTGGGCTTCAAACTCCCTATCCTGCCTCTGCCCCCCAGTGCAGGGATTACTGGCATGTGACACCATGCCAGGCATCCACTTCTATCTTATCCATTGTTCTTTTCTCACCTTTGAAAGCATCTTAAAGGAAATTAATGTGGCCCACTCTTTCCTTTTCATGTCTACACAGTCTTGAAACCATTTAAACTTTTCCCAGGTTAGCTACAAGAACCGTTCCCATGCCACAGCCCCTTACCTCCCCACACAGATGCGACACCTTCACTTCTAACCTGATGACTTACCTGTTCCTCAGCTAGGAAACACTATGTTATACTTCTGTACCATTGTGGTTTTTCCTTTGTTACACTTTAGATTTTCAAGGAAAACATGTTAGACATCTTGATTGCAGAATAAACTTAATTTGGAGTATCTGAGGGTGTATTTGGGATGGAATGTATGTAGTATATAACTGAGGACTGTTATTCAGTTTTCCCTGAGATGGATGTTTTCTCACGACTAGGCATAAATTTCATGCAATATAAAGAAATCCAAATGGATCTGGGATGCAACTCTATTGGTAGAGTGCTAACGTAAGCATGCACAAAGTCTGGGTTCTGTCCCAGCATCACATAAACTGGGTGTGGTGGCACATGCCTGTAGTCAGCATTGAGTTGTAGGCCGGCGGATCGGGAGCTCAAGGTCACTCTTAACTGCAAGTTCTTTGAAGATAAGTCAGGACCAAATGAATCTAGTCTTTTTTTTTTTTAGAGGATCATTTCTCTTTTTCTTTATTATTCCTTTTTTATTATTTTTAATTTTACAAGTCTGAGTGTATTGTCTGCAAGTAGGTTGGTGCACCCATGTGTGCAATGCCACAGAGGTCAGAAAGGGGTGTTGGATTTCCCTGGAAGTGGAGTTACAGATGGTCTTTCTCAGCCACCAGTGGGCGCTGGGAATTGAACCAGGTGGCTAACCCAGCCCCAGGCGACCCTTATTCCTAAAAAAAAAAAACACACCAAAAAAACCACCCCAAATTCCAGTGGAGCTCGGGGGGGGGTGTGTGTGGCTGGAGAGAGGCTCAGTGGTTAAGAGCACTGATTGCCTGCCAGAGGACGCAGGTTCAATTCCCAGCACCCATGTGGCGGCTAAAACTGTCTAGGGATCTGACACCTTCTTTTGACCTTTGGTCCATTCACAACATGGGTGGCTCCTTAGTACCAGCGGAACAATATGCTCATTACACATTAAACAATTAAAACACAGCAAACTAATTAAAAAAAAACCAAAGGACCTACTATTTACGTGCACCCCACATTCCTGTTCTCTCTAGGGGTATTTATTCTGTATTTGTGTAGCACTGGAAATAATCATCTCTTACCTGATTCAGCTTTGGTAAGTCCTTTGCATTCTTCGATTTAGATTTATTTTCTGGAGTCCAGAGTCTCAGATAATTACGATTTTCTTGAGAATTTGTCCTCTTCCCTACAACCAAAATGTCAAGAGATGAGTGTTCATAGATCAAGAAACAAGTGCTGAAACAGCAAGGAGTAAACACAGAGGAGCGTACCTGAACCTTTGTCCTGTTTCAGACTCACTGTGACGAAGCCTTCATCTGCACTCTGTTTACCTCTGCTGTCCCAGCCCAAACAACTACCAGAGAAGCATTCAGAAAGAAAGAGATGAAGGAATATACCCAAAGACTTAGTACCAGCAGTGGAAATGAAAAATCTAGGCAGGGTGGCCTGCTTTAGCAAACAAAAACGATAATAAATTGGCTGGAGAGTGGCTCAGCAGTGAGCTTGCTCTGGAGGAGGACCAACTCCTAATCCCAGCATCTATGTTCAGGTATCTCAAACTGCCCTGTAGCTCCCGCTCCCACGGACGAGTCAGCACCCTCTTTCGGCTCCTAAGGGCTCAC
The DNA here is from genome assembly GCA_009823505.1 of Rhizomys pruinosus. Classification (NCBI taxonomy): domain Eukaryota; kingdom Metazoa; phylum Chordata; class Mammalia; order Rodentia; family Spalacidae; genus Rhizomys; species Rhizomys pruinosus. The sequence goes on along the minus strand of VZQC01014815.1, from coordinate 189,694 downwards.
ATCCATACACACACATACACAATAGCATTATCACACATAAAAATAATAAAATATTTAAAAATAATAATAAATACCCATATTTGAATTTTTAATAAGCATTTCTTTTGGTCCAAAGCATTTCTTCTTCTATTTAACTAAACAAATTATATTATTATTATTTACTCTTTTTTGAGACAGGGTTCTCAATCACTATGTAGCCCTGGCAGACCTGGAACTCACTACGTAGACCAGGCGGCCTTGAACTCACAGCGCTCTGCCTGCAATTGTCTCCCAAGTGCTGGGAATAAAGGTCTGTGCCAACATGCCCAGCCTTTTTTTTTTTTAATTTATTTTTTAGCTGAAATTTGAATTGCATTGGGTGGTCTATAGTTTTTTCTGACAATCCCCATCTCTAGGTGAGGAGACCCCATCGATTTATTTTTGCCATAGCTTGAGTCCAGTATAAAATTAAAAAATTAAAGAGCAGATTGCCATATACTCTACAGAATTATAAAAAGTGACAGTGCCTTGGGGCTGGAGCGCGATGGCTAGCGGTTAAGCGCGCTGCCCCACTTACAAAGGACCCGGTTTGATCCCCAGCACCCACATGACATAGAACGTTCTGTAACCCCACTTCCAGGAGAACTCCAGTTCCAGGGGAATCGGACACCCTTTCTGACCTCCGCTGGCCATGCCATCGACATCTGGGTACAACAAACCTACAGCAAGACATTACATGCAGAACATACAGTAAATTAAAAAAATAAAAAAAATGTAAAAAAAAGTTGACACAGTGCCTTCCCAGTATATTATATGCCCGATGTCTTGCTCTTTGTCTGTATTCCCTTATTCTCAGCATCTTTGCAGGAATAGCATCCATTTTGTTTGTAACTACCCAATAAAAGACCAAGAACTTTCTCTTTTGGGGAGACTGAAATGTTAGCAGAAGAAAGAAAGCATTTTTTTCCCTACCATCTTATGTGATATAAGAGCCCATCCAAGATTTCATAATTTGCTATTTTCTAAGCTATTTATTTTGTTGTTTTGAGATAGGGTCTCCCCTGTTCTCCTCGCTGGCCTGGAAACTCACTATGCAGAATAAGCTGGACTCAGTCTCACATAGATCCATCCTGCTCTGCCTCCCACGTGATTTTGGCGACAACAAGGCATGTACCACTATGCTTGGGGTTGGTAACAGAAAATTACATATTTTTTAAAAGTTTTTCTTTTATGCATTGACTGTGTGCCTGAGTAAGTTGAAATTATGGTCGCATTGCGGTTTAGAGGCCAGAAGGAGGGCATCACCTGGAGACTGGAGTTAGTTGTAGTTAAAGACAGTTGTTAGCTTTACGTGGGTGTTGGGTATCCAAACTTGGGTCCTCGGAGGACGCCAGTGCTTTTAACCTTGCTAGTTCATCTTCCAGAAACCATTCTTTTATTTTTATGTATATGCATGTTTTCCTGTAGCATATCTAGTGTACACCCCTGTTGTGCAAAAGCCCATGGAGGCCATAGAGTGCATCTGACACCCTGAACTAGAGTTTATCAATGGTTGACAGCAGCCAAGGCAGTTTCTAGGCGTTAGAAACCCAAGTCCCGGAAGAGCAGCCAATGCCCTTAAACTGCTGAGTCATCGTTCCAGCTCCAGAAAAACATTCCTAAAAAGCATTGTTGAAGGACATTCAAGAAAGAAGCCACGGCATGTGGTGCCCGCCTTAATCCTAGCAATCGGGAGGCCGAGGCTGGCGGCCTCTTTGTGGAGTCAAGCCAGCCTGGCCTACAGAGTGAGTTCCAGGACAGCCAGGGCTATGGGCTATAAGGGAGACCCTGTCTGGAAAAGACCAAAAAAAACAAAAAAAAAAAAAAAAAAAAAAAAGAAAGAAAAGAAAGCAAGCAGTGATCATTTCTGAAACATTTCCAGAACAGGAGACTCCCTTCTGAAATGGGTATCCACTGAGAGAGGTAAGGCTATCATTTGCAGTCAGACTCATGGCTGTCCATAACAACAACATGGCTCTGCTCAGGACCTTGTGGGAAACCATTACTACAGACCTCATTATCTCAGTAGGTCCTCACCACTCGCAGTATGACAGCAATCATTTCCGTTCTCCATGCAGAGAAACCGAGGCTCTGAGGCAGAATTCTGCCTGCATTCACCCAGGTGACAACATGCTGAGCCATTGTCCTCTCTAAGCACCCATCTTGAACTTGTCTGTCTTCAGCTTGTACTATGAGTCTCCTGAAGGTGAAGTCTGGCTTCCTTTTCTCTATCCATCTCCTTATGTCTAGACTGTGTTTATTCAGGGATAGCAAGATCGAAGAGGCCAAAGAACCCAGAAGCAACCTGGTTGCCGTTGAACTTAGACGAAGTGCTGACGCTAAACAGTGAATTAGAAGGGGACTTAGGGCAGCACTGGCTGAGAGACATAGCCTCGATCGCTAAGACAAAGGTGCACGACTTAACAAATGCATTTGGCCACGGATACAGCGAGCCAGATTCCATCTACATAGACCAAACAATCCCACAGACGAGGGCTTGGCAGCCTTCTGCAAAGGGCCAGATGGTAAAGAGCCATTCCTGGAACTCCATGGAAGACTGGCTCTAGTACGCCTGTGGATACCAAAACACACAGCTGCTCAGATCTGCCGTATACTTGTAAATAATCTACACACATCGTCTAGCATATTTTAAACCTTCTCTAGATTGCTTATGACAGTGAATGCAAGGTAAACGCTTTGTGAACCGTTGGCTTGCTCCATTGTTTAGGAAATCCCGACAAGAAAGAAATGTTCAGGCTAGAAACAATGCTTTGTCTGAATACCTTTCAATACACAATTGGTCAGGTCTGTCCCTGCGGAATTCACAGGCTAACTGTATTTTGGGCTTTGCAGGACACCTGATTTCTGCCTTCTCAGTGCTGCCACAGCAGGAAACAAGTGGATAAGCATGGCTGGCTGTGTTCCAATCCGACCTCATTTAGCAGCACTGAAGTATAAATCTTAAATCCATTTTTCTCCTCAGAAATGCCACCTACCTTGTTTTTTAAGTTTGTGTGCTTGCTTTTTAATTTTCTTTCCTGTAGCACCAGCTGGCTTGGAACTTGCTATGTAGACCAGGCTGGGCTCAATCTCACAGTGATTCCCCAGCCTCTGCCTTCTGAGTGCTGGGATTAAGGTGTGCACCACCACTCCCAGCTATCTACCTTGTTTTTGAGACAGTCTGTCATTGGCCTGGTGCATGTCCAATATCCTAGGCTGGCTGGCCAGGCAGCCTCAAGGCGGACCCAGTCTCTACTTCCCCAGAGCTTGGATTTCAAGTGCACATCATACATACCTAACTTTTTAAAAATGTGGGTTCTGGGGATTGAACTCGGGTTCTTGTACTTGCAAAGCAGGCACCTTACAGACTAACCCATCTCCCCAGCTTCAGAATTCTTTCTTATACAGATGCCAGTGGTAATTCTGTGTAGCTGTGGATTAACAGGACAATGTTCTAATGAGACTCATTCTCCTGGGGGGAAGAAGATGAGTGTACTCTGCAGCAGGAAGTAGTGTACATGATCCCTTCAATGTGCAGAGACACCTGTTCCCCAAGGCTGCCTCCAAGATGCAGAGGTTAAACAAGGCATCACACAACCTTATTTACACACTTCCTTGATGGATTAGCTTTGGAGGGAAGTCTTTTTCAAACAGCAGAAGGTTCTATAAAGACAAACATAGTCCATGTGAAGCATCACCTACCATGTGTGCATTCTGGGGTGATATCTTCAAAGAAGTACTGAGTTGCTTCAAAAGCAGAATCAGGCTCATCTTGATCAGAGGACGGCTCTGCAGAAGGAAGAAAAATGATTATCAAACTGTTGAGGGCATGACTCAATGAAACTGGGTTTACTCACTCAAGAAAATGACTGGCCAGGGATGAAAATCTGAGGTTATCAAAGTGGGTGGAGCACAGAGGATCCTTGAAGGCCTCAGTGGGTGACTTCATTTCTAACCCTGACTTCTTTCCCAACAACCGCACACCAATGTGTGCATTTCCCTCTCTACTGGGGCAATTTCTCAGTTTTGGGAACCGTACTTCATGAATCAATGGTAGAATACTGTTTACTACCAACATATCCAAATTTACTTTCATCTTGTGCCTACGCCCTCAGTTCTATTCATTTTTAGTACTTGACAGATCTTCCACAGCAGGGATCAGTCTTGTTTAAAGCCTCAGCAGCATACCCACTGGTTCCTGCCTACATCAAACAGCTACTTAAAACACATGCCCTCAGCACCTCTTGTGCTCTTCTCCTTTGCAATGCTTGCATCCCACACACCACCAAAGGCTCTTAATCCTTTTCTTGAAGATGCCTATGCTGTTTTCTATGAGATCAACTCCTATTGATGGATAAATGACTATCAAATCAAGGATACACTGTAAGGTTGTAGCCCACCTAAGTCAGGGACTTCAGTAGGCCAACTGAGGAAGAAGTTCCAAGACAACAATTATCCTGGACTACATTCCTGCAACCTGAGAAATGTTGCTACAACACCCTGCAATCCTGCCTCACTAGAGACCAGAACCAGCCTCAATCTCACTCAAGATGCTTCTACCGATGCCAGTCACAGGTCCCAGTCTCCCTCCAGACGCCCCTACTGACCCCAGCCACAGGCCCACCTATGCCCATTCCCCAATCTCCTTGCCCCTACTTCCTTGAAAACTCACTTCCTTGTGTGCCTGGGTATACAACTGCCATTTGGGGTACATTCTATAGCTGGCCATCCTAATCTCGACACAGGCAGGCCAGCTGCCATGCCTGAAATCAACCCGATTTCCCTCTCATTGGAGTCCTGACTCATTCTCCCTCTGCGCCAAGTCTCCCCTCAAAATGAACCTAACACACTCATTCAGGAACTCATATGAATAGTAGCTATTTAGTTTGTCCTTAGTGACAGATGACTCCAAAAGAAGAGATGGCAAGCCAGGGTACCAGCATGCTGCTCTGTGTGGCTGACTTACCAGGCAAGACGTGCATCTTATACAGAAGTTTGAGTTTCTCTGTGAGATCTCCGTGGCAAGCGGCACCTAGAGTCACATAAGTACCGGTGTGAAATGTGTCCTGTCCCCTAAAGTTTACATAAGCCTGAACCAAAAAAACCATTCTGTGACAAAAGATCTGACCACAATATACTTGAGTCAAGACTTTGGAACCAGGAGATTTTGAATGCTTGTGCATGCTATGTGCCATAGGAGAGAGAGTTGGCCTTTGGACCTTAGATTCCTGTTTGTGAGGCTTGATGATAAGAGAAGAATCCACCAGTGACCTTGACTTTGGGACCCCATTACATATATGAAGTACATGTGTTAATACATGTAAGGCACTTAAATGTATTAACTGAATTGAAAGCCAGAATGTTTTACATATGCACATATATGCTGTATGATATTCCATCACATGTGCTACAACTGAATTATTAATGAGAAAGGTCACTTGATGGAGTCCTAACATCCTAAACAACTGTTTAGGATAGAAAGAATAGAAAGAAAGCATGTTTAAGATCAACTTCGAGTTCTTTATTTTACAAGCCCTTTTAAAGAAGCTTTTTCATTCCCTGAAATGTTTCTTTGTTTTAATTTATTCTTACTTTCATTTTAACATATTCTGTCATTATATTAGTACGGCTTCAGTAAAAAGAATCCTGCTAGTTTTCCTTCAAACTGTATTTATTCCTAGAATCTGAGAATCTTTGGTATATATTTGTTCTCATGGTGACTAACTGAAGATGAACCAGTTTTAGGGAAAAGAAGTAAGAGAGTACTCATAGCACCAGGCTGGAAGGGACGCGAGGGGTATCTTGTCCCACCTGTCTGCCCTCTGCTTGTTATGCAGAGCCACCTTCGATGTTAACTCTGAATCAGGAGCTCTCTGGGAAGAGTTCTATCATAAATGTCCACTGCTGTCTCAGAGTGGCAGACAAAGGACAGGCCTTAGAGACATACGGCTCTCAGTTACATCCTGGCTCCAAAGCGTACTACCTAGTTACCTGACTTCCCTGAGCTTTCAATTCTTTAGCTGTCAGTGGCAGCAGGCAGGAAGGTGGTGCTGTGATCTGAAACCCTGCTGTCACCCCATGGGTCCTATGCTGAAACTTAACCTCTGATATGACGGGGGCATTGGAGGTTGGGCCCCTGGGAGGTGAGCAGGTCCTGAAGCCTCTGACCATGGGACAGTTGTTACTACAGTGAGCCCGTTTGCTTTTCCACCATGTATGGATATTTAGAAGGAAATGCCTACGAGAAGCAGGTTCTCCATATAAACTGAATTTGATGCTTCTTCAGCTTGGACTCCTCACCCTCTAGAACTGTCAACAATTAATTTCTATTGTTTATAAATTATCCACTCTAAAGTTCTATCTATCATCTATCTATCTCCTATATTCATCTATCTATCTATCTATCTATCTATCTATCTATCTATCTATCTGTCTGTCTATCACCTATCTTTATCTATTTCTGTATCTATCTATCTATCTATCTATCTACCTATCTTTATCTATTTCTATGACTGCCTATCTATCTATCTATCATCTATCTATGACTGCCTATCTATCATCTATCTATCTATCATCTATCTATCTATGACTGCCTATCTATCATCTATCTATCTATCTATCTATCTATCTATCTATCTATCTATCTATCTATATATCATCTATCTATCTCTCCCTCCAGAACTAAGGTGATAATCATGCTTACCTAGTATGAGAGCACCTGCACAAACTATGCTCCTAGGATGTCTGAATTCTACCATAAAGGTTTGTAGCTTATGCCTTTTGACAAATGCAATGTACATAAACTACTGGATCAGGGTCTGGCATAGAAAATACTGCAAGAATTTAGCTGCCATCATTTAGCTCAAGGGGCTGTCTCCTCACTTTAAACATGCACAGGAGGCTTTATACAACTGATTTCTTTTTAACCCGAGAAGACTTTCTCCATTTAAAACACTTCTAACTTCCTCTGACTTTGCAACTCTTAGACTAATTATTCTTAGAGTCAGGGCACTCTCTGCAGTCGTCCATGGCTCTATGCCTGGCTGTCATCTTGGCTTGGGTGTATTATTAGAAGTGTATGGTACAAGGAGGGACAGCTAATACTGTCAACTTAAGATGATCACTATGGAGACAAACTCTGGGCATGTCTGTGAGGGAAGTTCCAGGCTGAGTTCACTGAGGTTGGAGACCCACTCTAAGTATGCACGGCATCACTTCATAGGCTGGGGCCCCAGCCTGAATGAAAAGGAGAAGGGGTGCTGAGCACCCAGACTCATCGCTCTGCTTCCTGAATGAAGATGCATTCTTTGCCCTCCTGTCGCCATGCCTTGTCACGTGGATTTTACCTTCAGACTCTGAGCCCAAATAAACCCTTCCTTCCTGGACTTGCTTTTGTCAGGTATTTTTATTGCAGCAACGAGAAAATTAACTGATACACGAGGTTACCATATGGGCAAAATTCTCACAGAAAAATTCCTTCTGGCGTCATTCTGGCAGCCAGACACAATGACTGCTACACCAACTTCACTTTAGCTAGACCAAGTCTCTTAGCATGTGGCAGTTTCATCCAATTATAAAGGGAACAAGAGTCCAATAATAATAATACGGGGCAGTGAACAGGTGGGGAAGCAAGGCTGCCAGGTGACAACTGTGGGCTGCTGGCGAGGTGTGGTACCTGAGCATGTGTGTACATGTGTGCATGTGTACATGCACGTGCCAGCCATGGGCAGGTCCTTCATCCCAGAAATGGACAGGAAAGATGGTGGAGACGCTGTGGATTTTCCAGTTCTTTAGTAAAGCAGAATGAAATGTTCTTTAGAAATAGTGTGAAAGTATATGTAACGTTTTAGCTATATGAAATTATTTTATCTAGAGTACATTTTAAGTTATTTTATTTGTTTTGTCAAACAGAAGCAATCCGATACGCCGTCCAGGCATCCTTTTTCTCTGGGAACCTATCACAGTTACAGGGGTCACGTGAGCATTTTACCATCATATGCATTCTCTGAAAAAATATTTTTAAAAATTTAAATTACATTTATTTATTTATTTGTGTGTGCGTGTATGTGTTTGTGTGTGCATGTGTGTTTATGTACATTTGTGTGTTTGTGTGCAGGTGCATACATGTTTGTGTGTGCACCCATGCCACAGCTCACACGTTGAAGTCGGATGACAGTCTGTGACACTCAGTTCTCTCCCTCCACCCTGTGTTTCCTAGGGATTGAACTCAGACCAGTTTCAAAACTAACGGGCGCTTTTAGCTGCTGAGTCGTGTCACAGATTATGTATTTTGAATTCATGCTGATAGCTGTCTCATGTACAAGGCTGTAGCTTGCCCATACAATATAGCCATTAACTGAAGCCATTTTATAACCTGTGCACAAATGTCATGGTGTTCCTCTGCTGTCTAGGAACCCTGAGGATCCTCAGGGCAGCAGAGACGAACCCCAAGTTACAGCCCTATCCTCCCCTACCCAACTCCAGCCAAAGGATCACATCCTTACTCAGCCCAGAGATGAACTCCCGGAAGTTAATCAGGGAGTCCCCATTCTCATCTAGCAACTGGAACAAGCGGGAGGCCAGCACGTCCGAGTGAGCGCCGCAGGCCCAGGGAAAGAGAAGAGCAAACATGCCCTTGAACTGCTCAAAGTCAACGCGGTACTGCTCCAGGTAGGGCAGGCTGGGGTCGTGTCGGTCCAGCGCGTTGCTGCTGCCGCCCCAGTAGCAGCTGGTGAGATGCTCAGCCTGAAAAAGAGTAAGCTGGTGGTCACTCCGCTTCCACGGCCCAAAGCACGTATTGACCCCGTCACAGCATTCGGTCTGCAAGGCTGGTTCTTCTGCCACACAGAGCCTCTAGGAGGACAGGAGAGACCATGGGGATCACAAAGATCCGGGCTCGGCAACAGCTTCCTGACACTCCCTGAAAACCAGTGTCCCCATCAGAAAAATGCAGGACCACACGCTCGTGACGCTGACTGATTAACTACTAAGTTATCCACAAATTCAACACACATTTGGCATGCCCACCAGGGAAGAGAGGCCTATGGAACAAAAATAAATATGAGAGTGGTGCCCTCTACTGGCTAAGAGGTAAATGGGCTCAGTAGGAAGAACAGGTGCTCCATTTCTGAATGAGCTATCAGTGTTCTCTTCAGCGATCATAGTGTATCTTCCTCTATATTCTCTCCGGTACTACCTTTGCATTGCTCAAAAGAACCCTATTTATTATTTGGGGGGGAAGGGTTGCATGTAACCCAGACTGGACTCGAATTTGCTATGTAGCAAGGACAACCTTCAACTTCCAATCCTCCTTCCTGCCTCCAAACTCCCAAGTTATAAGCATGAGCCATCCACACAGAGCTCCACATTTAGTTCTGGTAGTGAATTATGCTAAGATTTCAATATCTTCCTCTGTCAATGGCCACATTCTAACCTATGCTGTTGATAATGACGGTTATCACAAACACATTTTTTTCCAGAAGAATTATGATTTTATTGACCAAGGTAGTATTTTCTTAATAAAGAGCAATACCGTTATGACTTAATTAAATAATCTTATTCACAGACATTGAACCCATGAGGCTTTTTGTTAGATGTGTGGAGGTTATGGTGTGAGAATATCATGGCGTGAGAATGAAGCGTCCTCACAATTCCATATGTGGAAGCTTGGTCCCAGATGGTGGATCCCATCATTGAGAGGAGACTGGATTATGAGAGATCCACATTCATCAATGGTTAATCGTTTGATGGCATTATTGGGATGCAATGGGAACCTCTGGACGTGGGTCACTGGAGAAAAGGGGACATGCTCTAGAGGGCTAGATCTTGTCCTGGAACCCTCTCTTGCTGGGTTTCTGTGTCCTGACTGCTCGAGGTGAACTGTTTTCCTGCCCTTTGTCATGACGCTGTGTTTTAGCACAGCCCAGAACCAACAGAACAGGCTGTGAAAGAAAGTTCCCAGAAAAAATCTGCATCTCCACCTGAACCTCCTGCAGACCTGACTAACTGATCAGAGCTCGGATGATCGAGGAGAGTCTGAAATTTGGCGGGTCCAGAGCCCATTTACAATCTGTCTTCGGCTTGTCCACCTCCGTGTCTGCCCAAACTTCCTGGGATGGTGTATCAACTCAACCAAACCCCTGCTCCCCTAACCCAGGAGCTAAGGATGCTGTCAGATGGCATCTAAAGCCCGCAGCAAAGGTCTCTCTGCTTTCCTGTGACCCACCGCCCTGAGGTCACCACCAATGTAATTGAAAAGTGTGTTGATTTATGGCTTTCTTTGTTCCCTAACTATACAAGCTTCATGAAACTGTCACCACATTGGAGCATGGAATTTAGGGTTCCCAGGCTACAGCCACTGCACAATTGGCCCCAGAATAAACAATCTCTTATTTCCTTTGAGGTGAGAGCTGTGCTTTTGCACTGTCATGACTACCATGGGGTGCGAGACCTCTAAGTCCATGAGCCCAGCTCCTCTTAAATTCTTACTGTACGGGACTTGTCAGAAAAGTCTAACGGCATTATTGTCATCCTAGCTACATGTTATCTTTCCTTCATGGTGATTTGGTGCTTAATATGGGAAATTATAAAATATAAGTTATCCAAATTTCAGGCAGAATTTGAACTTGATCAATGATGTTTTGTGGAATTTTAGATCAGGCTGATTTTGAACTCACAGAGATCCACCTACCTCTGCCTCCCAAATTCTGGGATTAAAGTTGTGCAGCACCATGCCCAGTTAGGCAGTATCTTATTTTCTATGGCCCAAGCTAACCATATTCTCTGGTAAGGAAGAAAGCTAAAAAGCAACTTAAATCAGGGGTAATAACTGCTTTATTTTTCATACTAAATACCACAGCTCGTCATTGCCAGTTCTATCTTCTTACTCATGCCTGTGGAGACTTGGGTGATTCCTTACCCACTTAACAGAAAGATCAAGAACTTGCTGAATGATCAAAGCGAGCTCTTCCATTCCTTTGAGTGGAGCCGAATTGACTTTGAAACTCACCTTAAAAAGAGCATAAAGTTCTTCCAGCTCATCAATAGTAAAGGAAGTTTCTGTCACGATGGTTCGCACCTGTAAAGGAATAAGCACAATGAATTTGAAAAATTCAAAGAACGGCGCACTGAGAAAGCCCCAATTTCTTTGGTGACGCTATCTTTAGTTCTGTCAGGCTGAAACTGAGGCGTCAGCAGGGGAGAGAAGGAGGGAGAAGAAGGCCCTGCTGCTCATCCGAGGACTCACCACGTTGCGCTTTGTAGTGTCCTCCAGTGTCTGGATCACTTTCAGCCTCTGCTTGAATCTCATCTGCTCAATCAAGTCTGCCCGGATAGTTCCAAATTTCTGGAAAGGAGCAATATTGACATTTCTGAAAAAAATATCTACTAAAGCACACGGGGTCACGTTTGCTGACTGGTGGAGATACTCCTGACACATGGAATAAATGACTCGTCATATGACAGTGACCGAGAGTAGACTTTGATTATGCTAGAATGCCATCTAGGGACTATGAATAATTTTTAGAGTCTCATACATCTGGGAGCAGAACTAAATCCAGAGTCATGCATGTTCTCCTTGAATCTACAGCCCATCATGACAAAGGTTTCCATGTGAGGCTGTGTGATGAAACACTTCAAAGGACAAAGGAGAGGTCTGAGATGAGGTTGGTTAGTAGGCAAGGGAGGTTAGGAAAAATATCTGTGTAAGTGCCATGCTTCCTCAACAGCAAGTATTTGTCTGGTTTAGAAATCCACTCAGGCACGCTGTGACACGGCTACCTCTTCAAATTCCAAAACGCCTAGAACTGCCTTTATGTTTCTTAAACTCTTGACAAGAAAAAAAATTATTTTCACTAAACAGCCAAATTCAGGAGTTGGTAGGAGTTATCATTAATGATGAAAAATATCACATTTAATTCACTTTGGAATCAGCTCTTTTGCTGGGAAAGAAAAGTTCTTGGACAAGTCTTTTGATTGTAAGCCCCCTTGAGCATTCATTGCCAAGTGTGGGACTACAGGCTAGGGAGATGGCTCAGGCAGGGCAGTGGTTGCTGCTCAAGAATGAAAACTCGAGCCAAGTGAAAAGCTGGGAGTGCAACTATAATCTCAGGACTGGAGAGGCAGGGACATGGGGATGGCTGGGGCTCGCTGGACAGGTCCAGTAGGAGACCCTGTCTCAGAAAATAAGGTGGAAAGCCACTGAAGAAGACTGGCCTTCACATGGCCACTCACATATGTGCACATGCACCCCTCACTTACTAATACACACAGACGCACACAGACACACGTACACACACACACACAGACACACACAGACACACACACACACACACACACACACACACTAACTGGCTCATGTTATGGCCATGATCAACAGAAAACACTAGCCGAAGAAGCGGCTCAGGCTTTTGCACTCACAACTGTCAGGGACATTCACAGGCTTTGTCATTTGCTCCTTACAATGACCTTAGTGAGATGGCAGTCTCAAGCGGAGAAAGCCTGGTTTGGAGGGTTTAACTAGAGACCCCTGGAGTTTGGGTGCCTCAACTACAGGTGATCTGAGGCCACACAGAAGCGTCCCTGGTCTGCCACCTGCCTTCCATTGTAGGTAACAGCTCTTACTCATCTCTGAGGAGAACAGACCTTAAATTTTGAAGCTAAGAAAGTACAATGGGAATTCTTGTTCCACTGGGCAGCTCAGCCTCCTGTTTCTCCTTCTGTAAAGTAAGATTCCAAAGCTGTGCTTGTAGAACTGGTGTTGGTGAAAAGGACAGGGAGTTCTCTGAAAGCACTGAGAATCTCCCCTGGAAAGGACCACCCTGCCGTGGTGACTGCTCAGGAAGAAGTCTGCCCCAGCCTGCCATTCAAAGGGCTTGGCGTGCTTCCTATCTAAATGATACAGGAAGTTATTGTCAGCAAGTTATCTGAGAGAACCCACAGACAGAGCTCAATGACCCTCCTGTCTGGAACCAAGAGTCCCAACTAAAGGAAACTTTATGAAGTGTTTGTTTCTCCCCCCACCCTTTGGAGGGACTTTTGCAAAGTGAAATGCTAAAGACAGGGCAAGTAAAAGTGGATGAGTGTGTCCTATAGCTGGGACACTCTGTAAAAGTGGATGAGTGTGTCCTGTAGCCGGGATACCCTGTAAAAGTGGATGACTGTGTCCTGTAGCCAGGACACCCCGTAGAAGTGGACGTAGCCGGGACACCCTGTAAAAGTAGACGAGTGTGTCCTGTAGCTGGGACACCCTGTAAAAGTGGATGAGTGCGTCCTGTAGCCAGGACACCCTGTAAAAGTGGACGAGTGTGTCCTGTAGCCGGGACACCCTGTAAAAGTGGATGAGTGTGTCCTGTAGCCGGGACACACTGTTTCCCAAGACGAAGGCAGCACTGTTGACACAAATCCTCTTCCTGACTCTCCCTGGTGATTAACTTCGTTTACCAGGAAGAACCAACATACTAAGGTGGCAAGAATGCTTCTTCCGCCAGTCGTGGTGGCTCACGCCTTTAATCCTAGCACTTGGGAGGCAGAGGCAGGCGGATCTTCCTGAGTTCAAGGCCAGCCTGGTCTACAGAGTGAGTTCCAGGACAGCTGGGGCTATAGGGAGACCCTGTCTCGAAAACACCAAAAAATAAAAATAAAAAATAAAAAAAGAATGCTTCTTCCAACAGGCAGAACTGTGGGCAGGAGTAGGGGTGGGGGTGACTGAAATTACTTTCATTTCTAAAATCTCTTCTTCTTTAAACAATACAGAAGGCATCTGCCTTTATTTCAGAAGAATATATATATATATATATATATATCTTATAATATGTTTGTGGGTGTGGTGTTGTGTGTGTGGATTTCTTCTCAATTCTAAGGGTGAATGCTTCTGTGCGTCCTGTTTTAATTTTTAATCTAATTTCATGAATCTCATACACAACATTTTTCAATGCAGACATTCATCTCTTGTGCCCTTGGACCTCCTAAATATCAACAAACTGTATGTTTCCTATAATACACATATATATAATATATATTATTATTTTTTTTTTTTTTTTGGTTTTTTTTTTTCTTTCCTACTGCCCGACCACTGTACCTGCAAAGATGCCCCCTATGGTCTTGGGAGAGCTGTAAGTGGCTTTGATCATGGAAAGAGGTGGCGACAAGTGTCTCATGCTGGGATCTTGTCCCTCTTGATGCTGGGGTTCCAATTCTCGGCCTTACTCCTGCTGAGCAAACACTTTACCACTGAGCTACTCCTCAGCTGGTCGGTCAGTGTGACTGACTCTATCCTTCACAGCTCATGCTGGAAGCTGAAGAGATGGCTCATTGCTGAGCCATCGGGAGGACCAGAGTTTGTACCATAGCACACAGGCATCAAGCTGGGCATCCCTGTAAATGTTCAGAGCACCAGGTATGAGATGGGTGGAGACAGGAAGATGTCTGGGATTTGCTGGCTTCAGGCCTCAGGTTTAGGGGAGACTCTATGTCAGAGAAATAGGTAGAAAGTGACAGAGGAGGACACCCAATGCCCTGCCCTGGTTTTTATGTGCACCCACGCACATGTGCACATATCCACAGACACATATACATAATAAAGACATGAATAAATAAACAAATGTCTTTAGAAAAGCTCACTCCAATGGAATGACAGTGAAGGAAGGAAAACAGATGCACTTAACAGTGACCACAAAGGCCAAGGTCAACCAAGTTCAACAGCTTTCTCCTTTTTGATTTTATTTTTTTATGTGTATGAGTGTACTGTCTGCATGTAGGTAGGTGCACCCATGACATGCAATGCTGCGGAGGTCAAAAAAGGGTGTGGGATTCCCCTGGAACTGGAGTTAAAAATGGTTCTTAGCTGCTATGTGGGTGCTAAGAATCGAACCCGGGTCCTCTGCAAGAGCAGTCGGTGCTCTTAACCGCTGAGCCATCTCTCCAGCCCCAGCTTTCTCCTTCTAAATCTTCCAGGAGATTCAAGTGTTACAGATCATCCAAAGCAAGACCAAACACTGAATTTAGATTTTTTGTTCATAGAACTATTCAACAAGTTTGTCCACCAAAGGAAGTTTACTGAAACAAAAAAAAAGGTATAATTTCTAACATTCAAAATCTATAGTTAATCTATAGTTTAAAATAATATGAGGTCATCCAAATTATGTCCCCAAATATCCATTAGGTATTTCTTGGTTTGTTGGGTACTTCCCCAGTATGCAGAATGGAGTTTCTTACTGGTTGAGAGAGGTTAAGTCCCAACCGTACCCCAGAGTCCTTTCTTTAATTAGAAAATCTCTAAACACTTAGGACTGGCCAGATGGCTCGTTGGGTAAACGTGCTTGCCACCATGTCTGATCATCTGAGTTCCCTCCCTGGGACCCACATGGTAGGAGAGGACCAATTCCTTGTACCATGGCACCCAAGTATCCACACGCATGACCTCCATCCACGCACACAGTAAATAAATGGAACGAAATTCCTTTTAAGAGAAAACCTCAGCCGGGCGTGGCAGCGCACGTCTTTAATCCCAGCACTCAGGAGGCAGAGGCAGGTGGATCTCTGTGAGTTCAAGGCCAGCCTGGTCTACAGAGTGAGTTCCAGGACAGCTGGGGCTACAGGGAGACCCTGCCTCGAAAAGACAAAAAAAAAAAAAAAAAAAGAAAGAAAGAAAGAAAGAAAACCTCTAGAAACTTGGTAAGGTGTTGGGCAGAACTCTGGTTTAGAAGAGTGGTGATGGGGACCGGGGAAGAAGCTGACAGAAGACAAGGCTCTGAGCACTGAGAATAACTGAGAGGAGGTGGAAATCAAGAGCGAGCGAGGACAGGGATTCTCCAGTACCAAGGTCATGCACCCCTCCATGGTCACCTTCCGAAGAGCCGAGGTTGGTTTGTAGTAAGTGGAAACCTGTGTACTAGGTGAAGAGCAAGTGCCCAGGAGGAGTAGAGGGAGCCGCTGGCAAGAGGAGCGGAGAGAAATGGGGCTGTGGAATGTGTGAAAGCCTGTTGGAGCTTCATGTGGGCTGAGGCAGCCACCGCTGTTTTGTTTTAATTGAAATTTTGAGACAGACACTTGTGTGTTACCAACTGGCCTTGAACTTGCTGGGCAGCCAAGGGTGACCTGAGCCTCCAGTCCTCCTGCCTCCACCTCCTGCCTGGTTAGTCTGCTGCCTGGGACGGAACCCAGGGCGTCGTGCACACTAGGCAAGCGCTCTATCAGCTGAGTCATATTCCCAGTACTACTATTCTGATTATAAGAGAGTCTCAACTTGTGACTGTACTCATGAGTTGAGACTCATGAATAACCCTAGAATAACCTCATTCTTTGCCAGAAAATGGCCTGTAATTCATATTTTAATATGTACATTTTATCTTTAAAATATCATACGGGGCTAGAGAGATGGCTCAGCAGTTAAGGGTACTGGCTGCTTTTGCTAAGGACCTGGGTTTGATTTCCAGCACCCATATGTTGGCTAAGAACTATATGTAACTCCAGTTCCAGGGAATTCCACGCCTTCTTCTGGCCCCCGGGGGCACTGGAGCACATGGGTATACTTACATATATGTAGACAAAACATGCATGCACATACAATAAAAATAAAATATTAGGGGCTGGAGAGATGGCCTAGCGGTTAAGAGTGCTGACTGCTCTTGCAGCGGACCCAGGTTCAATCCCCAGCAGCCACATGGCAGCTGAGAACCGTCTGTAACTCCAATTCCAGGAGAACTCCAGTTCCAGGGGAATCCGACACCCTCTTCTGACCTCCGAGGCATTGCACGATATGGGTGCCCAAACCTACATGCAGACAGTACACTCATACACATAAATAAATAAATAAAATTAAAAAATAAAATATTAAAAAATCATGTATTTCTGTCCTTTGTGCTCTTCAAAGTCCCATTTCTTTACCTGCCATATTCCACCTATGTGGCTTCAAAAAACAAACTCAACCTAGATTTTCACCTTAAAAAGAATTAATGCTTACCTGGAAGATCTGTCTACAAAGCAACCAGCACTTTCACCTCATCTCTTAGAAGTGAGCAGGGTTGGGGACTAGAGAGATGGCTCAGTGGCTAAGAGCACTGGCTGCTCTTGCAGAGGACCCAGGTTCAGTTCCCAGCATCTGGTAGGCTCTCTTGACGCATGGTGATTACTAGTTTCATCCTTGATAAGCCAGACTCTGAACTTACACACCTGCTTGTCCATCCGTACGAACTATTCTTTGTGTGTTCTGAGCCCGTGCTCACCACTTCTCAGGATGAGCCCCACTGGGCCAGGCCCCTTGGGGGTGATGAACCTCTGTGGTGACCACGTGCCTGCAGTGAGCTTTACAATGCCGTACAGGAGGGAATCACAGTTGTTAAAACCGCTGGAACTTTGTCTTCTGCCTCTGGATAACTCTTTCAGAGTGCACAGCCTCACTCACAGGGCCCACATAGATAAAAAGCCGAAGTTTTAAACTACTTAGCAATCCCTTCCGATAGGAGCTTGACAAGCTTAGAGGGCAAGAGAGTTTGCTCATGAAGGATTATATAGTAATTATGATCTCTATCCAAGAGGAAGCTGATCAGTAGCAGACCAAACACCAGTAACCTGGGAGCCCTGGGCATGACCGTACAAAGGAATGCACTCTCAGTATTTTCCCATTATAACTGTCCTGCCAGAATGGAAGATATTCTGAAGAGACTCTGTTGTTCAATGTATCAGACAATTGAAACAATGGACCCCAAAGAAAGGGGAATTTCCCCAGGAATCTCATGCTGGGAGAAGGAAAAAGGCCCCAGTAGAGGGGGAACTTGTCTCCCAGAAAGAGATTTCACAAAGTTCTAACTTGTTAGACCACCTTACAAGGTGAGACTGAAGCTCAGTGGTGACTGGTCAAGAGTGGGCCGAACACACCTTGACCAGGCTGTTTACATGTGATATACTTGGTCCTCTATTTAAATGTTAATCTTACTCTAGGACTAACGTAGCTAACTGAAGTTCTCTGTTCCTCTCCCCAATGTGACCACACCAAATAAATCCTCTCTTTCTGCTTTCCATTATTAATTTGGCTCTTTCAATCTCTTTTAATTGGCCTACTAAGGACAGGTGGTGGAATCCGGCTTGAAGCACAGGCTGTGATGCCCAAGTCTGATAACCCTACTTTTCAATTCCATGGTTAATTATCTTGAAGAATGGGAAGAAATGTGTGCTATACCTCAGAACACTCAGATGTGACCCCA
Source organism: Rhizomys pruinosus (assembly GCA_009823505.1). Taxonomy (NCBI): domain Eukaryota; kingdom Metazoa; phylum Chordata; class Mammalia; order Rodentia; family Spalacidae; genus Rhizomys; species Rhizomys pruinosus. Next base: position 171,476 of record VZQC01014815.1, on the reverse strand, counting down.
AACCAGGTGCCAATATGTTCCAGTGGCCCGTGTCCCCATTTGCATTTACATCTGAAGCCTGCAGCCCTCAGACACTTAGAATCTCGTGGGAAACTTCAGAAATCCTTATTCTTGGGCTTCTGCCAGGGATCCAAATTGAATTAGTCTGAAATGGAGCCTGGGAATTTATATTTTTAGAAGTTTGCCTTTAAAAACATTGAAAAGTTATTTAATGTCCAGGCAGGACTTAGAACCTCAGATCTGACAGAAGGAGACAGGTAAGTCTGAGGTGGTCTCCATACTCCTCTATCAGAAGGAGACAGGTAAGTCTGAGGTGGTCTCCATACGCACCTCTATCAGAAGGAGACAGGTAAGTCTGAGGTGGTCTCCATACGCTCCTCTATCAGAAGGAGACAGGTAAGTCTGAGGTGGTCTCCATACGCTCCTCTATCAGAAGGAGACAGGTAAGTCTGAGGTGGTCTCCATACACTCCTCTATCAGGTATCATGGATCTCTTAGAAATGAGCTGGGGACTAGAAAGATGACTCAGGGGTTAAGAGCACTGGCTGATCTTGCAGAGGACCCAGCATCTCAGCATCTGCATGGTGGCTAACAACTGTAACTTCAGTTCCAGGGGAATCCAACGTCTTCCTCTGACTCCACAGGCATTGCACGACATGGGTGCACTTACACACATGCAGGCAATACATGCATACACGTAAAAATTACAACACATGAGCAGGGCAGTGACACAGAAGCAGAGAGACAACAAAACCCAACCAGTGTGCCCTGTCAGACCAGGTGATTTACACAGAGACATAAACAGGAGGGACATAGTCCCAGGCAGATGCCCGGAGATCCTGTATTGAATATTGGGCAGCCTAGTCCTCCATTAGGGAAATGGAAATCATATCTAGGCTTGTTCACCATGTGTCTTTCTAAATAACATGGGCAGAGGTGCAATCTCAGCACGAAGTGAACTTCTCTTCTGTCAACAATCAAGAGGGAGTGGGAGATGATGGTTCAGTCAGGCGAGTGCTTGCCTTGAAAGTATGAAGACTGGAATTCAGTCCCTAGGACCCACGTAAGAAAACTCTTGGTCATGGTGGTGCTTGTTTGTAATCCCAGTCTGGGGAGGTGGAGACAGGCAAGGGGTTCACTGGCCATCTAGCCCAGCCTACATTACAGTGTCAGCCAATGAGAGAAACGGCCTCGAAAAAGCAACAATCGACTTTGTACTTTGGCTTTCATGCACATGCATACATGTACAGTCACATACACCTAAACACACACACACACACACACACACACACACACACACACACACACGCACATAGTGAATTATATTATCAGGGGACAGAGTTCACACACACCAATGATCCCAGCACTCAAGAGGCTGAGATAGGAGAAGATGCTATCTCAGTTTAAAAAAAAAAAAGGATTAACTGTCAGGTTTCAGATCACCTACTTCTGGCAGATGTAGCTACTCAGCAGCATGGGAATGGGGAATGAATCTACAGAGGGCCACATGACTGCCCAATCCACAGATAGTTGAATTGGACGCACTGCCAATCCAGGCTTCAGGGTGGGCATAGCGAAAGGTGTGTGTGTGTGCCCATGTGTGTGCAGGTGTGCACACTCGTCGCTCTCCTCCTATTCCATGAGGCAGGACCTGGAACCTGGCCTTCGTGTTCTCTTGGCATGACTGGACACCAGCAGAGCCCCAAGGATCCTTCTGTCTCTGTCTGTCTCTGAGCTGTAATGCCATTTACTACAAAGGTTGAGGCCAATCAGAAATCCCAGGCTCCATTCAGTTCCCACCTCTAGAGACCCAAGCTATTAGTTCACAGGCTGTTACCTACTTCTGATAACAGATTTTCACAATGTAAAACCAGGCAGAGGTAAAGCCAGGGCTAGATTACAGTCAGGGTACTTCCGTCCTTTCTAAACCTCATGCTGCTACTTAATCCCCAGTGTGACCGTGCTGGAAGGTGGGCTTTCTCTACGGGTGCTCAGTTTAGAAGGGATCTGTTCTTATGGGGTAGTGCTATGGGAAGGGTTTGCAGCAACAGTTCTCTCTTCTGCTCTGTGAGGACATGGCTCCTTCCATCTGGAGGACACAGTGTCCAAGGCGCCATCTTAGAAGCAGAAAGACAGGACTCTAACCTGTTAAGACCTCGACCACGGTCTTCCCAGTCTCTAGAACTGTGAGAAATACATTTTTTATTCGTTATAATTAGCTATTCTGTGGTGTTCTGTGATGGCAGCACAAGGTGGGCTGGGACAGGCACTGTGGGATCCATGGCAGCTGAGCCCAGTGGTAACTGCAGGACACTGTTACCACACAGCTTGGAAGCAAGGCCTACCTCGTAGGAAGTTCCTATGAGTCTGAAGATGTCTACCGCAGGGTATGGTTCCACATCGTCACTGAGCAGGGAGTGGAGGTGAGGGATGGGAGGCAGCGTGCTGTCTTTGTTGGTCACACTGTCTAAGTACCTGAGGGAACAAGTGAGCCAGCAGTCACTGCAGATGAACTGGTGAGGCCTCCTTTGCAGTTCGCAGACTGCATATACTAAAACAAACACTACGATTTTCTTGATTTGACTTTTTTCTCCTTCTTGTTCTCTATGCAATACAAGGACAGAACGCAAGGCTTGTGCATATTCTCCATCTTCAGCCCTATCACTTTAACTCTGGGACAGGATGGGTTTGAACATGTGATCCTCTGCCTCCTTCTTCTGAGTAGCTGGGATTATGGTATGCAATACTAGGCCTTGCTGCGATTTCTTAAAAACACAAAGTGCCTTTCCTTATAAAGAAAACTCATATTGGGCTGGAGACATAACCTGGTGGTTAAGCGCACTTGCTTAAAATCATGAGAACTGGACTCCGGTACCCCATAATGAGCAAATACCTGGTGCATGCCTGTTACCCCAGCTCAGAGACAGGCAGAGACAGAAAGATTTCTGGGACCCATTGGCTTCCAGCTTAGCCAGGAAAAGACAAGTCCCAGGTTCAGGGAGAGATCCCTTCTTAAAGGAACAGGAGGAGGACACCCAATGCCCTCTGCACATGGACACAGGTACCATGAACATGTACACAGATGTGCACATACAACATACACTCACACACAGAGACATGTACACCTAAGTGGACACATAAATAAATAAATCTAAAAAGAAGAAAATAAAAAGCATATACAACTATATACTTGGCCACAGAGATCAATAAAGTCAAACTGAGGAGGCGGGTCCAGAGCTAGACTTAGAGCTTTACCGTCCCAGCACTGTCATGGCTTCCCCGTCGTCCTTGCAGTTCAGCAGCTTATCCACATTGGCGTCCAGCACGGCGAGGGCCAACTGGAATATCACTTTGATTCCTTCATAGAAGAAACAGTCCACGACCACCACCGCACTCTCAAAGGGCATCACGCTGAGAAACAGCGTGAGGAACCAAGACAGGGAGATGGTAGAGATCACCCCGAGGTCCTGCATGCAGTCGTACAGCTGTGGGACGTAGTCTCGAGCCAACTCCTCAAAGACCCCTTGGTCCACCAGGGCGCCTGAGGGGTGATACAGAACAGCGTGAAGTTAGCCCTGCACGCTCCTACTGAAGAAGCCGACTGCTGCCTTGACTCTCAGTTCCCTGTCCAATGTCTTTCTGCTGCCTGTCTTGTCATTACTGTTTGACTAGACCAAGATCTACATTCCGCTGAGTCGCCTGGATAGTTCTGTCTGTCCTCTCTCCTTCTGGGGACTTCCCATTCTGCTTTCCTATCATAAAAGAGCAATACAATGACAGCAATAAGGGTTGCTGGAAAAAATCCAGTTGCCAAAGTTTTCGTGACATAAAGTTAATTATTTTGTTGGCTACATGGTACTAAGTTTAGGCATGAAATACATATCTAAGTTGCTCTGTACAGCTTATGTGGTGTTCTGGTCTCCTTTCTGTTGCTGGGATAATATACCTGGTCCTGCAGCCCTGGGTTCCATGGTAGACTGTACCCAGGATAAAATGGCAACCACATACCAACAACTCTGGTGTTGTAGTAATCGGGAAGCATGCGCTCACACAAGGCCACAAGGAGCCAGAACGCCTCTTCCTCTTTGGCATAAAGAAGCAGCACCGAAGTGACAATGTTCATGGCCTAATGGAAGGAAAGAGGACTCCATCAAACACGCTGATGTATCAATGGAACTCTACATAGAAGCCATCTTGTTAACTGTTGGGAGGCTGTGCCTTGCTCCAAGTAATGGTAAAACTCCATGTTCTATAAAACAGTGGTGTTTCCCATTGTTCCTTGCCCTGAGAGATTTCCATTTTACAAACAGCTTCTGACCCCATTCTGAAGGTAGAGGAAAACTGTGCACCGAGTGGACCCATGAACCACACCAGCTATCGGACAGACGCATAAGGGACTTATTCCTGGGAGCAGAAAGGCACCACCCTATACATTTATCGGTGTGAATGCAGTGCGAATGTCTCCAGCAGCCCACCATCTGCCACCCATGCAGGGAGCCTGAGAACTCCCGATGGTCCCAGCAGCTTCAGCTGGGCTTCGTTCCCACTGCTGACCTGGCTACTTGTCAGGATCTCCATCCATCCATCCTTTCATCTGCTCCTTCCTCTTGGCATGGACCTGTCCTTTTGCCTCTGTCACTAGACACAACTCTACAGCTCTGCTATCAAACCTGTGACTCACAGCATCTCGGCTCTACAGTGCCAGCTCCTTCCAGGACCTGCTTTGGGTCCTTATCAATAGACTCTATTTACTTTTCTACAAGCTTACTTCTGAAATCTCTTGAAACTCTGCTGCAGTTTCTTTAACTTTTGTATATATTCTGCAATACACACACATAACTGTGAAATGTCTGATATGAGAGTTAATATTAAGATATGAATATCTCCTTACTTAGCCAGAGTCTCAAGAAAGTGTGAGTGTCTGGCAAACTGCTACCATCGAACCCTTTCTGTACCTTCTATTGCTGGTCAATAAATTATGACATTTTATAAAGGCACCACCTGTTTGTCTATGTTTCTGACATAGTGGGCTCACTCACCATATTAACCTAAAAATGCGCAGTCATTCTTACAGGTGCCAGTAAACTTATCTGAAAAGCCAGATGAGCAAGCTCAGGCTTTACAGGACACAAAAGCACTGCTTTCTTCTTTCTTATTTTTATTTTATTTTATATGTGGGAGTATATTTCCTACATGTATGTAAGTGCAAACTGTGTCATGCAGTGTCCACAGAGGTCAAAAGAGGGCTTTGCATCCCCTGGAACCGGAATTACAGACAGTTGTTAGCTGCCATGTGGATGCTGGGAACAAAACTCAGATCCTCTGCAAGAGTACCAAGTGTTCTTAACCACTGAGCTCTCCAGGCCCCACCACAAAAGCTCTGTAGATACACTTCTGAGTTTTATTTTGTTTATGACCTCTGAAAACATAAAAACCATTAGTCCTGGAGCCATAGCTGCTCAAGATCTTTCTTTATTGGCACCATTATTTACCTGACTAGCATAGGCAAGCCCGTATTTCAGAATCTTTGCCCAAAGGCTGTTTGACAAAGCTTTCAGCCTGCTAAAATCTCTTAATATTCTTAATCTTTAACGCAGTTGAAGTAAATATTTCCTTTTAACCTTCCACAAAGGTTCCTGTAACCAAGTACACAAAGCTCTAGGCTCTTTTCAGAGAACAAGGAAACCTTTCAAAGTTGAAGCCCTCCTTTGTTATTTCCATAAGGAAAAGATGATCAAGATTAAAGGTAATTTAAATTCTAAAGCAACTTTATTTTATTAAAAGTCATTATGAGATAGCTCATAATCACTCAGTGGAGCAACTAATAGTCCTTTAATTAAAAAAATGAAGATCAAAAGATAAAAGTAAATTCTATTCTATTAGAATCCTGAATTTGTTTTGAACTTCTAGAAACCAGTAATTGTTCATCAGACTTCTACAATATAAATTCCAAAAATAGGTATTTGGCTTAAAAGGTTCTTTCTTGAGAGTTTCTGCATTCCAAGAGAAATTATTAAAATTCTACTTGGTAATTAAGCTGCCAGGTCAGGTCCATGGCTATGGTCATAGTTCCTTGGTCACCTGGTCAGGACAAGTTTTTCAAGGTTCCACTTTATATTAGTTTCTGGACTAAGTATTGGAAGGCAGAGAAACAACAGAAAAAATAGAGGTGGCAATCTGACTTGTCTTAAACTCAGAGGAGAAAAACAAAAATATGAAGATTAATGAATCAATTTTTGGATATATTTAAATTAAGTGCTATCAAAAAGTAATGTAAAAAAGATAAATAATGTGATATAGGAAGACAAGTATGAGAGAGAGAGATGCATATATGTATATGTATGTGAGAAAGATGAGTGTATGTATGAAAGAGACAAGTGTGTGTGTGTGTGTGCCTGTGGACCTGTACATGTGTAGGAGTTAATCCTTCTTCAGGTTTGCTATGGATGGTCAGGGAAGACTTCACTGAAAATGTGATTTCTGAGCCTAAGATGACTTAATTATCTTGAAGCTTCCCAAATTGCCACTTATGTACTAGTGCCAGAAATTATTTTAATTTTATACGGTAACATTTTTTTGTTAGACTAGGTTAAACATTTACTCTAATGTGTATTAAAATAGAACCCAGGCATATGAAAATTGTGACTTCTTAGGAAGATACAGAGTAGGAGCAGAGGGCACTCCCCAGTGACGCTCCTGCCGGAGGGGATGAGTGGGAGGGACCAGAATGGGTCTCCTAGGTCCCTCAGCCAGGCAAAGCCTCTACAAACAGGCCACTCTAGTCTCGGGGCTCCCTTCTTGGGGTAGTTCTCAACTTAGGATGATGGACATGTCTAGAGGTCATTTTAATTATCACAGTAGGGTGTTCTAGGGTCTCTGAGTAGATAGGAGTGGGGGGTGTTGATAAACATTCAACAGCACGAAGGACAGCACTCGTAAGAGTATCTAACCTGCAAGTGTCTATGGTGCCAGGGTTGAGGGCCCTGATGCCTGACTGCTTCCACTAACCATACAACTTAACTTTCCACTATCTGCTAGCAAAGGAAACACTTGTTTGTCAGTATAAATGTGGGGTAGGAAGATAGTTCTGGTAAGAACTGATCTAAAGGTAGGACATAATAACAGTAGGTGGGTGGGCCAGCTCAGGGCCCCCAATATAGATATAAGGGGCAATGGGCAGTAGTAGTCCGGCCTAGCCAGATCAGACGAAGGCATGCTCAGCATGCTGTTGCCCTTTCCCCCAGTGAACTTTTCAACTTTAGGGTACTTAAGCTCCTAGACATACTCTTATATCTTACACATCCATTTACACAGACTTAATTCTTTGTAAAATAGTATTCTGAGAAAAGCAGCCCCTTTCCTAAAAGTGTCCACTCCGAGGGAGGCGCAGAGAAGGACCAGAAGATGGACAAGGCCCTTGCCTGCTAGGTTTGGGCCATGACCAGCTCTGGCTTTGTCGCTCACTCTGATTAAACTTTTGACAGCTTGGTGAGTGCTGTGCTCCATCCGGATTCTTCCCTTTCAGGAGAATGAGAAATGAGACTGTTACTGGGGTCGAGAACAGAGGTAACCAGAGACCTCCCTGGTACATAAGAGACCTCCCCTGGAACATTTACCTGGCAATACCCTATGTTGGGGTTTCGAAAAGCGTAAGCTGTTAGGACTCTCCTCAGAGCTGCGATGCCCATTTCATTCTGGAAAGCTGGATGTTCTGGAAGTGAGCGATGTAAGTCCCTTTCAATCTCCTCTGTGGCCAGGTTGTACTTCCCCATGGACTTCTCCACCAGGTCTTCGTAATAGCCAGGGTGTGTGGCCTTTTCGTTGATGGCCCCTGAGAACACGCAACAAAGGCAACATCAAAAAAGTGAGAGTCCTGACTTTCTATCTACAGGACTGACTGGCTGAAACTTTCTACTCTCCTAACAATCAGTGGAAATTTGAAAAAAAAATCATATAGATACAGCGTGTCTCAATTACATCTAAAATACAGTGTGTTTCGATTCCATCTACACTGGTTAATTTGCCGTGGCCGCCTTCCCTTTTTCAGCTCCAAAGCAAGATGGCTACTCCAAAGCAAGATGGCTACTATATTTCTCACCCACCTCGCCAAGCTAGAGGTCCATAAAACTATGTTCCAAGGAGTTTACACAGACAGTGTGTAGGGGTAGAAGGGGGAGGCAAGCAGAGTGAGCCAGTTCTCATCCTCTGCTGCTTTGTTTGATTTTATGGGAGGACAAAGGCGGTTAAAATTTCACCTTGAGAAAGAATGACTTTCCAAAGAACTCAGAGTTGTTCACTAAGTGATCAGCTATGGAGGGACTCGGCAATAGTGACAGAAGGGTAGGAAGAAGGGGTGGAACAAATAGTGAGGTTTTTAAAGCTGTGGTCAGTGCTGAAGATCTTTCTAACAGCGGGGAGTCCCTGTTACCGAAGGGAGATCTTTGGGCTATGAGGACAGAGAGGCAGAATTGGGCCAAGGATCACAGATGTGACATTTATGCTAAGATTCTTAGTGAAAGAAAACCTGTGTATGCAAATATCTAATGCTAACTCTAAATAGAAGTTTATACTGCCCTTAGGAAAACAGGATATGCACATGAAGAAGAATGGAACTGGACCCCTACCTCACACTACGTTCCAAATCAACACAAAATGAATCGAGGACTTGAGCGTTAACTCTAAAACCATAAAGCTACTGGAAGAAAGCAGGAAACATATTTCTTGACATTGGTTAGAGCAATTATTTTGTGACTATCACACCATAGGCAGTGGAAGTAAAAACAGAGAACTCTGCACAAGAAAGGAAACAAGCAACAGGATGTAGGGAAATTGATAGAATGAAAGGAAAAATCCATGCAAAACATATATTTGATAAGGGGTAATTGTCCAGAATATACAAATATCCAAGCAGTTTGGGATGGTAGATGGCTCACTAAGTAAAAGCACTTGCCATTGACTAATGACCACCGGAGTTCATCTCTGGAATCCATGGTGGAAGCAGAGAACCAACTCACAAAACATTGTCCTCTGACCTCCACTTGTGCACTGGGGTACATGCCCACCAGCTCACACACAATAATAATGAATAAAACAATTTAAAATACATACAAGGAATTCATACAACCCAGTAGCAAAAACCCTCCAGAAACAAACAAAATGATATAAATAAGCAAAAGCCCAATTAAAAGTGGGCAAAGGAACAAACATTCATCTAAAAAAATACAACAAATATGTGGCAGGATGCCCCACATCAGTACTTATCAGAGAACGGGAAATAGAAACCACAATGGAAAAAATGAATTCATTGATGATAAATATACAAAAATCAATTCTCTATCTATATGCTATAATGAACAATCTTCAAATGAAAGTAAGAAAATAATTCCATTTATAATAGGATCAAAATTTAAATTTTTAAAACTGGAATAAAATAACTATAAGACTTGTATACGATAAGCTCCAAACATCACTCAAGGAAATTAACAAAGACCCCAATGAATAAAAAGATATTCCATTCATAGATTACAAGACAATAGTGTTAAGAAAGAAAAACCTTTCAAAAAAAAATCATCTACAGAGACCACTGTAGCTATTAAAATCCCAGTGAGGGGCTGGAGAGATGGCCTAGAGGTTAAGAGTGCCGACCGCTCTTGCAGAGGACCCGGGTTCGATCCCCAGCACCCACATGGCGGCCAAGAACCGTCTGAAACTCCAATTCCAGGAGAACTCCAGTTCCAGGGGAATCTGAGACCCTCTTCTGACCTCCGTGGCATTGCGCGACACGGGTGCACAGACTTGCATGCAGACAGTACATTCCTACACATACAGAAATTAAAAAAAAAAAATCCCAGGGGCCCCTTTTATAGAAATCAGTTAACTGATCCTAAAATTCTTGTGTCCTTTAAAGGACACAAAACAGCCCAGACAACCTTACAGAAAAGCAGCAGTGGTGGAGGGCCGCGGTCTTGGTTTTAGAATTTACTATAAAGTTACATACAGTAGCTGGTACAGAAAGATACAAACTGTGGGCTAGAGCAGGAAGTCTAGAAGCGAATCCTCAAATTTACTGCCCTTTCTTTCTTTTTGAAAAGGCTGTTAAGGCAATTCAACGGGGGAAGCAGTCTTTTCGATAAATGATGCTAAGACAATTGGGTATCCATATGGAAAAAAGTGACTTCACACCACAGAAAAAGTTAACTCAGAATGGACCAGGGAGCCAAATCTATACAAGTCTTACTTAGCCTAGCGGTTAAGAGCACCGACGCTCTTGCAGAGGACCCGGGTTTGATCCCCAGCACCTACATGGCGGCTAAGAACCATCTGTAACTCCAATTCCAGAACTCCAGTTCCAGGGGAATCCGAGACCCTCTTCTGACCTCCGCGGCATTGCACGACATGGGTGCACAGACCTGCATGCAGACAATACATTCATACACATGCAAAAAAAAAAAATTAAAAAAAAAAAGAAAACGTAGTCATATACTTTCATGCCATGAAAGTACAGTGATAAAAGAAAAAAAAAACAAAGTCCCTCAAAATTAAAATTTGTGCTTCAAATGACACCATTTAGACAGTGAAAACGGCTGGCAGAATGGAAAAGTCTGAAAATCTCAAAATGGACTCATCTAAACTAAGTTTAAAATCTCTTACAATTCAGTAATTGAAATATTGCCCAACTGAAAACAAGCAAAGGATCTGGGTACTTCTATAGAGAAGCTATACAAAGGGCCAATAAATGACTGAGGAATAAATCAAAGCCACACTTAGAATACTTGAAACTTGACCAAGTCCAGAGAATAGGCAGCTGGAGTACTCTGTCTCTGCAACATCTCAAATCACACAAGTTCTACCACTGAGCTATAGTTGGTAGTTCCCTTAAGAATAACAAACTAGGGGACTGGAGAGATGGTCTAGCGGTTAAGAGCACCCTCTGCTCTTGCAGAGGATCTGGGTTTGATCCCCAGCACACACATGGTGGCTGGCTGAGAACTGTCTTTAACTCCAGTTCCAGGGGATTCGGACACCCTCTTCTGACCTCCGTGGCATTGCACGACACGAGTGCACAAACCTACATGCAGATAGTACACTCATACACATAAAAAATAAATAAAATAAAAAAAAAACCAATGTGCAATAGCAAGACCAAAGCAAGCAAACAAAACCCACAATTAAAGCCCAATTCACACTCAGTAGAATGGTAGGATGGGACTCAAAGCGCAGGGACGCTCACGCTTTGCTCGGTGGGAATGTAAAAAAAAATGCAGTTGCTTTTGTCAAACAGCATAGCAGTTACTTAAAAGGGTAAGCACAGTTACCCAAAGAGCTAGAAATTCTACTCCCAGGTATATACTTAAGAGACATGAACACCCAAGCAGTCATACATGGTCATCCACAGCAACAACCCTCAGTGTAAACAAGGAACTACGTGACAAGTTCATCATGTGACATGCCCATGAAGTGCAGCACAGACACACACGGGTGTGACACGTGGCTCTAAAAAGGAACGAGGTGCTGTTACCAGGCCACAACATGGCTGAACTCTCATACTGTCACTCAAAGCTGCACATTGTATGACTCCATTCATGTGAGCTATGCACAGGGAGCAGAGACAGGAAGGAGAACACAGGTTGCTCAGGGCTGAAGGGTCTTGAGGGGAACAGACAAATGATTGACAAAAGGCACGAGGTGTTTTTCGGGGAATGATGACAGTGCTCTAGAATTAACTGTGCTGATGGTGACACAGCTTGGGGGTACACTTTGGTAAATCTTGAGTTATATCTCAATACAGGCATTACTTAAAATGAAAACAATGAAGTATAAATAGAATGAGTGACTAAACATTTACATTTCAGCCTAAAGGTTGATGTCTCCAAACCAGCGAGCTGGCCCAGTCCTTGTCCAGGACCATCACGAACAGGCTGGGCTGGGCTGGGCTGACCAGTCCTGGGTCCAGGAGAAAGCAGACTGGCTGACACTGTCCTCAGACTGGCTTCTTGTCTGCTCTTCCAGGGGGCACTGCACTTGACTCAGTGGATCCAGAGACTCTGCAGAAGCCTTAGGGTCATGCTGATAGGTCCCAACGTGGCTTCCTGACCAGAATCTTGACTACACTTAGGAGCAGAAAGGCTCCCATGTGAACCCCACCCCGAGCTTGTTTTGGGAAACAAAGAGCAGTGTGTAGCCTTGCACTACAGTCTGATCACACAGAGAGCTGCCTGTTAGAACCCTGAATACAGCCTTACCTGAATCTCTCTCTGTAACTGGGCTGCATGCTGCTGTTGCGTACTGGTTTCCTGGTGTAATTAACGTTAATCTAAAATGTAGCTATAAATATCTTGTAATTAGAACGAGCAGGGTGAAAACGAACTTTTTCCTTTTACTCTGTCAGTGATCTGAACCTCGTTGTCAAGGTGACCAGTTCATCAAACATAAGAGAAGAGTCATATATGAGAACACTAACTGGAGATGATTTCACTCAAATGTAAGCTCCTTTTTTCTTTTCTTGAGATAGGAGCTTTCTATGTAGCCCAGGTTGGCTTTGAACACACTATGTACTCAGACTGGCCTAAAACTTACAGAGATCATCCTCCCTCAGCCTCCCCATCTTATTTTATTTAGTCATTGTTTGTTAATCTTATAATGCCTAGTCAATAAGTTAACCTTTATCTTAAGTATGTATGTATGTATGTATAGGAAAAAATATGGTTTATATAGGATGAAATACTGTCCTGGTCTGGTTTCTGTTGGGATAAACACGTGATCAAGAGCAATTTGGGCAGGAGAGGGTATATTTGGTTACAGCTTAAAGTCCATCATCAAAGGAAACCAAGGCAGGAACTTGAGGCAGAGGCTGTGGAGGACACTGCTGACCGGCCTGCTTCCCCTGGCTTGCACAGCTACTTTTCTTATAAAGTCCAGGCTCACTACCCCAGTGATGGCACCTCCCACAGTGATCCTGCCCCCCCACCCCCAAGTCAACTAGCAATAAAGAGAGTGCCTCACAGACCTGCTTATGGGCCACTCTGACAGATGAAATTCCTCAGTTGAGGTTCCCTCTTTCCAAGTGACAAAAACTAACCAGCAGAAATACCATCTGTGGTTTTAGGCATTGACTAATGGAAAGTATCTCCAAAGACAAGGAGGGCTGTTGTCCTCTTGAACGTTCGGCAGCTATAATTACCCCCAAAAGACCCCTACACAAGTCTGGGCGTGCTGATCTTCAGTTGCGAAGTGGGAAGGGACCCGTGAAGCCCATCCCCTCTCCAAGAATATATAAGCAATCGCCCATCTCTGGAAGAGGCTTTTCCTCAGTGGTTTAGATGCCAGTAAGTTGTCCATGCTCCTGTAAGTAACCTCTCACCAGTGCTCCCATAAGTAGGTCCAATTACACTTACTGGTGCACCAAGCTAGACTTGAGTGAATTCTTTCTTTGGTCTCTCACTGGTGCCCTCTCTGGAGTGAGTAGATGTTTGTGTCTCCGCAGGAAAAGTTCACTCAACAGGTTCCACAGAAATACTCTCAGTGACGTTGACATAGCCAAGAGGAAATAACTCCCCAACACCCAAAGCACTATACTTTAGATACTATCTCCTCCCCCTACGTAGCCTCACTGAAGAAACAAGAGATTCTAGGACTCGAGGACAGTGAACTCTGTGTGCTTCCCTATGAAGGAAAGAGTTATTGACAGATTTCACTGCCTGGATGAGAAAATGAGCTTTTGCTCTGATTTGGGTCTTCGTATTTCAAAGGACAAGGGATGCATGGCGGAAGTCAGAAAAGAAGCTGGGAGTGCTGCTGACCCTGGCGCAGTGCTCCTGGCCCGCCCTACCTGACAACAGCAGCCAGAGCTCCCCGCGCATGCTCTCTGGGATCCCCTTCAGGACCAGCTCCCGGGTCTTCTCTGTACGGTACATGCAGATGCCCTGACCATACTCAGCAAAGTGAATCTTCCAGGCTTGCTCTTTCAAAAACTCTTTGGCCTGAAAGACATAATGGAGCATGAGTACCCCCTGCAGGACTCTGGAGGGGGTGATGAGAATCATCCTGATGGAAGGCTAGAACATGTTCAAGCTGAGCAGAACTCCCAAGAACAGAGGATGCAGTTTCTAGAAGCCTTTTCTGACTTAACGCACTGATTACAGTCTGTGGCTCTGCCATTAAGCTTTCTGCTCAGTTTCAGAATCTCATTTAACAGGACAGTAGAACGCTAGTTATATTTATGGATTTATGTCTACGTCTTCAAGAGAAAAATTAATTAGTGATTTTTAAATGTGGGCTGAGAAATTGTGCACTCATCTACTGGTTGACTTACACAATTGTAAAAAGACAAAATAAGACGAAAGAAATTTAAAAAAAAAGAGAGAGAGAGGTGGTCACACTGGTCCTCTGTGACTGGTGACTTTCCATCCATCCTTCCATAAAGCACTCTAGAACCTAAACACATATTCAGATAAAAATTGCACTTTTACAAAAACATCTACTGGAGGTATTTCTATAGACATTTATGACCATTTACACAGATATCTATGAGTTTTGTTAGGTTGAAATATTTAATGGTGAGCTGGAGAGACAGCTTAGTGGCCAAGAGTGCTTGTTACACAGTCATAAGGTCCGGAGTGGGATCCCAGCACTCACATAAGAAGCCAGGCACCCTGAAACACACCCGTACACTCCAGCTTCTAGGGGTGTGGTGTCCTCTTCCGGCCTCCACATGCACACAGTTAGACCACTCGCATACACACAGGTGCGTACAGTCACACAGACACATTCACACATAAATCGATAAAATACATCCTATAAGGAATTTTAATGGTATTGTTCTAGTGGAGTGAGTTTCCAGGCAGAGCAAGAAGTGCCTACCAATTTGGGGTTGAATTCCTCAGGAGAGCGTCGCCGGTACATGGTCATCAGGGTCTGTGTGGCTGTAGGGATGCTGTTGCTGTTCAGGTTGAACGGGCGCTCTCCATCAGCATCCGAGCTCGTGCTTCTCTGTGGGCTGCAGGACACAAGGCTGCTGGGCCGAGAGTACACCTGTGATACAGACAGGAATAAGGCCAGGCCAGACCTGCGCAGTACAAACTACCTGTGTCCTTTGTATAGATCTCAACAAATGGATCATGTTTTCTAGATGCTTCTTGCTATGTGAAGAAACAGGAGAAATGTCATGTGCTAGAGAGTTTCAGTTGTCCACTTGACACCCCTGGCAACCTCAATGGACTCATTTCCTCCATCAGACAGGTCTAGGGGCTTATCTGTGGGGCACTTTCTTGATTGACGAATGATGTGGGAGGGCCCAGCCCACTCTGGGCATTGCCACCAATGGAAGGTGGTCCTGGGTTGTGTAAGCAAACAGGCTGCACACTGACTAGGGGAGCAAGCAGGCAAACAGCATTCCTCCAAGTCTTGCTTCCATTCCAGCCTCCAAGTTCCAGCCCTGAGTTCCCACCCAACTTCCCTCAAAGATGAGCTGCTACTTGGAATTGTAAATGCAAAAATCCCTTTCTTCCCCAAGTGGCTCCTGGTTGCAGTATTTATCACAGCAACAGAGGAACAAAACTCATACATGCCACATTCCAACATTTCTGAAGGGATTAGGCTGGGGCAAGGGTCATACACTACATTTCATGCTCAAAACAGGTTTCCCAGGGCTGCGGATATAGTTTAGCTGGTAAGGTCCTTACTTAACAAAGCCTTGGGTTTGACTCCTAGCAACACATCAACTGGTGGTGTGGAAAAGGCCTGCAAGCCCAGCACTCAGAAGGCGGCGGCAGCGGCAGGATCATAAGTTAGTCATCCTCAGCTACACAGCAAGTTTCAGACCAGTCACCTCTACGTGAGACCTTGCCTCAACCTGTCCCTCACAAAAGGTGAATGATTTACATGCTCTGAAGAGAAACTAGATTATCACTGTCAAACAATAAACATTTTTTTCCTTTGTATTTTTCAACAAAGCAGTTGGCTATTTGTCTCACTGATTTGCACAGATGTAAAACATGAGTCAGAGGAATCAGGAGCTCAGAGTACTGACGGCTTTGCTTCCAGGGTAGATTTTAGCACCTAAAGAACGCCCATATAATTGGACCACGTGGAAAGGACAGGGATGTTCGATGCCATCTTACCATCTTTAAAACACTGCAGCTAATAGTGTTGCTTCATCACTCTAGCTAGCTGCCTGTCTTAGGGCTCCAGTGGTCCAGGACCTGGCATGCCTTTTATGACAGGAAAATTGTCATCAGAATGCTATATTTCAGATCTGACTCTATCTAGTCTAGTGCCTTCTGTTCCCTTCCCAACAATGTCACTAGATGCACAAGACTATTGCTATATAATCAGGGCAAGACATTTAATGGTGTCAACTTAAAAAGAAGAGGTTTAAACTAGGCTTGGGGGTACAAGCCTATAATACCAGCTGAGGCTAGAGGACCTTGTGGTCAAGGCCTACCTGTGCTGCAGGGAGGTTCAAGGCCAGGCTGGGGAGCTTATGGGAGACTTAAGCTAAGAAGTGAAATAGAGGGCGGGATTATAGCTCAGTGGTAGAGTACTTGCTTATGTGTAAGGCCCTAGCTTCAGTGTGCACTTGGCCCATGTGATCTTGAAGGTTTCTTTTTCTTTCTTGCCTTTTTGAAATGGGGGAGTCTCCCTGTCTCAGTACGCAGACCAGGGCAGACATCTACTCACAGAGCAGACCGCCTTTGCCTCCTGAGCCGCAGCACTGAAGGAGTGTGCCACCACATCTGGCTTTTAAGCTTTCTTAGATCTATGATCTTAAATACCAATTTCTTACAATTTAAAGATCTTGCTGGGTTACTGTGCTGGGTACCAGGGTAGGCAGCTTGCCAAACAGCTTGGAGCAGGAACTGATGAACCCTTCAGGTCTGAGCCCAGGAAACCCCTACCACACTGGGGTGTCTCGCACCGACCTCATCATCTGAACTGTTGTAGCTTCCCGCAAACTCTTTGTCCGAGTATATCTTAGAAGTCGTCTGCTGCAGGAAATCTGAGATCCTCTGCACCAGGAAGTCTCTGTCTTTCAAATTGGCAAACAGGAAGGTCATCCTGTTCCTTGTGCTGATGGACAGAGGGCTGGGGAGCACACTGGAGCTGTCGGCCTTCTCCACAATTGTCACCTGAGGAAACACAAAGCCAAGAGCACTGAAGGGGGAGGACTAGGAGTCTGCAGCCCACAGGCAGGGCCGCAGGAACATGGAGCCCGAATCCTAAATTCCTGCACCACCTGTGACCCAGCGAGGCTGACTGCGAACCTTTGACTCTGCTCCAATAAAATACAATGGTTCGGGACTGGAGAGATGGCCTAGCGGTTAAGAGCACCGACTGCTCTTGCAGAGGACCTGGGTTCGATCCCCAGCACCCACATGACGGCTGAGAACCGTCTTTGACTCCAGTTTCAGGGGAATCGAACGCCCTCTTCTGACCTCCGGCGGCATTGCACGACACGGTTGCACAGACCTGCATGCAGAAAGTACATTCATACACATACAAGAATAAATAAAAAAAAATAAAGAAGTGTGCATATGTGTATGCGGTAGCCAGAGGTCAACAACGGGTGTCCTCCTCAATCTCTTTCACTGTTTTTTGAGACAGGGCTGCTCACTGAACCGGGAGCTCAGTGCTTTGGCCAGGCTGGCTGCCAGGAAGCTCCGGGGTCCAGACTTCGCCTCCCACACGCTACAGGCCGAGCTTTTTATGCGGGTGCTGGATCCAAACTCGGGTCCTCATACCAGCTAGCCATTTCCTGAGTCCATGCTGTGTTTTTAACAGAATTTTCCTCAACCAGAAACAAACACAAATGTGTTAAAACTACTTTCTTTAGCATTCTAGGAAAAACCCCTCAAGGCAAACATTCAGTGATTGGTCTGCCATAGCTCCGACTTTCTACCAAAGCTAGTGTATTTTCTCCTCTTCATTTCTGTAAACAGTCTGGATGAGTTTAACTTTCATCTGTGCAATGGCGTAACTAGGTCTGTTCTGAATGCCAGCGTGGTTTCCCTTGTCACTCCAGTCTCTGCTCACGTATTCTGGGGCTGGGGAGCTGGCTCATTGGGTAAGAGAGCTTGCTGAGGAAGCTTGAGTTTGAATCCCCAGAACCCACATGCAAACCTGGGCCTGGCTGCACCTGCTTGTCACCGCAGGCTGGCATTGGGGACACAAAGAAGTGGATTCCATAAAGTCATTGGCCAGCCAGTCTAGATGAAATAGTCAGGTCCAGTTCAGCGAGAGACCCTGTCTCAAGACAGTCAGGTAGAGTTACAGAGGAGAAAGCTGATGTCCTCCTCTGCCCTCCACATATGTGCACTGGTGCATGTAGCTGCACGCTTAGATGCATGTGACACACACATGCATATACATATATATATATATATATATGTATAGAAATTAAATAAATTCTTGGTTTACACAAAAAAAGCATTATAAAGAGAAGAACTAAAATGTTGATTTTTCACTTGATACTTACTTCCCGGAGTGGTATTATGAGGCTACATAAGTTTTCCTCCTTGCTGGTAAAGCAGATGTAATTTGTGGAGACAAACATCTGTCCCGAGATATGCATTTTGT
Organism: Rhizomys pruinosus; assembly: GCA_009823505.1. Lineage (NCBI taxonomy): Eukaryota > Metazoa > Chordata > Mammalia > Rodentia > Spalacidae > Rhizomys > Rhizomys pruinosus. Next base: position 152,903 of record VZQC01014815.1, on the reverse strand, counting down.
TAAATGGCGTCCAGAGAGTGCAGTCTGTGTGGCCATCCAGCTTTTCATCTTTGGGCAACCGGAAAATGGCACGGTATCTCTCACTCTTTGCCCTGGCATCCAGATCACTGGAAAGCAATAGTTACAGTTTACCTTGCACAGGAAAGATGCTCCAATGCCTTTTAACTGATGGGCCAGAGAGGGTCCCCAGCCCTCACCAGCCCCCAGTCTTTCTAGACTCCTTCTTCTCTTCCCTAGCTTTACATTGGCATTAACCCAACCTAATGACCCGAAGGCAAGATAGAGTTATTTTAATGTATCTAGTCATTTTACATTTAATACTTGTAAATGTCAAATAATTTGGGAAAAGTTAATCTGAGAAAAGGAAACTTATTCTCTTTGCAAACAATGTAAGAATTTCTAAAGAGACTTACTCTTATCCAAAGCCACTTTGGGGGATTTACCTTTTAAGGAAAGCTCTAATGACAGTGTGACCAGCCAGGTGACTCTGCTAGGGGTCACTCTTCACCCTAAACTATGGAACTGTAAGGAGGCCTGGGACAACCCAGCTCTTGGCCAACTAAGGTTCCCAGCCTCGGGCACCGCTTCCGGTGACGGCAGCCTTCCCCTAATAGCTATTTTCTCCTGTTCCAAACTCTCCTCTCACCTGTGACCCCAAGGTCTTCCAAGGGCAAAAAGTAGGTAGAGAGGCTCCCTCACCCCCTGCAGCCCTTCTGTAAATCATTCCCATCCTGATTAGCTCTTAATGGATCTGCCTGCATTTAGCATCCCTTTCAGGTTTTATAGAGACTGCACTTGAATTTGTTTTTTGCTTTTTGTATTTTTGAGACAGGGTCTCCCTGTAGCCCCAGCTGTCCTGGAGCTCACTCTGTAGACCAGATTGGCCTTGAACTCACAAAGATCCGCCTGCCTCTGCCTCCCGAGTGCGAGGATTTTAAAGGCATGCGCCACCACGGCTGAAATTTACTTTTTTTTTTTTTGGTCTTTTTCGAGACAGGGTCTCCCTGTAGCCTCAGCTGTCCTGGAACTCACTCTGTAGACCAGGATGGCCTTGAACTCACAAAGATCCGCCTGCCTCTGCCTCCCAAGTGCTAGGATTAAAGGCATGCGCCACCACGCCCGGCGAAATTTGCTTTCTTAAGCTTTATCCTTATGCTTCCTTCTTCCCCCTTCTGACCCTAACAGACTTTTCCCATCTCATTCTTCCTTCCGTCCCATTTCGTCGTCATGAATGGGAACACTCCCTCCTTGAGGAGCACTTCTACGACTCAGGAAGTAAACAAAATATACAAGGCACAAGAAGCAAACAAGACTGACCAGGTTCAAGAATCTGAACTACATAATATTCCCAACCCCCCTCCCCAAGATTACAGAATCAGAATAGTTCTTGGGGAGTATCTCTGTCAGGCGGAGCTGCCTGTCGGTCACTCACAAGCTGTGCAAACAACTGGAGGGGTGCAGTTTCATGGGTTGCCCATGCTAGGGTGGGCTTTCCAGGGATGCAATGTCCTGTGTGTCACGGAAGCTCCCATAGCTAACCTCTGCCCATACTCTTGTAAGTAACCCTAGTAGGCCTCCTTGTTAACCAAGCTAGGTTTGGGAGAATCCTTTGGCTCGTCACTGGTCTCCCATCCAGGATGAACAGACATGTGCTCACGTCTCTCTAGGAAACTCAAAAGCGTCAAAATTTCCCCAACTCAAAGAAAACCCCTCCTGTGTTACTAAATTTCTTGAGAAGGTAGTCTATACTTGCCTGATTACCTTTACTTGAATTTCACTGGCTGTATGATTCAGTGTGGTACTGTATCATCTATTGTCTACTCTGATGTCAAAACTCATCTCAAATCCCCAAGGCTATCTTAATTACAGCCCACCTCTTCTCCAGCCCCAGTTACTACCTACACACCAATGATTTCCAGTTCCATGTACCTCACAGGGATAACCTCTATCCTGATGCTCTCTGCAGGGAACTCCACTCAGCATGGTCAAAACTGCGCTTACACATCTTGGGCATGTTCCTCCTCATCTCCTTTCCCATCGTGGGAAGGGCAACTCCAAGGACAATCAAATTCAGAAGGTGTCAGCTTTCCTTCACCCCATCTCCAGCTCTCCTTCCAACGCCGCCGGTCTTCCAGCTTCTCAGCAGGCTCTCATCCCATGCCCTGCCTGCTCTGTGGACTTACTGCCCTTGTGTTTCTCCTTGGGCTCTGTCCATATGTGTTTCCCTTTACTTGAAATGCAACCTTCTGTAACTCTAAGCCCACATTAGAGAGGCTCAGCATGGGCCCATGGCACACTTTCCATCACACGGCGCAGGAACTAGTCATTCCTGTCTCTCACTGACTTAGGAGTGTCTCAGGCATTATTTCAGTATTGTGTCTACACCCAGGAAAGTACTCATAACCTGAAAAGTGCTCAGAACCCGGTGCCTAAATGACAGACAGGTTTTTCATTTTAAGGTCTCAGTCTCTCTTACCCACCGTTTCAGAGCAGACACCTTTTTGGGAGATTTCTTCTTGAGTTTGGGCAGGGACCTGTCTTGTTCAAAGCCTTCGTTGTCTAAGAGCTGTCTCATAGCTATGTTGGCAAGCTGTTCCATTAGCTTGAAAGTCTCGTTGATGTTGAGGAACACAGAGAAGAAGTGCTCGCTGGACCGTGTGCTCACTTTGATCCCGTCAGGCAGCAGCAGTGTGGCATTCTTCTCCAGCTGAGTGACATCCACCCAGCGGATCACCAGCTTGGCTGAGCACAGGCAACAAGGTTGGGTCAACAGCTGCTTCCAACGTCATTCCAGATACCACCATCTCTCAGACCTGGTCCCTAATCCCTCCCAACCACTTTGAGATCTGACCACCTCTTTACTGCTTTATTTGTTATAACTTGTATCACACAAATTCTGTGATCAGAATGATTATGGACTTGTCATATGTTTTCTAAATCAATTACGCCATTAGTGAATCTCTAGGACTAAGCAAGAAATTTGTTTACAGATATTGAAAATAATTTAATTCACTCATTAAATAGTCTAAAATAAATTCACTCAAAATAGTCTAAAGTTAGTTTTACCCATACACGTATTTTTTATTTGGTTTATGAATTCCTGGGAAAGGCCTCAGGAGACTTTCCAGAGGTTCGTGCTGAGATTCCAAGCACTTACCTTCTCTCCCCATGAGGAAGGAGGAAAAGCACAGGTGGTTAATACTGAGGTACATCCAACCCTGCCGGGGGACCTTCCCCTTCCAGTAGCTGCAAGAATAGTAGTTGACGAGCTTCTCTTCTTCAGGCATCCCAAACAGCCTATGGAACTTGACGATGGCTTCCTTAAACTTCTCGGTGTCATCATCTTCTTTCACATCATTGATTTTGTTATACTCTGCGATGATGCCCTAATCACAGATCAAGCATAACATACACAAGTGGAATTAATATGACAGCTGTGTGTATTGGAAGAAACAACTTCTAAGACGAGATTTGTTTAATGATTAATTCTTTTCAAAGGCAGCCCATCGAATTCTAAGTTTTTTTTTTTTTTTTTTTGAGGAAGCCCAGGTTGCCTAGGAGGCACTATGCAGTCCAGCTTGGTCCTATATTCACTGAGATTCTCCTGTTTCCAGTCCCCAGGAGTCACCATGCTTGGCCAACCAACAAGTTGCATTTGTGTACTAAGAGAGATTTTCTAAGACTCTTACGATATGTTCCTGGTGTTATTGTGTCATGTACACTTGAAACGAAGCACGTAGGTTTAACATCTGGCTGTGCCATTGTTCATACTAAGCATACCGTAACTGAATCATCCTAAGGGTCAACTTCTGCCTTTCTCAAAATGAAAACAAAAATCTTCATAAAAGGAGAAAGGAGGAAAGAAAGACTGAATGTCAGTCACTAACGGGCACTTGACACTTGACCAGAGACCCACTTTCTCAGTGTCACTTAAACAGAAAAGAAACGAACATGACAGCAAAAGTGACATTACACACAGGATTCTTCGACAGCTGGACAGGAGATGAAGTATGTACCTACCTAGTAGGTAACTGCTTCAATCTCCTTTTACTTACTGCGGTAGCTTGGGAAGTCATTTTGTTGTTTGCCAAATTCTTTGTAATTCCCTGAAAGCTGTCTTCCTGTTTATTTTGATAGAAAAGCTCCCTTGGCCAGTGACAGGGCTCAGCAGGTAAAGGTGCCTGCTAACAAATTTGGTAACCTGAGTTTGATTCCCAAGACCCAAGATGGGAGAAGGAGAGATCAACTCCCGAAACATGTCCTCTTTCACATGTGCTATGGAACACATGGCTACCCACATACACGTGTTGAGGGTACACACACACATGTACAGAAGTAATAAAATGTAGTGAGTTCTTTTAAAGGAAAGAAAAGGCTCCCTTGAATGCCACCTGGCTTTGTAATCATCCCATCGTCTTCTCCGTCTTCTCCGTCTCGTCTTCATTCTCTCTGGTCTCCGCCCCCCCCCCCACCTCACTTTCCCTGGAAAAGCATGCACTTCAGAGCCTGATAGGTGTAGATTCAGGTTCCAGAAGTGTCCTTGAGATCTGCGTGAACTTGGGAAACTGGGATTTCCTTCACATGACTGAGTCCTTCTGTATCCCTAGGATAAACATTTAACAGCAGCCTCATTATTCTGAGAATTCCGGCCTCTGGGCTATGGATGCACCTTCTGCTAGTACGGCCTTGATATTCCTCCTCAAACCTTTCTTCTTAATGTAGTTTTAAGGGGCTGGAGAGCTGGCTGGTTGAGTCAGTAAAGTACTCGCTGTGCAATAATGGGGACCTCAAGTTTGATCCCTTCGAACCCACATGGAAAAAACAGGTGTGGCCACACATGCCTGTAATCTTAGAGCTGTGACAGGAAGATGGCTGGGCTTTTGGGCCAACCTGTCTAGCTCTGCTGGTGAGCTCCAGATTAGGTGAGGGACCTTGTTTCAAAAACTAAGGTGAAGAACAATTGAAGAAGAAACCAAAAGTCACCCTGTGGTTTTACACCACATGGTTACACATGCAAATGTATTGGTACATAGACAAAGAAAGACAGACAGACAGACACACAGACACATATACACACACATGGGGGGGAATTTTTGACTACATAATTCTTATCAAAATCCTAAGTAGTTCACCATTAGTATTAAACCAGAATTCTAGACCACACACATTTGAATCCAACCAGCACTGTAACCTTTCTTTCAATGTACAGTATTTGACTAGTTTCCCATGAGAACTCTGTCCCAGCAAGCCTGAAGCACCCTCTGGGACTAAACATGTCATTTCCAACTCTTCCCCTTCTTGCCTGTGGTCCTGTCATTTTGTGAGTTCTTGTATAGCTAAAATTGCTCTGTTTCAATAATCTCACCAAGCCTCAACATCAGTTTCATTATTTCCTACCTCCTTGTGAACCTTTTAACAAGTGTTCCCCCACATCCTACAAAGTACTGGTGGTTCTCTGCATCACGTACTGAAATTCTTTCCTGAATTCTATGTCCATTGCCAGATCTCCTCCCACCCGCATGGTCAGAGGCTGTAGCAGCAATGTTGGAAGGGTGGCAAAATGGATGGCTTCCGTCTTCCAGGTCCCCATCACTACTGAAGTGACTTGAAAGTACTACACAACTACCGTAGCAGCAAACAGCGGGATTCCAGTGTAGTCACAAACCCACACCAGATAGCCAATCCATTCTTTTAAAAATAATCCAGCCCTAGGCCCTCGACATAGTGCAGGCATTATCACAGTGCTTGTACTATCAAGATTCTCCCACCCCTCAGATTCTGTAAGGCCATTTTCTTAAACAGAGATCTGGGAATGGCTTTCCCACCTTAAAAACTTCCACAGAGTACCAACAAAACAAAAGAATCTCATGCTGTAAAACTTTCCTTTCCCTGATTATTTTCTGCCTAAGTCAGTTTTTCTTTCTTTTTTTTTTTTTTCTTTTATTTATTTATTTTTTAAATTAGTTTTTATTGATGCTTTGTGCATTTCATACATTTTTTTCCAATTCAGTTCAGGCTTATTTCCCTTCCCCTCCCCCCCCCCACCCCATCCCAGATCATGCATTCTGCCATAACTGTCCTGCATTTTCCTCCGTTTTTTTTTTTTCATTTTTAGCTATTAAGTGATAATCCATGAGTACAGCATCCTTCATGCAAAACCTATCTGCAGGCTGTTTTGCCCAACACCTACAGCCCAACCATCCAGTGGGGGGTGACGGTTGTTTGTTCATCAAGTTGATCAATGAGTGTCCAGACTACATTGCTGTAGTTTCACCATTCACCCCAATCACAGCCCTTACATTCTACCACGCCCCCTCTTCCGCAGGTTGTTCCCTAGGCTTAGAAAAGGGGCACAGGTGGATGAGAGGTAAACAGTCCACTCTCTCTGGAGCTGTTGATTTGGACTCTGGTCAATTCTGGCTGTTTCCTTTCATGGGCTGACCGTTTGTCCAGGAATAACCTTTCATCCTACGGCCTGTGCGTTATGTGCGTCTCCCTTCTTTTAAACCATGGGTATGCCACAAGCTTACATCCTCTACAGGTTAGGAGATGTTATAAGCACAGTAAGACCTGTCACATTTAACAGGGGGGAAAATTGTAATTCATGATTAACCATCCAAACATGTGTCTATGCTAAAGTAACCTACCATAACTATTAGTGCTGCTTAAATACCTATATATCTAATTGCTTGTTCTTCATTAGTTTTTCTATCTTTGGCATAAATATCACCCCTACTCTGAAACTAAGTAACCTTCAATAAGATGTAAGCATTTTCAGCGGTATGTTCTTTTAATTTATATGTTGGTGTAATAATTCTGTTTGTAAGTCCCTCGGCCACTAAACGCAAGTTCCAAAACTGATAGTGTGTTCACCATTTTTATCTAACATCTAAAAGTACTGAAGGATAGGGCTAGAGAAATGGCTCTGTGGTTAAGAGCAGGCACTGCTCTTCCAGAGAACCATTTGGTCCCACAATAGTCACAACTGCCTATACTCCAGCTCCAAAGAACCCTCTTCTGGTCTCCATGGGCAACATTCCTACCATATGCACATACCATGCACACAGGTTATACTTTATAACATTATATATATGCACATATACATATATATATCTATACATATTTATCTCTATATATATATATATATATATGCACATACAGTAAAAGAAATCATTTTTAAAAAGCATTCAATGCTTTGGGCATGGTAGGACACACCTTTAATCCCAGTACTCAGGAGGCAGAGGTAGGTGGATCTCTGAGATAGAGGCCAGCCTGGTCTACATAGTGAGTTCCAGGCTAACTGGGGCTACAGGGAGATCCTGTCTAAAAAAGAACCACCCAAAAGTCTTCTCAATTTAGAATATCATCAGAGGCCATATATCTTTTTTTTTTTTCTTACATGATTGTGAGCCATACTTAGGAAGTTAGGTTTCAAGTTGTTGACTCCTGACCCATAATTATATAGGATGGCGGGATATCTGGTATCAGAAGTAGCAACATGCAAATTCTATAAAATTCTCAAATAATCAATAACTTTTTTTTAACATAGCAACTTGCTTCCCTGGGAAAATGCCTGCAGTAAGACCACTGTCCTTGCCTAGTCCTGCTACTCCTCACCTAAGAGAACACGTTGAGCCAAAAGGCCCAGTTCCAAGCTAGGCTCCGCAAGGCTCACACACAAAGGTTTCTGGAGACTGTTACAGGAGAGACTTCATACAACCTGAGCAGCCACTTGGTGGAGAGAGCTCTTAAGGCTCCTCATGAGTCTGACTCCCCTAAATTGGGCTGTATAGTGACTTCAGGTCAGTGGGGATTACAGAATGAGATGGTCTCAAAGATATCCCACCCCCACACACACATAAAAGGAAAATAAAGAAGAAATAAACACACAGTGAACAGGAAATCCAGTAATAGGAAGCGGCTGCAGCGTTTCCCAGGCAATCCCAGTGGCCTGGACTTGGCTGGAGACCCTCAAGAGGGCTTATGTTTGCTCCTCTTCTGGACCACTGTAGTAAGTCTCTTCCCAGAGTCAGAACAGGAAGAACATTAAAACTAAATGATGTTTAACAGGCCATGTTAGCTCTGTATTTTTTTTTAAATAGAAAACCATTATATTAAATACTAATTTCTAGAATGTCCATTTAAACTTGAAAACGTTTTTAACTATAAGATGATTTACGACAGTATGGAGCTGAGATTTGACAGTTTGAAATTCTCAAACTTAATCAAACGCTCCTTCTTTCAACTTTCCCACCTTTTGGAAAAGGCGGGGCCTAGAATACCAAACTTTCCTCTGTAAAATTCCGGGGAGGAGGCCAGGTTGATGGGACAAAGAGGCGGAACATTTCCTTCCTCTAAGTTCTGCAGATTCTACATAATATAAACTAGCTCACCCTGGTTCTAGGCGACAGCTCCCTAATCTTCAGAAAATCAACACAACCGAATATGTTAGATACTTAATTTAAATATGCAAAGGAGCATTAAAAGTAGCTTATAAAAAGTAAATTAGCCTGGTAAACACAAGACAATCTTTAACTTCGCAATCAATTAAGGACAGGAAATTGAAATGTTAAGGCATTCAAATTTAAAATCATTTAAAATGTATAATTCTGAAAGCGAGCAATGCATAGTCACACGGGGATTCTGAAATACCAACAGTATCTACTAAGGTCCATTAAATTGGTGTTTGGTTCATTAAAGCGTTTTAATTACTTTACCTATTAATCCACATTTTATAATGTATCTCAAAGGATGACGGGAAAAGAGCTTGTGGCAGGAGTTACACAAAGTGTTAACTGTATTTTTTTTTAATTTTTTTTTTTTTTATTTCTGTATGTGTATGAATGTACTGTCTGCATGCAAGTTTGTGCACCCGTGTCGTGCAATGCCGCGGAGGTCAGAAGAGGGTCTCTCGGATTCCCCTGGAACTGGAGTTCTCCTGGAATTGGAGTTTCGGACGGCTCTCAGCCGCCATGTGGGTGCTGGGGATCAAAGCCGGGTCATCTGTAAGAGCAGTCGGCGCTCTTAACCGCTAGACCATCTCTCCAGCCCCGTTAACTGTATTTTTATGTGTGCTTGCCTATCCCTTGATAATTTAGAAGCAAAGGTGAAGACAAGAAAATAAAGTCAGTTAAGGAGTCATAGTCAATTATTAAAATGAACCTAAAATTACATAAGAATAGTGAATACTGGTAAAAAAAAAAAAAAGGAGCAGACTACCAAATTACAGGAGCCCATGAACTATTGTGAGCAGTAGATGGAAGCGTTTAGAAACAAGCATATAAAATACCATCTATGGTATTTGGATTACTGTTGCCTCTATAGCTGATTATTACATTTATAATTTACAAAAGTTAATCATATCACATAACAAATAAGCCTGCTGGTTCCCTTAATTATTGGACAATCTGTGAACCACTAAGCAATTCATTTGCACATGAATGGTATTCCTTCACACATAACTGTATTCACAGTAATTCCCTACTCATAATTATCTTCAGGGGAATTAAACCTGACATAGTTAGTGTAATGCAAATGGTGAAAAGAAAAGCTATTTGACATAATTGTCCTTGATTTATTCACTCGTTCATCCATATTCTTGATGACCGTCACTTCAAAGCTTTGTTTTCTTTCTATCCCTCTATCTTTGTGCATTTCCCAGAGTCCTCAGGCAGTATCGGAGGCGGGACTGCAAGGTAGCCCCTGGCTGCCCACCTTGCCACATGTCTGTCTTCCCCAAGAGCTGGCTCCCTCTTTCATGCAGTAGTCCCTCCTGCACCATGTCTCAAGGAACTCTCCTCATTCCTACACATGACTTATACATAAAATGCAAACATCAAATCTGAGTTTTGTCTTCCTCTCAATTAGTTAATACATACCCTACAAAAAAATTAATTTGAAGGTGCTTTTCCTCTAACTGACCTTTTACATCCCATTTTTACCTTTTTTGTTGGTTATTTTCATCCCCCTTCCCAGGAAACATCTTACAACTTTTCATGACAGACATTGTCATGAGCAAAGTCTGAGGACAAATAGCAGATGTAAGGGAAATGGCTACATACGTAAGGAAATCAATAAAGGGCAAATGAGCTATAGAATGACCTATAGAAAGGACTTTCAAGAATTCAAGAAAAGGGGCTGGGAAGATAGCACAATCAGCAAAGTGCTTGCCTTGCAAGCACAGGACCCGAATTCAAGACCCAGAAGCCATGTTAAAAACAAAGCTGGGTGTGGTGGCCCATGCTTGTGATCTCAGTGCTTCGGGTGCAGAGAGGTCGGTCCTTCTTGCAAGGTCCAGCCCAGTGAGGGATTCCCACCTCAAAAAACAGTGCTTCCTCATCCCATAGATGGTGCTAGAAAGCCTTAATATGACAAAGTGCAGAGAATACGAGACCGCAGAGTGGAGCACTTATCCCTGACTAGGACACTTACATCAAACCTCTGCGGTCCGAAGCTCAAGGACCATTGTGGAAGAGGGGACAGAAAGATTGCAAGAGCCCTGCATGGTTAATGAGCAAAGAAAACAGTTTCCAGATAGCTGACAGTTACTCATCATGAACTCACAGCAATGGTGACAGCATGTGCAAGGCCCATGTGAGTTCAGGCCAGACAAAATCCCAACATGGAAGTGGGGAGTGAGTAAGAAGTCCCAGTACTAGCTGAGAAACTACTGGCATCTATCTGATAACTACTGGGGGAGGGGGAGTTGGTTTTCTTCCAGGGTGGGATACTAGATAGATTAACCAGGCTCCAGTGGATAGAAGTATACAAAGGACGTTTGGGGACACAAACTTGACTCAGTGGATATCAATATGTGTGACAAAGTGAGGGGGGACATAAGAGGGGTGCAGCTAGGAAAGGGGTCTAAGATTGTATGGAATTCACAAAAGTTAAAATGCTTTTTGAAAAAATAAAAAAATAAAATAGAGACAAGGTCTCTCCAGATTGAACAGGCTGGCTTTGAACTCACTACAGTCCAGGCAGGCTTTGAACATGTGATATTTTTTCCTCAGTCTCCTGAATATCTGAGATTAAAGGCTTGCACCACCAGGCCCATCATGATGGTCAGTATTAACTGTCAAATTGACAAAAATCTAGACTCACCTGGCATATGGACGGCTGAGCTTGTTGGTAGGGGGTTATCCTGATGACATTACCTGAGGTGGGAAGACCCATCCACCATGAGGCTTTCTAGGCAGGAGATCCTGGACTGTAGAAGAGTGGAGAAAGGCGTGCATGCATTTACAGATATTGTGGGTGCCCTGCTGGCTCTCCAGGGCTCTTGCTGCTGAAGTTACCTTGCCAGCCAAGGCCTACTGTAACTGAACTGTGACCCTCAATAAACCATTTCTCTCCACTCACTCCTCAAAAGAAATTACATTCATGTGATCAACTTTATATCCAATTTGTATCATATATTTTATTTATTTTATTTTTTTTTTTATTATTATTATTTTTTTTTTGGTCTTTTCGAAACAGGGTCTCCCTGTAGCCCCAGCTGTCCTGGAACTCACTCTGTAGACCAGGCTGGCCTTGAACTCACAAAGATCCACCTGCTCTGCCTCCCAAGTGCTAGGATTAAAGGCATGCGCCACCATGCCCGGCTGTATCATATATTTTAAGAGTAATAAACTGTGGTAGTAGGAGGTGTATCTTATACTTCTAAAGTCTCTTTGAAAAATCATCGTAAATGCAATGTTTTTAAAAATCAACAAAACTATTTCTTTTTCTCTCCAAATCTTCCTAGAATACTAATGTACTGTGGTTGCATTTTGTATCCAAACATTAATTTTTTAAAAGAACACTGAAGGGGCTGGAGAGATGGCCTAGCGGTTAAGAGCGCCGACCGGTCTTGCAGAGGACCAGGGCTCGATCCCCAGCACCCACATGGCAGCTGAGAACCGTTTTTAACTCCAGTTCCAGGGGAATCTGACGCCCTTTTCTGACCTCTGAGGCATTGCACGACACAGGTGCACAAACCTACATGCAGACAGTCATTCATACATACAAAAATTTTTTTAAATTGAAAAGAACACTGAGTAAAATGATGAGTTCAATGACTTTATAAATTATGTTAACATCCTTGGACAGGACTCCTATATTAAACTCTACCCACCCAGGGCTCAGGGATTTTTGTGAAAGAGTGGGTAGAATGATTGTAAGAGCCAGAGAAGGGGTGCATGCCCATATGGAGATAAGAGTCCTACAGGCCCCTCGGCCCTTGCTGCCATGAACCTACTGCAATGGTGTCGGCATGCACAAGACCCACGCCAACTCAAGCAGACAAAAACCAGCACAGAACCATGGAAACGGACAACAGGCCCCAATTTGAGTGGAAGAACTATTGGCAGTTGATTACTGCTGGGTGAAGAAGAGACAGTCTTCTTAAAGGGAGGGACTGTAGAAAGGTTGACTAGACCTCAGTGATCGACTTTACACGGAGGGCCTTCTGGGGACACTAACTTGACTTGCTAGGCCTTCACACAAATGACAGAAGGCATAAATTCCAGTGCAAGGGCCATAGGAGGGTGTCAGTGGGGAAGGAGGTATAAAGATGATTAAGATGTTCCCTATGAGTGCCCGGGTGTGGTGGTCCATGCCTTTAATCTCAGCACTCAGGAGGCAGGGGCAGGCGGATCTCTGTGAGTTCAAGACCAGCCTGGTCTACATAGCAAGTTCCAGGCCAGCTGGGACTAAAGGGCAACCCTGTTTCAAAAAAGACCAAAAAAAAAAAAAGAGATGTTCTGTCTGAACATATGAAATATACAAAAATTCAATAAAAAATTTCCAAATAAAGACATGATTACATGAATGTGGTGGGGGGGATGGGAGGGCTATTAAAAAGTGGAAGTTACAAAAAAAGGTGGAAGTTACAGTAAACATTATATATGTTTATATATATGAATTATATAATGATATTATGAAACTGTCACAACAAATTCAATAAAAGTTTTTTAAAAGATTTATTATTATGCCTATTTTGAAAGGAAGAAGTTAATAAAACCATGGATATTAACATAAATGCATAAACTCAGGTACTGTTTAAATTTGGATAAAGGATAGAAAATAAAACACTCTTATCTTAAAGTAAATTAATTTAGTTTTTGGTTTTTGATTCCAAACAGCATTAACAAGTAAAACAGTGTTGTGAATTCATTACATCATTGAAGAAAACTTGATTTATATTTGAAGATTAAAAAAATATTTAAAAATAAACAATTATTTTGTTATTTATTCTTTGTGCTTATTGCTTAAATATATTACAAATATATTGTGATAATCTCATTATACTCTTTGCTTACTTTTGACTTGTATTCGTTCCTTACATAAGATAGAGGAAGCTGGGTGTGGCAGTGCACGCCTTTAATCCTAGCACTTGGGAGGCAGACGCAGGTGGATCTCTTTGAGTTCAAGGCCAGCCTGGTCTACACAGTGAGTTCCAGGACAGCCAGAGCTTCACGGAGACTCTGTCTCAAAAAGACCACAAAAAAAAAAAAAGATAGAGGAAAACAATGACTTCATTACAGTGAATGTTTTTCCTTCCAAACAAGCAACACAGAAATTTGGTAGGCATAGTGCTCCTTCATATGAGTAAGTAAGCGTCTCAAGTTGGTCATAATAATATGCCACGGCTCAATAAAAATCTTACAAAAAATTCAGGGGACTTTACAAAATTCTGCCTTTTACTTTTTTTTTAATCTGATTTTTTAAACAATAAGTAGTAAGTAATGAATACAAGCATTCTTCATGCAAAACCAATTTGCAAGCAGCTATGCCCAAACTCACACAGCCCAAGGCCCCCACCGTTCGGCTGGAGGGGCTTGTATGTACAATCGTGTTGATCAAATAAGCGTCCAGTCTATATTGCCTTTTACTTTTTCTACTAAATAACACTGTGATTAAATAATGGCAATGAACTGAAAGAAAAATACACAGAAACTCTTAAATGCTTTAACATCTCTCTAACTTTGTAGACAGACATAAGTCCAGAATCAAGAACACTTTTTATATGAATGAAAAAAGGGAGCGGAGAACACTTGAACACACACACACACACACACACACACACGCATGCACACACACACACACACACACACAACTTAAAAATATGTATGACCTGAAGTCCTATAAAATAAACAAAAGACATGAGCTGGGAAACGGACACAGTGATGAAACTGTAGTAAAGAGCAGGCCCGGCACAGGCCAGTGGGAATCACAGCAGATGGCGCAGGGCCTGAGAATAGTTAGCAAAGGACACCCTTTACCCTTCTATCTTCCACAAGTTCACCCTAAAGGTGCAACTGCAATAATATGCTATTACAAATGCATATAGTTCTATGTGTAGCAGAATTTATAGTTGTAAAATGTTGGAAGCCACCTACACATACAGGCACAGGCGAGTGCCTAAACTGTAGTAAACACACACTTCACAGTTGTAAAAAGAATGAGGGAAAAAAAATCTATGGGATCCTGGGTTAGACTGTGAATGAAAAAGGACACCGAATACTTATTTATTTAGTCAGTATTTTGAGGCAGGGTCTCTGTCCAGCTCTGGCTTGCCTGGAACTGGATATGTAGAACAGTCTGGCCTCAGTCTGACAGAGATCTACTTGTCTCTGTCTCCTGAGTGCTTAGGGTTAAATGGGTGTGTCCACACACTGTCCATGCCTTCATTTTTATTTTTAATGTATGAGTGTTTTGCCTGCATGTGGGCTGGAAACTGAACCCTGGTCCTCTTGAAAAGCAGCCTGTGTTCCTAACTGCTGAGCCATCTCTACAGCCATGATAATGTCATAGTTTAATAAAGATACTTGGTTATGTAAGAACCAGCTTCCTCTAAGGGAAGATCAGCCTATATCAGTACATAGGCATCTTCTGTTCTGCCTTTTTCATAAACCCAAAATGAATTTCAAAAGAGTGATAAGAACATTAAAATATTCCATGTTTAAAAAAACCATGAAAGAATTCTATGAAATAGTATGGTATGTAATTAAGAGATATTAAGTGAAAAAGACCAACCTTCTAACCCCAGTTAGAGGCCAATCTGAGGCTATCTCAAAATATGTAAATAGGGAAACACAAACAGTAAAGAAGCAGAGAAAAACCCTACACGTGAAACCTTCCAGAGAGAGAATTAAGGGAAATAAGGAAAATACACCCATCTACTGATTTCTGCAAAAACAACAGCAGGCACTGGAAGGACAAGCCAGGTAACAAAGAAACCAATGCCCTGTGGGGGACAAGGAGGACTAGGTCTAGTCTAAACAGAAGAAACAGTTTTCTAATTTTGGAACCATGTTAATAGTTTTCAAGTTAAAAGATTAAAGCAATAACACTGAGAAGGAAAGAGAGCATAAGACCAAAAGCACAGAGGAGCAAGCAGGACAGAGAAGACAGGAGATGAGCTGGGACCATCCTATTTCTGACAGGAGGAAGCGCCCAGAAAGTAGTGTGGCAGGTCACAGAGACAAGGAGGGGCTCCCAGGGGCCACTGGAAAGCAGGAGATCCTAGATGACAGGGTTCCGCAAGGAAACCAGACAATGCAGACACCTTAGAGCCGCGTCCATCAGAAGTAGGTAGGTGAGTAGAGTGGTGACTCTTGCATATACGCAGTGGAATAAAGAGCTGGTAATGGGTGTGAGGCCATGCTTGACCTTGGAAATTATTCCATAGAATCATCATCTACATACTAACACATTGAGGACTGCTTCTGACAAAAAAAAAAAATAATAATGAGTGATAGACCAAGAGGAAAAATTTGATAAGGAATAGGGTATTGGCACTTTACTATGTTTTGTTATAGAAAAATCACTGGTTCTAAACATAAAAATAGAACTCTACAGTGGGAGCACACGCATCACCTTGAATGGGTTTATTACACCAGTGAGGGGCAGGTAAGCACGTGACATCCTGAGAAGGACGCAGACTACTATGTGCATCCAGGGACATAGGACCTGAATCAAGTCACATGGAGGCCTCTGACAGAACCCCAAATGAAAAGTCCTATTATAAAAAAACAATGGGCTGGAGAGATGGCCTAGCGGTTGAGAGCGCTGACCGCTCTTACAGAGGACCCGGGTTCGATCCCCAGCACCCACATGGCGGCTGAGAACCGTCTGAAACTCCAATTCCAGGAGAACTCCAGTTCCAGGGGAATCCGAGAGACCCTCTTCTGACCTCCGCGGCATTGCACGACACGGGTGCACAAACCTACATGCAGACAGTACACTCATACACATAC
Organism: Rhizomys pruinosus; assembly: GCA_009823505.1. Taxonomy (NCBI): domain Eukaryota; kingdom Metazoa; phylum Chordata; class Mammalia; order Rodentia; family Spalacidae; genus Rhizomys; species Rhizomys pruinosus. Next base: position 136,662 of record VZQC01014815.1, on the reverse strand, counting down.
AAAAATAAATAAAATTAAATAAAAAAAAAACAAAAAAACAAGTATACACTTTGACAACATTGACGGCATAACATGAACATGTTCCAGATTGAAGAAGACCAAAAAGATGGAAACTAAAGAGAATTCCTTGATATAGTAAAAATAGAGCCATCAAGGGTATAACTGTACCAATTAAAATCAGAATATATGGTAAATATTAAATTGGGCTAACAATGCTAAAATCATATGTAATATTAAATAATGTTAAGCAACACTTAATTTTTTTGTCAACTTCCTCTATGGGAAAACACATCAAAGGATTTGGGAGGAGGTTCCTCTCAAAACAGTAAGCATGCAATGATAAACCAAGTAGGGTAAGATCTTTACAGGCAAGTCTGGGTGAAGGGGACACAGGTATGTTTTACACAGTTCTTCTTTTTGTAACATTTCTGTAAATTTTCAATGTCTGCCACTTAAAAGCCTTCTTATACTTTTTAGACTTCTTTTTATAGTATTTTCATCTATTCCTTGCGAATTTCATACATGCATATAACGCATTTCGATCATATTCACCCAAAACAAAACGGAAGCTCCCCTACCTGTATTTTTCCTCTCACAAAAGTGGTGATGTCGTTCTCATTCTCAAAGATGGAGAGCGTCTGCAGGAGATTCTGCTCCAGCCATTCCCAGTGCTCAGTAATCTCCTTCCTCGCACCACCTGCAGGAATATAAAGATGACAATAACACGGGAAGTGTCCTGGCAAAGATATGTCCAGAGCCAAGCTCAGGCCATCGATATTCGACAGTCACAAGGGAGACTGTCCTTCTAGGAGCGCTGACTTTAAATGTGCTCTGTCCAGAGGAGATACACACTAGACACTGAACATTTGGATCGTGCAAGTCCAGAAACTTCCAAGACTGTGAGACAGAATGGAAAGCAGTCACGTGTGCCACACCAACACTTCCGGAATTTATCTCTTTTTGTCTCCCATTTACAACACGTACTTTGTAAGATAAAACAAAATATAGCTCTTATTATGATGCATGGTTTAGATGGTCAAACGGCAATGTCAGGTGAGCTGTGTGTGGTACACTACTCTAGGTATGATGAGACCAGAAGATGAGCCTCACTCACTCTAATTACAAATGAGACGTGAAAACAGACCATCACTCGGGAGCAGCAGCCGACACTCTCCAGAGCAGCAGCCCCAGAGATACAGAGATGAAGTCATCCTTACAGCTTCCAACAAAATCACTATATTTCTGTCAGTTACTAAGAAACAGATGTCACCTTGCCTGGCAACCTCCAAGTTAAACGATCCTAGCCTTATAATATTATCTAACCACCCTGCAGGGCTTAACATTGACACCATCAGGATGAAGTTAGAAAATGCTAGAATGAATCCCCTTTATCTCTGTTTATGATTTTACAGAAAAGGCTTTTTAGATAAACTGTCCACAGTCACATCTAAATTGCATGTGCTACCCGTTAGTTTCTGTACTGGAGTGATCTTGTGATTTTACTGTTTCTTTCTTTAGGCATCGCTTTTCCAAGCTATCTTTTAATCGAGATTCCAAGAGTGTCTTTTTCCTCTGTTCTCTGTAATTCAAGATATCTCAGAATGTCAAGCCAATTCCCCACAAAGGGAGGAAGTGGGAGATGTGGCTGTGTCTGCCATTATACTCTGAACCACTCTGATTGCAGAGCTAAAACCTCTCTAAGAGCGAGAGGCATGTTTGAAGGACTTCAGAACCATCATTGGGGGAAAGGCAAAAAGAAAAAGGAAACCCAAGTTCACAATCTGTTGCCATAGGATTAAATAGCAAAGTTCCTGATGTAAGGGAGCTTACACGGGGCTGGGGATGGGACTCCGTGTAAGGCACTCACCTAACACGTGCAAGATCTTGGTTTAATCGCAAGCACCACAATAAATAGATAAAACTGTAAAAGTGATCTTTCCATAGAGGGAAAAGAGCAGATTTCTCAGTCCTGCGACACCTCAAGAACAGAGCCTTCTGCTTAATGGTGACTTTTCATGGCTGACTTATTTGAGGCCATAGCGGTCCATGCATAAAAACAACAGAGGATCTGGAGAGATGGCTCAGTGGTTAAGACCACTGGCTCCCCTTTCGGAGGACCCAGATTCAGTTCCCAGCACCCACATGGCAGCTAACAATCATCTATAATTTCAGTTCCAGGGGATCCAATACCTTCTGACCTCTGTGGGCTTTGCATGACATAGGGGCACTTACATACATGTAAGCAATGCACTCATACAAATAAAATAAAAATAATAACTTTTTTTTGTCTTTTTGAAACAGGGTCTCCCTGTAGCCCCAGCTGTCCTGAAACTCACTTTATAGACCAGGGTGGCCTTGAACTCACAAGAGATCCTCTGCCTCCTGAGTACTGGAATTAAAGGTGTATGTCACCACACCCAGCTATAAAATATTTTTAAAGCAATAGAATGGTGGTAGTTCTGCACAATGTCATGGCAATATCTGGCATTTAGACACCTGGGTCCCCTCCCTTTGCCCGTGGGCCAGCTGGATATTATTGGATGGTTGTTTAATCTCTGTCTCAAATTCTGACCAGGTGAAATAGATACAAATGAACAATGACACCTCTTACCCATCTCAGACAAATATCACACAGGGAAAAAAAATCTGAAGACGTGCTTTGGAAAGTAGAGAATTCTTTATTTTTTTATTTTTTATTTTTTATGTCCCGGTGTCAGAGGATAGAACTGGCGGTTGGGAAACCTCTGGCACCGAAGACATGCCTCAGGGTAGAGAATTCTTTTAAATCCAAAGTACAATGCCTGATTGGCATATTTAGTAAACTTCTCAATTTAGGGAGGTTGACAGAAGACTTTAAATTCTTTAAAGTAATTAAATAATTCAATTGTAACTGTAAAAATTTCACAAAACAAAATCCTGAGCCCTCCACATTCTGGTATGTCTTCAGACCGTATGAATCTTTCACCTAAAACCTGAGCCCTTCTTTGTTTGTAACAAGGTCAGACCAGCAGGAACTGTGGGATGCATCCAACCCTGTGGACGCCGTGCAGTGAACACCAACAATGTGCTCTGCACCTCACAGTTCCATCTGTGTTCTTGGCATGACCAAACGCACTGAACCTTGACATACAGGCAATATGAGAGACACCCAGGGACACCGAGCTTCTGCACCTCCACCCCGCGCGGCTCCCAGCCTGCTATTGTAGCTCACCACCTCCTGCTAGTGCAGCTCACCACCTCCTGCTAGTGCACTCACCGCCTCCTGCTAGTGCAGCTCACCGCCTCCTGCTAGTGCAGCTCACTGCCTTCTACCTTCACCAGTCAAACGCATGCCTTCCAGAAGCTGGGTGTGGCTTGACCACAGAAGCTTGGGTCCTGACTGGTATCTCATCACCAGGACCTTTACTTTTGTTTTGTATTTATTTCTATTTGTGTGTGTGTGTGTGTGTGTGTGTGTGTGTGTGTGTGTGTGATTTCATGAGATGTTCAGACAGGGTCCCTCAGTGGCTTAGGGCCTATCTTAGTTTCTTTTCTTGTTGCTGTGATAAATACTCTGATAAAACCAACTTAAGGGAGAAAAATTTATTCTAGCTTGCAGTTCAAGGGTGGCGTCTACTGTGGTGGGGAAGTCAGGCAAGCAGGAGCTCAAAGCACCTGGCTGCGCCACACCCACAGTCAGGACCGGAGAGGGTGGATGCAGTGCTGCGACTCAGGTCCCTTCCTCCATTTCTACAGCTCAGCTTCCCACCTAGGGAACGGTGCCACTCAGAGTGGGCAGGTCCTCCAAACCAACTGACAGAATCACAATAACTTTCCACAGGCATGCCCAGACGCCTGGCTCCCAAGGGACTGTAGACCGTCTCAGGTTGACACTGCTGAACATCACAGGGCTCACCAATTAAGCTAGGCTGGGATCCTCCTTTCTCTGCCTTCCCAGCACGTGCACACCACCACACCTAACTTTTTTACATGGGTGCTAGAGGTTAAATTAGGGTCCTCATGCATGCTTACCCTGTACGCATTTAAGATTCCCCGCTACACCTGTCATAAATTCCACCCCACCAACTTAATTCGAGCTCCCTCTTCCTTAGCTGTCATGGGTAGAAAGTCCATCCAGTTCAAAACTAAGGGCAGGCGTGTCTTCACTTTGCATAGTTTTGTGCTGCCTACAAAGGGTTCTTGACACACAAATCCCCACATATACTCATCTAGACATACAGTAGAATGCTATATGCACATACACAATTAACTTAACAAACATCTACTCATCCCTCCATGACATTACATGAAGGTCCATGTGATTGATATGTCTTCCCAATTCCATCTTTGAATACAGTCATATGCATCACTTATGTATGAGGGTGTTTGGAGACATGCATTGTTGAAAGATTCTGTTGAGTGTACTTAAATATTGGTGTACAATAGATTCTACCATGTACAAACCTACATGGTAGAATCTATTGTACACCAATGCTCCAGAGTATAGCCTAATTTTAGCATGCATTTTAATTAGCATTATGTTAACTGGATGAATGGATGGGTTTTATTATATTTACGTACATGCATATGACGGACTTTGAACATTTTCACCTTCTCCTGCTACTTCCTTTTCTTTTCTCCCTTTTCTCCCCTTTCACCAATAATTCACTTCTCTGTTCATGATCTTCCCCCCTCTAGAGTCTGCAGGACAGCAAACATGAGATTCTTGCTTTCATGTGTTTTTATTTCACTTGACATGCTGACTGCTAATGGCACATCCCATTCCAGGAATACAAACTCTCAAAGCATGTTACTGTGTTAATACTGTAGGCAACTGTGCATCTAAACACCTCCAGACTGGTTCATTTCCAGCAACAATCACCATAAACATATGAGTAACCAAAGCGTTTAGAAACTGCCATACTCATCTCATTAAGAATTTGTCAACTCCATGAACAAAATGGGGGTATTTAAATGGGAGCAGGGAGAGAGGGTTATACAAGGAACTTTAGGGATGAAGGGAAATAAGGAGCTCAAGAGAGGTGGGACCAGAGGAGACTATCATTATCAAGGGAGAAAACGGGGACACTTTCAATGAGGAAGGCATGGAGGGATGGAAAGACAGGGAGAGAGAGAAGAAATAATGCCTAGCTAGTGTAAAAAAAAACACAGGGAATTATGTTAGTCCAGCAACCCAATGGCAAATTATGTGAGTCCATGTGTATAGCTGAAGGCTGTGTAACAAGAAACAGTGCCAGACAGGAGAAAACTTTTGAGTTGTTGGCAAGGCAGTCCAAGAGACCCCCAAATTACACAGCCTTTATTGCTTCCTGGAACTTGAAGGTAAGACTCTACTGCTGAAGACAAGACATACTTTGGAGAGGATTTTGAGCAATGGAGCTGGAACTGACCTGGAAGCCACTTCCTCTGAAAGCTAGCTTTCATAACTTTGGAGAGAACTGTGCATGCTAAGGGAGAAAGAACATCAATTGATGGTCCAACGCCAGCTTCAAGGCCAAACAGCCACATCGATAACCAGCGTGGCATATGATATTGGTGCAGAAGTGGCATTTTTATCTTGGGAGCAATCAATAGCTACCTATGTAGACTTAAAGACCACTCAATGGCAGGAAACTCATGGGTGGTACTGTAAACATAGCTTAATACATATGGCTGGACAGGTCAAAGATCTTAGAGAAAAGCCCAAAAGGGTCACATCCCTAAACTAAGGTAAGTTCTTACTATGTGCAAAATATGTATACTTATAATTACAGGTAAGTATCCCAGCTACCACTCATCAAAGAGGCTTCTTTTGCACCACACAGAGACCATCACAGAGCACCACAACTGGTCACACACAGACATCGTCTGTGAATTGCCCAAGCCCAAGTGGCACATCTACAATGCAACCTCTACACCTAAGGCTCACAGAACTCAGAACAAGGGGTAAAGAGGACACTAGTGAGTCTCTCAGTTCTCATTAATGAAGCTCCTCATGGAACAGGGCACTGGGAATACAAATGGTCACAAATGGCCAAAGTGAGTAAGAGTCTGGAGAATGTGAATCTTTGGACAGGACTCCTATGTTAAACTTCACTCACCCAGGGCTCAGAGACCATTGCAGAAGAGGGACTGGAAAGACTGTAAGAGCCAGGGAGGAGGTGCATGACCTGACGGAAACAGAAACCTACAAGCCCCTAAGGCCCTGCTCATATGAACCCATAGCAATAATGTCAGCATGTACAAGACCCATACAAACTCACACAGACAAAAACCCAGCATAGAACTGTGGAAATGGGCAGCAGGCCCCAATCTTAGCTGAATAAATATTGGCAGCTGATTACTGCTGGGTGAGGAAGAGGTATCTTCTTAAAGCAAGGGACTCTAGATGGGGTGACTCAACCTCAGTAGATGAAGTTGTGCTGAGGAATATCTGGGGACACCAACTTTACATAATAGGCCTTAACAGTAATGAGAGAGTCTATGAATTCCATTGGGGAGGCTGTGGAGGGTGCCAGAGGGGGATGAGGTATAAAGGTGATTAAGATTGATTGAGATGCTCTGTATAAAATATACTCAAGTTCAATAACCAAATTTACCCCCAAAGAAAAGAATTTGTCAACTCATATAAAGAACCATTGTCATATGTGGCAGGTGACTGTGCCATGTGAACACTCTTTTTTAAAAACATACTTCATTTATTATTTATTTTATGTGTATGACTGCATTGTCTGCATGTAATGTAAGTTCCCCCATGTCATGCAATGCCTGCAGAGGTCGGAAGAGGGTGTCAGATCCCCTGAAACTGGAATTACAGATGGTTTTTAGCCACCATATGGGTGCTGGGAATTGAACCTCAGTCCTGTGCAATAGCAGTCAGTGTCCTTAACTGCTAAGCCATCTCTCCAGCCCCAAGAATAATGTACTATTATCTTTCACATTTTTTTCTGTTGAAATTCGCTATACTGATATGCCACGTTCTCTGAGCATTTTCCTAAACGCATGAAGGATAAAACTCAGGTGTCTGGCTCCAGATTTAGGAGACTAGAGGTGTGATACCTACAAGGACAAGATTTATTCTCCCAATAGATGAGTCAAATTTTAAAGATGCCCATGCAGTCAGAAGTCTTGTTGCAAATACATGGCCAAATCTGTTCACTCTGTACCCCAGAACAAGCAAATGGTCCAAATTACCTCTCAAATACGACAAAGGAAATGTCCCTGATCAGTTTAGGGACAGCTTTTCCTTCTCCTTGACCACTCATTAGGAATGAGCAGAACCCCAAGAGAGGCATGCTTGATTCTGAAATGCACCTAATAGATGACTCTTCTGCTTCTCAGATTAAATAAGTCTGAGCTGGACGCAGGGCTCATGTCTGTAATCCCAACATTTAGTAAGATAAGGCAGGATAAGTGCCATAAATTTGAGGCCATACTGAGGCACCCAGTGACTTTGTCTAAAACAAAAAACTGTATTGGGATTAAGATGGTTAATGTAAGATGGTTCAGCTGGAAAACGTGCTTGCTGCCAAGCCTGATGACCTGAGTTTGATCCCTAGAATCCATGCTATGGAAGGAAAGACCCTATTACCCCAAGTTGTTCTTTGACATTCACAAAAGCGTCCTGGCATATGTGACCTTCCATCAACACAAATAACTAAAAATAAACGTAAACGTATTTTTTTGAGGCAGGATCTCATACTGTAGCCTCAGATCACCTGGAACGCACTATGTAGACCATCCCTGGTCTTGTAACACTCTACTTCCCTCTGCCTCCAGAGTGCTGGGATGAGAGGCTTGGATCACCAGGCCTGGCTGAAGGTGGAAAAAAAATTTTTTTTTTTGCTAATGTTATTACTGTGTGAAGTGAGATGACACGAAAGTTCTTTTGCCTCGACTTTGAAAGGACCCAGTCTATTCACATGCAGTCTGTGCAAAATGAGTCTGAGCTCAGGGAGAAAGGAAGGGCTTTACTGTTGATTTCTGGAAAGGCAACATTTACTGAGCTAGAGCAAGACAAACAAGCTGAGCTGAGTGGACTGTGGGATCAGCTCACTCAATAAAGAAAGTTGATATCAGGGTGAGGCTCCCTTAGGAACCCCAACCAAAGCTCGCTGTTAGGGCCAAAACCAGGCCAACATTGGTGTGCTGCAGGTTGTCTAGACACTAACTTCTGAAAGATAGGATCCTTTGTCATTGAGAAGGATTCTGTTAACTGTCAGCAGCAAGTCATATGCATGTGCCTGGATAAAATTTAAAAAAATATATATATATTTTTTAAACCAACTGAAACAGTGAAGTTCTCCCCCAAACAATATTCCTCTGCTTTGAAAAAACTTTGGAAAGACTCAGAAAAAGATGTAAGACATGTATGGCAGAATGCATGAACTCGGGTGGGGTGATGGAAAGGTAAATAAGTCTAAATTGGACTGACAAATGATGTTCAAAAAAGTTTAATAACAATAATATATATAATTTTTAAAAAAATTAAAAATATTTTATTTTTTATTATTTATGTTTATGAGAATATTGTCTGCATGTATGTAAGTACATCCACATTGTGCAATGCCTGTGGAGGTCAGAAGAGTGTTTTGGATACCTTGGAACTGTAGTTAGGGATGGTTGTTGGCTGCCATGTAGGTGCTGTGAACCGAACCCAGGTCTTTTGCAAGAGTGGCCAGTGCTCTTATCTCTCCAGCCCCACTTGGGCAAATTTTAAATGCTATGTATTGTGATTATGGGAAACACTAAAGCACTGTAGCTTGATTTCTCATCTACTCTGAAATGTACTGTGAAGTCCATGAAGTGACCTTGAAATTAAAAAAAAAATCTATAAAATGATTTTATCATTTCTGTCCCCTGGGGGTTAAGAACAAAACTTTAACTCTCTGTGGATTGATATTTGATAGATTCTGTGTGTGTGTGTGTGTGTGTGTGTGTGTGTGTGTTGTCTGACAACACACTTTGGATTTTAGTTTTGAGACTGGAGCCCTGACTTGAAATTTTCAATTCTATAATAAGTAAATGTTTTGTCTGTTATAAAAAATAAAAGCTACTCATGACACAACAAGAAACAAAGCCAATTAAACTTCTACACATTAAAAAGCAACTGCATGGTATTTTCAGATGCAGAACAAGCTGTGTGGATCCCTGACATGTTTGAGTCCTCAAATGAAGAACATTTAAAGTTGTTCAAATAAACAGAAATAAGCAATGATACCATCTTATAGTTTTATCCAAATACAACTGCAGACATCGAAGGCCACTCTAAAATTTACAGACCAAATGAAAGCCAGAGAAGCCCCCACTGGAGCGATGACGAGAGGGACGACTGCCTTCACTGTGTCCTCCTTCCTTCCCTCCCTTTCCTCGCCCCCCAAACCTCTTCTTTTTCTCACAGCTCAGGCCTTGAACTGCTTTTGTAGCTGAGGATGACCTTGAACTTTTGGTCCCCCTGCCTCCATCTCCTGAGTGCTGGGACGACAGGCCTGCCCCGCCTCACCTAGGTCTACACAATCCTGGGGACGGAGCCAGGGCTTTGCACGTGCAAACCAAGTGCTCTGCCAGCTGAGCTGGGCCCCGCTCCTGTATTCTCTGCACTCTGAGAAACCACAAACTTGTATTCTGGAAAAGGCAAAGAGACAAAAATCCCCATATACTGTGACTTGGAATATTTTTAGATTCAAAAGGGAAATCTACCTTCTCAAAATCCACATCTAATTAATGCTATAATTATAAACAAGATGCAAAACACTGTGCTCTTTGTTGTTTGTGCTTACTGATGCCAGGTGCGACACTCTGTAGCACATGGATCATAATTTGCACAGTGATCCTTTAAGTAGGATCATGATAATCCCCTTTACAGAAGGGAATCAGAGGTTCTCATATTTCTATGATATCAAATCCAGACTTTCTGGCTCCAAAACCCATGTTCACATTTACTGCATGTCGCGCGTCCTCAAACACCTCACAAATAGAGTTGTTATGAGCAGAGGTCAGATACTCTGCGCTAACAGAGTCAGAAAATCAGGGAGTCATTGTTGCATAATGCCACAGCCCACCTGGACTGAGGTTTCTGTGAAGTGCCCCTTCTGGCTTCAGACCTCTCCCATGTCACATACTTCAGGACTTAGGAGAGAAGTCCTGGAGGCTCCCTCTCTGTGGTATGTAAATACTAACATTATCTTAGTTTGTATTAGATGTTAAATACGGGATTGTCCTTAGCATAGACCTAGAATTTAGAAGTCCTGAATAGTTTATTTTTCTACGCCCACCATAAGTAGCGGAACACCAAACCTCAGCTCGGAAGGAACATGATTCAGAAAGTATTTCTAACTTCTGGCCCCAGGACACAAGGAAACCAGATTTGGACTGTTGCCTCACTAGACGGTACCCAACAGACACTGCTGTGGCTCCTGGAACTCAGGCGCTTGGCTTACAGCACATCCTATCTCTGCAGTAAGGCATGCCTTCAGCAACCCCTGTTCAATGTTCATAAGCTTCTTACGTAACAGCTTGTAATCTCTTATAGGACATAACATGATTACTACGTTATAATCATTTGAGGAAAGACAGCTCCGGGGAACTTGTCTGACTTCAGCAGCAAGAAACAATGGCTGACATTCTTATTTTACTGGGTGTCAAGGCCTCTCCTACCCGGACAGTGGGAATGTAAGTTTCTAATATTCTGGAAGTAGTTGGGGTGGAGATGTGAAATATGTATGTTCTACTTTTAAAAAACATTGATTTACTGTGTGTGTGCACATGCACGCATATTCCAGAATATATACATATATGTATATATGGAGGTTGAAGGACAATTTGTGGAAGTTGGTTCTTTCCTTCTATCATGTGGGTCCTGAGGATCAAACTCAGATCCCTAGACTCAGCAACAAGCGCCTTTGCCCACTGAGACATCTCACTTATTCTTTTATTCATGGTCTCTATTTCTATATAATTATCCTAAAGTGATATATTCAAGGCACTGTTCATAGGTTTAGCTAAGGAGATAATTATTAACAGTGGGTTGTTCAAAATGCAGTAACAAAGCAAAAAAGCCCCTAACTTTTAAACAATACTATAGTGATAAAATAAATTATGTTGTATACCCAATAAAACTTTAAAATTGATGTTATATAACTATATTTTATTGAATACAGAAATATTTTCCTTCTTATTGAATTTTTGTGCCTTTCATGTAGAACATCTCGATCCACCATAATCCCCTTTATATCCCTTCCCACTGGTGCACCTACCACAGCACCCCCACAGGAATTTGTACATTCTGTCATTTGTGCCAAGGCCCACTGTGCTAAGTTAGCATCCTGACATTCCTCAGTGCAAGTTCATCCACTGAGGTCTACTCAGCCCAACCAGAGTCCCTAGCTTTACAATCAGCTCTTCATCACCCAGAAGTAAGCAGCTGCCAATAGTTATTCTGCTAAGATTGGGACCTGCTGCCCATTTCCACATTTCTATGCTGGGCTTTGTCCGCTTAAGTTTGCATGGTCTTGTGCATGCTGACACCACTGCTGAAGGGTGATATGAACGAGGTCTTTGGAGCTTGTAGGATTCTATTTCCATGTTGTCATGCACCTCTTCCCTGGATCTTAGAATCTTTCTGCCCCCTCTTCTGCAATGGTCCCTGAGCCCTGGGTGAGTGAAGCTTAACTTAGGAGTCCTGTCCAAGGACCCACACCTTGCAGACTCCTAATCTCTACACTTCGGCCATTTGTTTCCTTTTGTGTTCCTGGCCCTCTATTTTCAATTGATTAAATATAATTTCATTTTCATTTTTTTAAAACATATGGACACACACACATATATATATAATATTTAATGTGCATATAGCATATACACATATAAATTTTTATGTAGTACATATACATTATATGATACGTAGTTAAGTGTAAATGAAAATATTCAAAGTATGTTGTGTGTGTATTCCTAGGTCTGAGAGGATATGATGACTTGTGATGTGATAACAAAGCTGTTTATTTTTTATCCTTTTTGCTTATCTATATTTTCTTATTTTTGCAATGAACATATATGCTTAAAGGAAAATTTTTCTTTATTTCTTTTTAAGTTATTGTTTTCCCAAGGACACAAGAATAGTCCCTGAGGGTCTGGGTGATAGTGCTTGTCTTGCAATCTTAGGAACTTGAGTTTGATCACTCAGAACACACATAAAATGCTGGGCGTGGTGGTGCATATTTGAAATGCCCACACTGGGGAGATGGATAGGCGAACATGGTGAATGCAGGGCTAATGAGAGACTCTGACACAAAAACAGGATGAATAGCACTCAAATGCATGGGCACACTAATGTGCATGAAAACATACACACACACATATACATACACACACACACACACACACACACGAATAGTCTGTGAACTATACTCTGAAAAAAGATTACAGAAATGCCTATCAACGTGCACATTGTGTCTATCTCTCATGGAAGGCGGCTGGGTTCGTCAACATGCTTTGTCTACTGATCAAAACAGCAGAAGCAGGAGCAACAGCAATGCCTAATTCATCTCCGTGTCTCATTGCTATTGAATAAAAGAATGCTTAATGATAAGCCACATGGTGCCCCTTACACAGTGCTTGGGGTGGAGTATAACAGTCTGAGATTAGGGCCGAGCTGTACATAACTAGCTATTAGTACGAATGTTACCTCTGTATCCTCCTAAAATACAGTGGTTGATAAGGTGATGGCTGATGGACCTGCCAGTTCTGAAACTAAATAGCTGACTAGACCCAGATGAGACTCTAGACTGGTAAAGAAAAGTTAACCCAAAACAGTGGGCAGCCAACCCAAGGCCCTGCTCAGGGCTTTGTGCTGGGTAAGGTGTCCATCGAACAATGTAGTTCATATTGCTCTGGGCCAAATGATTATTATGTGGCAGTAAGTCACACTTACAGGTCCCAAGGATTCCGCCTGCCTGGTTTCCTGGGCTTCCAATCTATAGCAAACCTTACACCTTACATTTCAGTCTCTTGCTGCTCTACAGCGAGTGTTCCATGTTAAGACGGGGGTGGCAGATAGTCCTGTAGGTCATTTCACTGATGACAGACGATGACACGCGCACCACACAGGGCAAGGCTTTGTAACCTTATGTCTTTGCAAGGAAGGAAACTAGACTCACCAATTTTCTCCTGAAGTTTCTCTTACAACAATTCATGGACTCTAAGCAAATTAAGAAGACTTGCCATATTTTCCTACCATTTGCCAACTTTGTACCTTACGAAAAATAGCACAAAAATTACAAACAGAAGAAATCTGTGTGGAAACAGCTTCTGCTCTTAAAATCCTCTCAAGAAAGGGAGCCGGTAACTGGGATTTCAAAGACAAATCGAAACAAATTGGAAATCGTTAAAAATGAACAATTACTGGGTGAATGGGGCTTTGTAGTGGCTGCCACTTCCTTGAATTCTTCCGTAAGGAAATCCTGGGCCACCTCTATGGCTAATCAATATACACAAAAGCTGAATCCATCCTGGGTTTATTACAACGAGATCATGCAGTTGTGACAGGCATTACTTACTGAGAAAATAAAAGTGCATCTCTTTGGGGTATAAATTATGCCATCAGCAATTACAGCCGACTGTTCTTTAGCTTTGGCTCAGCAGATAATTAAGGAACAACTCAGCTTTATTAGCCTGGGTTCCACCCCACACAAGGGGTCATGGGAAGAGATGCTTTGTGGAATGGCAAAGGCCCAGAAAGTGATGGAAGACCACTGATGTCAGGCAATTAGCAGGAAAGGAGACGACAGAGGTAGAAGAAAAGTCACAGAGAGGCACAGCACAGCTCCTCCCGTCACTGCTAGCTGACCGAGGGACTCAGGAGCCCTGTAGCTTGAAAGAGATCCAGGCACTCCAGACTCCTGCCTTTATGAGATCCTCAAACCAGCTAACAGGGAGACGGAGCTTCTGCAGGAGGAGGTGGCATCATACCCTCATCAAGCCAATTGCTAGAATGGTTCCCCATGACTTTTAATGTCCCTTGCAGGTTTCTGTTTCCTGTGTGTGCAATCATGTGCGTATGTATGTGTAGGCATGAGTACACGGGTGTGCATCCCTGTGAAGGCCAGAGGACAACCTCAGATGTTGCTCCTCAGGTTCATCTACTTTGTTTCTTTGAGACAGGGTCTCTCACTGGCTTTGAGCTGCCAAGAATGCTAGGTGGGCTGGGGGTGAACTGTGGGACCTGCTTGGCTCCCTACTCCCAGTGCTGGGGTCACAAATACACACCACCACGAGTGGCCTTTTTATGTGGTTTCTGGGGGGTTTGAATTCAGGTCCGAGTAAGCCCTTTACATATCGAGCTATCTCTTTAGCCTGTCTTTTGATTTTTAATTCCACTTTTATGGCTATAAGGTCTGTTTTAACATTATCCTGTACTGTTTTCCACCTTTTTCAACCAGCAACCAGCACAGTCTGCACAATGCTTCACCTACTTTCCCCACAAGGAGAGATGGAATCCTAAAAGGACCTCTGAACTGGAGCACACTGAGAAAACTGGCTCCGGTCCCAGCTTCTTTCTTCCTTTATCCTCCACCCCTTTCTTCATTCTTCATGATTTTTCAATGTCCTAAACCCTAAGGCCAATTCTTTCCTTCCTTCCTTCACCTGAGTAGGTAGATGACTAATAGAATATCTCCTGGCATTGCTTGCATTCTAAGCAGGATACTTACTTGTAAAGAAATAGAGCTAATAGGTTAAGATTTTGGTTCTTGGTAAACCTTTAGGGAACCAATATAAGGCCACCGAGCTTCCCAGCAGCTTGAAATCAGAGGCAGACACTTTCTCCTACTTGTATAGAAGTTGGCCTGGAATTCAAGACTTATCTGGGCTTTCAGCACACTGAGGGATCTCTGTGGTATTTATTCAGGTTGGGCCGGGACTGGCTCTTATCCCAGCAGGAGCACGCATATCCCTCATGAGACTGAGTTTCTCAAGAGCAGAGATCAGACTTAATTGTGTTGATACCTTTATATCCTAGCACACCATTATTTATCAAGAAAGGACTAATTTAAAGGCAGGGTAAAGTCAACTGAAAGGCCTCTCCACAGCCAGGTGTGGAACAACTGAAGCAAAAATTAAAGGAGCATTGAACTGTCATCCAGGCTCTAAGATAAATACCCATGCGTCATGCCGTCGGAGGGAGGGATGGAGGGACGGCAAATCTGTGCAGAAGAATTTCCAGTATATGGTGTGGAAATTCTAGAAATTCTATCCCAATGGGGCGGGGGAGGGGGGGGAGACGCCGCCTTCACATTGGGCTATGAATAGTGCCTTTCATTCAAAGTATAGTTTACAAAGAAAGAAAAGTGATTTTACACTGGATAAACTGGGAAAGCATTTCATGTGGGACTTCAGTAGTCAAAAGTCAGTCACATTGCTAAGAGGTACCTAGGACATGATTAGATTAAAAGAATGTTTATATCTGTGACATTCCTCATCAAAAACCCATCAGCCTAGTCTAATCATAAGGAAAACATCAGACAAAAATCCAACAGAAGAGCTGAGGATGTAGCTCAGTAGTGGTAGAGTGCTGACCTAGCATCTATGAAGCCCTAGGTTCAATCCCCGGTACTGTAAAATTTTAAATAAGTAAAAAATCAAATAGAGGAGTGTCCTACAATACACTTGATCAGTATCCCTGAGAGTTGTCAAATCATTCCAAACAAGGCATCCTGGGAAACTTTCATAACCAAGATGAACTTAAGAGGATTTGACAATGAGTGTCATAGGCTTGACTGGTGAGATCTCAGAACAGGAGAAGCTAAGGAAGTCTGAATAAACTCTGGGTCTTATTTAAAAATAGTCTGTCAGTACTGGTTCACTAATTGGATAAAGCGTATTATAGGAAGATGTTAATAATAGTGGAAACTGGGTGGGAGGTGTCATATGGGGTAAAGCGTAGAGATGCAGTCTCTGAAATATCTATTCAATTCTTCTGTCAAGCTAAAACTGTTCTAAAAATAAAGCCTCTTAATATAAAAAAAATCAAGAAGAGACAAAATAAAAGTATAAAACAAAACAGTATTCAATGTTCCTGCTTTACCTATGGCGATTTAAAAAGCCTCCACTAAACAATCCAACAATAGAAGGATTGTTTGCTGCTATTTTGTATAGACTGTCATCAGGAGAGAGAAATGATTTCTCCTCTAAGCAGGCAGTGTGCTAAGATCTCTCGGGAATCACCGAATACACCTAAGTATTCCTCGTCATTTCCCAGCTTCCCTTGCAGTTAGCTGAGGCTCATGTGACTAGTTCTAGCCAATAAGGTCTGAGCAGAAGTGATCTGTGCCATTTTTGGCTGAAGAAGTTAAGCTCAGCAGGGCTCTGTTTTTCTTTCTTCCCTTGTAAACTGACCTTAGAGGTCTTCTTTTCCTCACAGAGTGTCACTCCAGATGAAGGCTATGTGGTCCTAAGAAGACTTGAGAGCGAGAAAGTTTATCTTACGAAGCCACAGACACCTTGGGTTCTCGCGCTGAAGTAACTACGGTTCACTACCATAAAATACCAAGACGCTGCATTCAGCAAGCACATGTTCTTTCCATCCTGACAGAAAGCTGACACTCATAAAGATTGTCTGTAAACTTGTGCGGAATACTGGGACTTACCACAGGCGATGGTCCAATAGACCAGAGAGTCTGGAGTCTGGTAAAGGATTCGGTAAGGAGCCACCCGGGCACTGGAGTCCAGTACTACATCAAGGGTACCCACCAGGAGGCCTGAAGACACAAAAGTGGGAAACAGGTCAAGATTTCCATGACACAACCCCAAAGTTTCAGAGTTATGAGAGCGTCCCTCCCATCGTCTCTCTCCACAGCTCTAACTGCAGGGAGCCCTGACAAAAATCTTCTTAGACAGTGCTGCCTCTCCATTACTTGTTTCAACAACCTCTAAGAGAAGCTGCAAAAGCTGAAAAATGATGACTCTACAACTACATAAAGCAAATGCAGTCCCAGCACAGTCCCTGGCATGTGGCGGGACCACGGAAGTCAGGCAAGAACATTAAGAAGTAGTAAACAGTTACATGCTGCCGTCTTTGTTCTACCCATCTTTTCCCCGATACATATATTTTAACCTTTTAGCTATGAGAGACATCTCTGATTTGAATAACTAGACAAGGCCATGGGAATCAAGCATGAGTATCTGAACTGGCGTGCCAAGATGACCCTCCTATATTTTAATCTGTCCAAGTTTCCTTTTGTATTGAAAACCAGTGCAACAAGGAGCTGCTAAATTTCTACTATGTGCAAGACAAACCCTGAGACCCAAAGTAGAACAAGAAAGAGTCTCCAGAGAATCTCCAATCCAGCAGAACAGGTCAGGCAGATTTTAAGGCCGTGTTTAAGGGTGAACAAGGTGTGGGAGAGAGATTTTCACACATCAAGAGGGGTTCTTTGCCATCCGTGACATCCTCACTACAGCCTGCTCAGTACCCTGAAATGTAGCAATAAATTGGTGGCTAGGATACACATTCTTGGTACTACAAAGTAACCTCAATGATCTACTAATGCGGAGCTAACCCAAACCTCAGGGAAATCAGCTCATATGGACTAAATCTGAAGGACGGCAGGCAAAAATAGTGCCTAGCCATGTACTGGGAGACACAGACAAGCCTTGGACTCCTGTGCTCCCTGAAGAGCCAGTCCCTTCTCTTTCCAAGATGGAATATGATGAGGGAAAGGAAATTAAGAGCAGAGGGCAGCTGGCCAAGGCTGGAAGGTGCCAGTAAGGGGACCTCTTTCCAGATGACCTGGCCGAGGCCTGCAATCAGTGTTGGGCAGGCACACTCTGTTTTCCACTCTGCAGCCCTTCCCAGAATCCAAGCCAAGCATCAGCTGCTTCAGAGCAAGAGCTGGTCAGCAGCACAAAGTTCTCCTTCAACCACTTTCGTCCAGTGTCTTGCTTCCAGGACCTCTCTCCATTCGCCCTGTGCCAGCACTGCACACCAAACACCTTCTACATCATTCTAAACTAACAAATGGGGACACTCCCCCAATACACATGCACACAAATTCTGCAAGGTTTAATAGGCTAGATCCCTAACCTGGCAGAACAAATTAATATTCCTGCTATGGCTTGAGCAAATGTTCCCCGAAGACTAGCAATAAAGCCAACACGTCTGTTTTTTGTTGTTAGATGATAATGGATAATTAACGGACAGAGGCTATGTAGTTTAGATAAGGGTCAGCCAAAGGTCCATGTTAACTGAATCCAGATAATGGGGCTTGGTGGGAGGTCCCTGGGGCACTGAGGCATGACCTTGAAGGGGACTGTGGGGCTCTAGTACTTTCCTCTCTCTTTTTTGCCCCTGACTGTGAGGTAAGCAGTTCGCTCTACTGTGTGTTTTCCACAACTGTCACTGGTCTACCTGTCCAGGAAATGGATCCACCACCAAAGAGACAAGTCCACCCCTCCGAGAGACGAGCCCACCCCTCCAAGAGATGGGTCCACCCTTCAAAGAGATGAGACGGGCCCACCCCTCCAAGAAACGAGCCCACCCCTCCAAGAGACGAGCCCACCCCTCCAAGAGATGGGCCCACCCCTCCAAGAGACGGGCCCACCCCTCCAAGAGGTGAGCCCACCCCTCCAAGAGATGGGCCCACCCTTCAAAGAGATGAACCCACCCCTCCAAGAGACAGGCTCACCCTTCAAAGAGATGAACCCACCCCTCTAAGAGATGAGCCCACCCCTCCAAGAGATGAGCCCACCCCTCCAAGTGATGAGTCCACCCCTCCAAGAGATGGGCTCACCCCTCCAAGAGATGGGCCCACCCCTCCAAGAGATGGGCCCACCCCTCCAAGAGATGGGCCCACCCCTCCAAGAGATGGGCTCATCCCTCAAAGAGATGGGTCTACCCAAACTTGCACTGGAACCTCTGGAACTGTGAGCTAATATATAACAGCCTTTTCGCTCAGAAAATGCAATACGCTTTTTTGTTAGCATAGAGCCTTTCTGCTTAAACTTAATTACTCAACCAACTCGGGTGTGGGGCAGCATTCCTTTAAATCTAGCACTTGGGAGGCAGAGGCAGGTGGATCTTTTGTGAGTTGCAGAGGCCAGCCTGGTCTAACAGGCGATGTTTCCAGGACAGCTGGCGCGACAGAGGAGACCCTGTCGCGAAAACCACCAAAAAAAAAAAAAAAAAAAAAAAGAACTTAATTATCCCAGATGTTTCATTATTGCAACAAAATGTTAACTCAAGTCATTCTCATGATTTAAATCCCTCTGATTAGTCTAAAGTTATATAGAACCCTTATATAGTACGGCTTGGACTCGGACCAATTAGAGACTCAGAACAATTAAATAATCTTTGGGCATGACACTCTTTTTTTCCTTACTTTTTATGACAGCATTATTCAAACAGGGTCTCAATAGCCCTGGCTGACCTGAAACTCAAACTGTAAACTGGACTGGCCCTGAACCTGTGGAGATTCTCTTACTTCTGCCCATAAGTTCTGGGTTTCCAGCTACATATGCAACAGTTAATTTTCAATTTTATTTCCTCAGTTCTGAAATGGAGACAATATCACTGTCATGTACTCGTTTCTGAGAACACAGAGAGCGGGACATAGGAGCAACATGATATTTGGAGCAAGAACACAGGCTTACTGGAACGGCCTCGTGCGGTGGCGGTTGATGTTGAGAAGTGGAGAGCGTTGCCACCTCAAAGCCCCAAGCTCAGGCCTGCCACAGCAACCCTTTCACGAAGTTCCACAGAGACAGAATTTATATGTTCTACCAAAAATGTGACACTGCTAGGATCTCTTCATAGATGTTTTGTAACAATGGCCTGAGCTTCGGTCTCAAACATGCCAAGTAATAGCTTGGTACTTTCTTTGGCAGCCTAGGCACTAGCAAGAGCTATGGTCTAGTCAGCTCGTGCTAAGCAGCTTAGTTCTGCCTCTCACTGTGTTCTGGTCCCTGATGTGGAACCGAGGGGTCATTTAGCTTCACGGTGCTCTGGTTTCGTCAGTTGTAAAGTGACCACAGCAGCATTTGTTTTCCTGAACTAGAATTATTAATCAAGAAGCCTAAGTGAGGTGGGCCACAGGGAAGTCCTATGGTTGTCCTTGGTCTCTGTCCAAGGGCAAAGCTTCCATTTAGACTCTTTGCTAACCACACTGACCATTGGCTGTCCTGAATGTAACACAAAAAAGTTGCTAAAGTAGAAATTAGTTTGTTTTGGCCTATATAAAATATATTAGAAGTAATATTCTAATTTATTTTTATTTTATGTGTATGAGTGTTATGCCTGCCTGTGTGTAAGTGCATCAGTGTCCTGTAGTGCCTAGAGAAGACAGAAGAAGGCCTCAGATCTCCTGGAAATGGAGTTATGGATGGTTGTTAGCTGACACGTGGGTGCTGGGAGCCAACTCTCCAGCCCCCAAAGTAATACTCGTTTAAAATTAAAAATAAAATTCTTAAGAACCTGCAGTTTTCCGAGGGGTTAGATTTACACACAGTGCTGCATACATATGCATTTCCGTTTGCTTTGTTTTGAGTCAGATTTTCTGATGCCTAATGACTTTTCATTATCCACAGATAGAAAAGTGTGCCAATAGGAAATGTAGAAAGCAACCCTCACTGACTGTAGTATTTGCTTTTCTGTTGCTGAGATAAAACACCACGACCAACGTCACTTACAGAAGAAAAGTTGAGTTTGGATGATGGTTCCAGGAGAGTCCACAGGTGGCAAGGAGACACAACCGGAGGTGGCTGGGGCAGGAAGCCCAGGGCGCAAATCTTCAAGCACAGGCAGGAAGTGGGATGAGGCAATGGACTCTCAAAGCCCACCCCCAGTGACGTACTTCCTCTAGCAAGAACGTATTTCCCAAACGGGCACAAACAGGGCCACCATAGTGGAACTACGTGAACCTATGGGTGACATTTCTATCAAACTGGCATACTGAGAAAAGTGGGAGTCCTCCTACGCTAAACAGAAATCAAGTGCAGTTCAGGAGACGTGTTCATGGGAAATGCTGGCCCCCACTCATAACTGAGCGAACTAAGAGTGCAGCACTTCCGTCTTCCAGCTCCAAAGAAGAAACGGGATGCTGAGACTCCTGCCATTCCCACCAGAGAATGCTGTGCACAGAGACTCTCCCACAGGCCAGCCAGGTCCACTGAGGGCTACGGGCAGAGACAGCTCTGGGTCTGGAATGACCCCGTCCTAACTCTACCATGCACCACTTCCAAGACACTGCATCCCAGCCTCAGTTTCTCCATTATTACTGGCTCACTAATGGTTCCAACATCATTAGTCTAATTCCAACCTCAGGTGTCAGTTAGAGATACAGGAAATGGAATTGCTTAGAGTACTCCACCCTCACCTCTGAGTGATGACTGACTAGAATTGCCAGCTCACCACCTCTACGGCTGCATTCACACCAGCACTACCAACTCTCACTGAGATTTAGCATACACACATACAAATTTTTACCTGGGGTCCATACTGAAATATTTAGATATGCAATATAATATAAGAATCCCCCACTAAATCAGCATTTTAAGTCAGATGCTTTTGTGTGAAAATTTAAAGCAACAGGTATTCAAACAGAAAGAAATATTGCAAGATGAGGTATGCAGTGAGCCAGTCAAATCAATAAAATACCCTTCCTAGTTAACCTGAAATGCTGGGCCCTTCTGTACCCTGAGCATGGTGACTGTGTTTTCACTGCCTTTGGAACACTGAGTTCTGTACCTGCTCTTGCCTCTCAGTACCTGGTGTGATAAACTTCTAACTATCTACACTACTTTCTTTTTTAAAGAATAAAGAACCAAAAACTTTATTCAAGGACAGCTATTACAATGGAGTTTTGTCACAGGACAAGTTTTAACTCTGACCACATTAGGACAAGAGGTCAGAATGGGGCTCAGTGGATGATACATTCCCAGGAAGGACTATCAGAGGTCAGAGGAGTTGGGATTCCGGCTGAACTGAACTGACAGGATTACTGCTCAAGGTTAGGCCAGGCTGAAAAGCTATCAAGGGTGGGTGAGGAATTGGATCATTTAGTAAGAAAACTCACTGAATGCCTCAGGAACACTCATCCACTGCTGGTGGGAATGTAAACTCGAACAACCACTATGGAAAGCAGTGTGGAGAACCCTTAAAAGACTCAAAATGAGCCTACCACCTGACCCAGTCATCCCACTCCTGGGTATGTACCTATGCTACCTCTTTCTAGCTTGACTCTCCTTCCCGAGTCTGCTCTCACAGTGCATTTATTTGAGTGTCTGTACATCTTGCTTCGTCCTCTTCCCTCCTCACTGGGAGTTCCCTGACCCTGGGGTCTGGCTGATTCTTTAAGGCCTGGAGGCTCCGCAGTTTGGTTGGAAGTTAGAAAGTCCTGAGCATGCTTACTAGAGAAACAAGCTAGTTTTTTTTTTTTTTTTAGTATAAGCAATAAATTATTATGGTGTTAAGGTCAGCTGATAGAAGAAGTCAAGCCTCCAGTAGCTATGCTCTACCCATCCAAAATACTACAAGATGGGAAAACAAGGGGCATAGAGGAAAAAAGCGCAAAGGGGGAAAGGGGGAGGGAAGAAGGAGAGGATGAAAAGAAGGAAAGAAGGAAGAAAAGGAAGAAGGGAGGAAACAGAGAAGAAGAAAAGCAGCAGCTGTGATTCTTGTAGGTCTTATTACTCACAGCACTGGGTTCACTGTCAAAATACTGAACCTTTTATCATTTCCCACACAAAGCACTGTTTTAACATCTGTTCTAGTCGGCTATTTTTGGTGTTAAACAATCTTTGATCGCCTGAGATAACTAAACCAAATTACAGTCCTCAAAATAACTCCTATCTGCATTTTTTCCCAAGACTTCAGTGTAGAGGCATCTTTTAGCAAAGAAATACTGTTTTCAAGGAGACTTGGAAAACACTGGGGGTGGAGCAGTTGGCCTTCCACCTTCCCCCAGGTCATGATGCATAGCCACATAATAATGTCACATACCTCAACAGGAGCACTGGCTGAGAGTGGTATGTGTGCTGCAGAGTCACCCACCCTGGGCAACGTATTCATAAACTGCATTAATTAGTTTACAGAGAATCTTAGATAATGTGCAAAGCTGGGAAGGATCTTTAGATTCTTCTCAGCTCCCCTGCCCCTGTTCCTTGTGAGATGAAGTTGTGACCTAGAAGCTTGGACACTGGTCAGGGGAGTGGGTTCAGCCTTCACTTGTGTCCTGCCTAGTTTCTTGAATATCTCTGGTGTGCCTGCTTCCAGGCACAGAAAGAAAAATAATACCCAATCCAGAGAGTGCCCATAGGTGCAACCAAGTATCGTGTAATGAAATGTTATGAACCATAGAAAGGTATAAGGATTTGAAAGTTATATATATTGTTCCTTTACTTTTTAGCATTCTGACTTGCTTGCTTCAGATCAGTGTTTTCGTTTCTTTTGTAATACGGAGATTTCACCAGAGAAAACCACCCAGACACAAAATAAGGCCAATAGAAAGTCTTTAGTCAGCTGACGACTACACATCAGATCCTCAGTCTAGAGTGTCTAGTGCCGAGTCACAGTTGGGAGGTGTTTACAAAGGAAAACCCATATCCTGGGGTGGAGAATTTAAGTTCCCAAGCTTAGAGCTGGTAAGCCCCTCTAACAATCCCTATTCTCTAAAAGCAAGTCAAGCATAAAGTACAGAAGCCATGCACAATGAGTTAGTTTCTAAACAACCAGGTACACACTGACCTGTTCTCAAAGTTCCTTATCCCAGTTCAGTTGAATTAAACTCTTATTCTATTCCCATACTTTGAGTTAAGTTTTAACTATTGAGCTGAGGCTCATAACATGGTGTAGCCAGGGGGAATCCTGAGGTATCTTTTCCCTTCCCCCTCCCCTCCCCTCCCTTCCCTTCCCTTCTTTCTTTCTTTTTCATTTTTTAGAGAGGGTCTCACTATGTAGCCCGGCTGGCCTAGAATTTACCTGTGTCTGCTTCCTGAGTACGGGCCACCATGCCTGGCAGAATCTGTATTTTCAAAACAATGTACCACATACAACAAGGTGATTTTGTTGTCTCATAATCCAAATGTTTCTCTCTCTCTCTCTCTCTCTCTCTCTCTCTCTCTCTCTCTCTCTCCCTCCCTCCCTCCCTCCCTCCCTCTAATTCTGAAGTTTTTCATATTCCACCCACCGAGGCCCTTTATATAACCATTGATATGCATATACATATTAACACTGATGTGTGCTTTATAATTTACATGAAATGATTTAAAAGTAGATACCATGGGCTAGAGATGCCCAGTCGGCAGAAGTGTTTGCCGTACATGAAGCTCTGGGCTCAGTTCTCCAGCACTGTAGAAGCCAGGTGTGGTAGTAGATACCTATAATCTCAGCCCTCAGGAGGCGGAGACAGGAAGATGAGAAGCTACATAGTGGTTACATAGTGAGTTCAAGGGTAGCCCAGACCAGCGACCCTGTGCTGAAACAATAACAAAAGCTTTGTACTGTGTAGTACACAATAATAATGTTTGTAAATACACCTGCTAATACATCTGATTAATATACTTTAAAGGTGAAACATTACTGAACAACTATGTTAAAATGTTCATTTTCACAGTAAAGGACATGAGTTTGTCCCTAAGATTTTTTTTTTTCAATAAGAGCCACTACAATTATATTCTGGATAATGAATCCTTAGGCACATGAGTCTAATGAATCCTTAGACTGGATTTGCTGGGTATCAGGGGAAGTGCATCCCCAAACCTTATTAGATATTATAGAATAGTCCTTCAAAGTGCTTGTGCCCATTTATATTCTCTCCAGGTAAGTGCGTGTGTCTCTGTCCACAACACCTCAACACTCAAGTCTACAGGAATTGGTCACTCTTAGCCAATCTGAAGGATGAAATGGTATCTGTATGCGGTGGTATGAGCTCCTTGTTAAGCACTGTGAGCAGATTCCTGTGTTTACTGGCAATTCCAATCCCCTCCAGTGTGTGATCTGCCTTTCCTACTGCGCTGGCAGTAGGAAAGGGTCAGGGTAGATGCTGCGAGCCTGACGATCATTTAGAGACCTTCACCAGCAGAGCCATTCCATTTCTAACTATGTCAATGGATATTCACTGATCTCTCTGAGGCTGGAGAAGCAATATACTTGGACTTACTTCTTTATATATCTTTCATATAAATCTAAAATTCTGGATGAGTGTGCAGTCCCATTGTCACCCCAGTCTCTCTTCTTAATGGGGATAATGGAAGGTTTCTGTAGGTCACCAGCAGCTTCCACCTTGTTCTTCTGCCTGCTCTTCCCTAAATGCAAAGGCATCCTAGCTCTTATAGACAACATGATCCTGAACAGAAAGTGATTAAACAAAGACACGGGGAACTGCTTCTGACACGTAGCACACCATCAACGTTACACGGCTTTCAACAGGCCCGATCTGCCTGCTGATGTTTCTAATGCCTTCGAGGCTTCGCATACTGTGTCATGAAATGCCCTTCCTTTTATTTATTTTTGCCTTCCTGGTAAACTGCTATTCCTTTCAATGTCCACATAAACACTCACCTAACTGATGTATTCTGCTTTTGTCTTGCTCTGTGTGTGTCCTCAACATCTTCCCTCCTCCCAAATCCCCTGTTCCTTCTTCCGGGTTCTGCAAGTCACCTTGTTCTTTATACTACCAAGGTACTTAGTAGGTTGTTTACCACTTAAAACTTTTAAAATACCGTTGTCTTGCAAGAGACTGTGATTTCTTTGAGGATACGCACTAACTCATCTTGGAATCCCCCAATCAAGGGTCAGAACATGATGTCGATAATTCATAAGGTGAACCATCAAGTTTCTAACTTGATGGAATTAGGAGAAACCAAGAATGATTTTCCAACTTGTCTTCAGACCAGCTCACAGCAGAATAGATTGTTAGTAAATATGCCTTAAATAAATAAAACCAAAAACTGTACACTCAAAAGAGACTAAGAATTCAAGGCTAGGAATCCCCTCTCTAAGAGGGTGCAAACACATCTGAAGCTCATTATTTTGAGAAATCTATTTTTCTAATTTCAGAAGTAATTTGTCGGTCATTTTTGAGATTTATCTGCAATTAAATTGGATCAAAAGCAGGGATATTTAGGGAAAGGACAGTGTTTCTATTATACTTCTGGAAATTAGGCTGCTGGTGAGCAGTTGTTGCCAAAAGTCAAGAAGACCAAATAAATAAATAAATAATAAATAAATAAATAAATAAATAAATACAAAAGTCAAGAAGATCCAGATTTCAGTAGCCAGTTGACAGGATGTGATTGTCTGCAATACAAAGATGGGTGGACACCATGTGTGCACTGCTTCCTGGCCACGGATGGGACCAGGCAGAGATCAGTGTGAAGCTGTGAAGAATGTGGCACTTGCCAGGTGACAGTTGACAACCTCCTAACTATGCATGCACAGCAGCACCCTGATCGATGGGAAGTACAGTGTGTGAGCGTGGCCAGCCATATCATACATGGAAGAGGGATGCAGGCGATGGCTGTCTTCTGTGCAGAGGTGAGGGGTTCAGGGGGAAGATCATTGGGGGAGGAAGTAGAGGTGAGAAATCGGGGCGATGTGTTTTTCTGTTTCACAACCCCCAAGTGTGTTAGATATCCTCAAATCTATGTATTACTGGCCACAAGGGAAAGAAGTAAACGGTTATGGGTGAGCATGTAGTCAGTTTGGACTGGGATTCTACCTCTTGTGTGCAATAGTCTGACGACAATCTTATTTTCCTAAGTATCACACATTGTTCCATCCTCTCCAGCATCTTTAAGGAAAAACAACTTTGTATCGAGCATACCATGACATGCTAGTGTTCACAAGCCATCCACAACTGACTCTTCTCAGCTTCAGTAGCTGTTTCCCATGACATCAACCTAGCTGAGCCTCTAACATGATGGCCTTTAGGAACACAGCCAGTCTGTGTTACACATATGTGTGGGGATCAGTCACTGATGTGTGGGGGGGAGTGATGAGGAATTTAGTGGTGTCATCAACCAGGTCAGTGCTTCTTTAACAGTCTGTGGCTATCGATCCATTTTCGTTTGTAAAATGTTTACTGTTCTATCTATTGTAGACTAATATTTTCATAAAATACAATGCATATGAAAAACTAAACATAAGACAAAAATATAAGCAATCAATTTTTTACTATTAAATTCTACAGATAAATTGTTTGAAATTTGTGAGCATTTGCTTAATCTCATTTCTGCACTTAACTGGAGGCAGAATGCTAAGAAACATTTCAAAGCCCCGTGTTTTGAATAATAAACAAAAATAATAAATAAACTAGCTACATGTGATGCACATAACTTATCCCAGGATTCATTCAGAAGGCCAAAGCAGGAGGATCCTGAGTTTGAAATGAACCTGGGCTATACTGTGAGATACCATCTCAAAAGTAATAGTAATACGGCTGGGAATCATAGTATATGCCTTTAATCCCAGCACTTGGGAGGCAGAGACAGGTGGAGTTCTGTAATATTGAGGGCAGTTTCATCTACATAGTGAGTTTCAGACCACTCGGGTGCATCCCTGTCTCAAAACAAACAAAATAATGATAATAACAAATAAATAGCATTAAACTAGAGAAAGGGAAGTTCTTTCTTGGAGGTTTATTTTCTTGGGAATCTGTTTATTATAATAATACAATTAAAATTTCATTTCTGTAATTCAACTTTAAGTTTGAAAAAATATACTGTTCTCATGATGGAAACTAAAATAAAAACCACCAACATATCCAACTGAAGGCAAGAGCGCATGAATGGAGGAGACAGGTTTACAATGTGCATTTAGCTCATGAGCCACTGGTTTCAAAGTGTTGAGAATCTGATCTAGTGTATTAGGCTGATCTCCAGAGACTCTTACCTCATCTTGCAAAGGGGGAAGCAGGCTAAAGCGGGTAGCCGCAGAACAGGCCGGTGGAGCGCCTGCGCTGTGAAGCTGCAGCGCGCGGTCTGTCAGGCAAGCTTTTAGAAGAACACAGAAAATGAACACTAAACAAGAATGAAGGAAGTTGCAGCTTTTGCATTCCTACCTCAGAAGATAAACACAGGCTGGCTTACAACTAAACAAACAGAGCAAGAGGCCACAGTCTGAAGAGGATTTTATCTGCAGAGCCTTTGGGACACAGCCAATCAGTGTGTGCTGTCTCCGGCTCCAGGGCACCTTGAAGGCCAAGTCTTGGAGAAGCCTCTTAAAGTCACAAAGGCCTCATTCTTTTCCCTAAAGGCAGAACAGATACAATGATTTTTTGCCCTCTCTTTGGGGCAGTATCTTAGAAGGAACCACTGAAATACCTCTCAGTGCAATACCTTGCTTTACACCTACTCAGGACCAGTGAGACATGTCCAGCCCTGGTGTAAGGACTGCCTCCAGTCAAGAACACTTATGAATGTGGCCCAAGATAACATCTTAAGCTTACTTAGTATTATGATATGAGGTTTTTCTGCCTCTGTGTGTGTGTGTGTGTGTGTGTGTGTGTGTGAGAGAGAGAGAGAGAGAGAGAGAGAGAGAGAGAGAAAGAGACTGAACCATCCAGTTCTGCATAATGAACTTCATAGATAATGTCATTATGTGGCAAGGTCAAAGGGATAGACACACCTGACTCTCATATCATTTGCAGGGCCCAGAGTACTGATAACAATGGGTACTGAGATTAGGGAGATGACTCCATCAGTAATGTGCTCGGTACAAGTATGAGGAGCTAAATTTAGACACCCCAGCACCCACATAAATATCCAGGCCCTGTGGGATGTGTTTGTAATCCCAGCTCTGGGGAGGAAGTGAAATAAAGATCCTGAGGGTTTGCTGGCCAGCCAGTCTAGTCAAAATGGTAGCTCCATGTTCACTGAGAGCCCAGGCTCAAACACTAAACTGAAGAGCAACAGAAGAAAATCTCTCTCTCTCTCTCTCTCTCTCTCTCTCTCTCTCTCTCAGAAAACATAGGTCTCCTTATTAGACAACTCAATAATTTCAACATCATGTCATTAAAATCCAAGTGCAGGTCTCTCTGCCCAGGTCCATCACCCAGGAAGTGGTCCTGACTCTAGTGATGTATGATAATTTCATCTCACAAACTACTTTGCTGTCCT
Source organism: Rhizomys pruinosus (assembly GCA_009823505.1). NCBI lineage: Eukaryota > Metazoa > Chordata > Mammalia > Rodentia > Spalacidae > Rhizomys > Rhizomys pruinosus. The sequence continues at coordinate 107,583 of VZQC01014815.1, read as the reverse complement.
CTGACTTTTATCTGGGATCAAGTCGGCTTCAACACAGACCAGTTGGGATGGCAGGACTGAGCTTACTGAACAAGGTGGTACTACAGCCACCTATGTGATCTAGCTTCTGAACCAAGCCAGCCAGGATACAAGAGGAAGCAGCTACTGTTGGTTAGATTTACAGCTGCTTCCATTTACAAAGTGGCGATTTTAATCTGGTCTAGAGGCAGGTCTAAAAACCTGACACTGATCACAGGGCTGGCCAGGTCAGCCTTGAGACAGGAAGGAGGGGTGGTTCTGATGCTGATGGCCACCCCAGTTTCTAAGCCCAACACTACCACTTCCTAGATGGCTGGGGGAGATGGTCCTCAGGCCCCTCCTCTGACCTGGGTGACACTTATAAAAGCCACTTCTCCAATCTTGCTTCTGATCCAATGGAAACTCCTACTTGGTACATCTCTGAATAACCTGAGCATATCTATCAGCTAAGGGACACAAACTCCATAATGAAATATTATGAGACAGAAGTAACTCTGAATTGGAAATTGCATTATTTAATGGCCTAAAATGTCTGGATGAATTATAGTACACTCATGTAACAATACCTAGAGCTTTAAAATAATTTCCTCAACCATTCTTTATTTTTAATATTTTATTTATTTTTATTTTATGTGTATGAGTGTTCTGCCTGTGTGGATACACCCACGTCATGCAGTGTCCACGGAGGCCAGATGAGGCTGTTGGATCCCCCTGGAACTGGAATTATGAAGAGTTGTTATTCTCCAACTGAACCCAAGTCTTCTCAAAGAGCAGTAAGTGCTCTGCTGAGCAATCTCTCCAGGCCCTCAGACCATTATTTAATGGTGTGGTGAAAACATATATACTATGTTATGTGGAAAAAGAGAAAAACAGATGAAACTAATAATTGTACTGTACGGCCAAATTTATTTTTAAAAAGTATGATCTTAAGAGCTAGCGAGATGGCTTCAAAACATATACTGCTCTTTTGGGGGGCCCAGGTTTGGACTTAGACTGAGATGGTCACAGCCCCTTTAACTCCAGCTCCAGGGATTCAAAAGTCCATCTTCTGGCCTCCTTGGGCACTGCCCTCACATGTACAAATCCACACACAGACACACAAGATTACAAATAAATCTTTTTAAATGTATAATCTCATTTAAATTGCAAATTATAATGTCTTTATTATAATTAAAGATTACAAGTACAAAAAATATTGATAGTAGTGGGTGAGGTAATAATTTAATTTTTTTCTTTGGTCTATATATTCTAGTTTTTCTCAAATGTGCATTTGCCCAGCACTTGGGAGGCAGGTGTACCTCTGGGAGATGGAGACCAGTGTGGTCTACATAGTGAGTTCCAGGCCAGCTGGGCCTACAGGGAAATCCTGTCTTAAAACACAGTGTGCATTCAGTACTCTTATAATGAGAAACACACACAATTAAAGATTATTTTACCTTTATAGATTGGGCTACTACTCAAAGACATATCATTCCATCAAGTAAACACATGGTTATTTATAACAACTATGACTTTGTGACAGATAACCATGGATTAGAGGCAGTCTTGTTGCTAGGGGGTTGGCAGAGTGCTCTGATGGCAAAGTGCTTGCTGGGCATGCATGGAGCCCTGAATTCAGTCCCCAGCATGGCATAAGCTAGGTATGGTGGCTTACTCCTGAAATTCTAGCATTCAGAAGGTGGAGGTAGGAGGGACCAGAACAAGTTCATCCTTGGTTATGCAGTTTGAGCCTAACCTATGAACTTGAAGCAATGCTGACAGCATGCACAGGACTGATGCTGACTCAACCGGACAAAAATCCCAGCACAGAATGGGGGAAACGGGCAGCTGGCCCCAAGCCTAGCCAAGGAACTATTGGCAAATGATTACTGTGTGGGGAGGGAGAGTAGATCTTCTTTAAGGGTGGGACCCCCAGGTAGCTGACCCCTGGTGGATGAATCTGCATAGAAGGACACCTGGATAGAAATATTTGACTGGCTAGGACTTAACATGTATGACAGAATACCTGAAATCTTTGTGGGGGGGAGTGGCTATCAGAGGTGGGGAGAGGGTCTAAATCTGATTAAAATTTATCATATGAAATGTACAAAAACTGAACAAAGTATTTAAAAAAAAAAAAACAAAGAAACTAGCATTTTCCTGTGGGTTCTGGGGATCAAACTCAAGTCGTCATGCTTGCCTGCAAGGTAAGTACTTTATCCACTGAGCTATCTCTCCAGCCTATAGAACTCAATTTTTTTTTTTTTTTTTTGTCTTTTTGAGACAAGGTCTCCCTGGAGCCTCAGGCTGTCCTGGAACTCACTCTGTAGAACTCAATTTTTAAAAGTAATTATTATACTGTTAGATGCTATAAGTATTTTATTCATGATTATATAAACTCTATCCATTATACCGAAATAATAAGGAAATAATATATACTAACAAAACACTGTAATGAAGAACCCACTGTAAGAGTTTATCATTGACTGAAACTGAAAAACAATCAGCTCCTGCTACTTTGTATAGTGGCCACTGACTCTTAAGAGCCAGGAGCCGTTGTGTAAGGGGCTGGGGATGCAGGCTGTCACCTTACGTAGAGTAGGCTGCCTCAGTCTGGAGCAGACATGTGGCCAGAAAGGCGCTTAGAGGGAAGAGAGAAGGGGCCAGTCCTATACCCCTCAGGGACGTGAGCTAAGAAGTCTGAAGGAAAAAGCCGTATCACTTCAGAAACCAGAAGCTGAAGGGACTGTCTGAAAAAACCCAGAACGGACCCAGCAGGCCAGATTACACAGAGGCAGACAGTGAATAAAGACAGAAAGCAGGGGTTGAGGACGGTCGCTGTGAGCTAGGGCTGGGAGAGAAGGCAGCAGAGATGCCAGCCAGCAAGGGGATCACATGGCATCCTGGGAACTAGAGAGCCAGTTCACACAGCCACTTCCGCCCATCTGTCTCACTTGGTCACCTGGGTATTGCAGGCCTGGCTCCCAATATAGGCATCCTGGCAACCAAACCCCAGGACTTGGGTTCAAGATAACTTGACTAAACCTTTGTTCCTTGCAACTAGAGTGCCCAACTAAACCCCAAGTAACCTCTGAGGCTCTTTGTGGGATGGACTCTTTAAATGCATATCCTTTTTACATTACAAAGAGCCAAGTATTATACAAGGTGCCCTGGCATTAACAATCTAATAATATGCTTTCCAGTGCAGCAAATATTCTAAAACAGAAAAGAAATAGCAGCTGCAGGCAGGGAAATTAAAACAACCAAGCTATTTCCAGTAGCAGCCTGCCTGCCTATGGAAGGCCTGTGACCTCAGCACCCTGCCTGCCCATGGAAGGCCTGTGACCTCAGCACCCTGCCTGCCCATGGAAGGCCTGTGACCTCAGCACCCTGCCTGCCCATGGAAGGCCTGTGACCTCAGCACCCTGCCTGCCCATGGAAGGCCTGTGACTTCAGCACCCAACACTTCTGTTCTTTCCTCAGGAGAGTTCCAGCTCTGGATAGCCTCAGTCACCTGAACAAAGCTGAAGCATGCTTCACAGAGAAACCTCAGTTTGTGACGATTAAGTGAGAACACCTAAGCTTTACATAAGTTTTACACCTAAGCCACAGGTGAGTTTTATGCCTAAGCTTCACATAAAGCTTTACAAAGAAACTCCAGCTAGGAAAACACATGGCCCCAAGCAAGGAAGCCTCCAGAGGTGCGTTAGCCTTCTGACTAGATGTCTGCACATCTGTACAGTCACACCCGTATTTTGTCCAGGACATCTAGGGAAATATTACATGCTTTTTGGTATCTGAAAATGACCTGCATATGTAGTTGAGCACCTTATGGAACACATTAGACTCACTTGAGACTCCCTACGAAGTTGGCCATGGATGGTCTACTGAGACCTTGTAAATTATTCTCAAGTAGATCCACGGAGGTGTATTTCCTTAAAAAGCAATTTCGAGATTATTTTCAAGAAAATGTTATTTTTCTCTGCTATAAACTTGTCACCACGGAAATTTAGTACCCATAGCTATGACAGCAGTGACTGTCACTCAGCGCATACAACATCAGCTAGAGAGGTCGTTGAGCAAAAATGAGTGGTGGGAAAATTATTTTTATATTATTGTTTTACTTATGAATGAGGAATTTAAAATAAGGAATTGTTAAGTTCCTTGCACTTCAAATTATATTTTCAAAACTAAGCTCACTAATTTTTAAAGGAAAACCATATACAAAATTACACATATACAGTCATCCCTCAGTATCCATGGAGACTACCTCTAAAACTCCCTTACAAAATTACACATATACAGTCATCCCTCAGTATCCATGGAGACTACCTCTAAAACTCCCTTAAGGATAACAAACCCCACTAATGCTCCACAGTGTAGCATTTGCATGTAACTTATACACAACCTCCCTCTCACAGAACCTTAAAACATCTCTTCTTTATAATACGCGACATGTTGTAGTCCTATGTAAATAGCTATTATACTGTATTGTTTCAGTAATGGTTCCTGGAGGAAAAGTCTAACATGTTCAATACAGATACAAATTCTTTTCTCAATATTTTCCATGTGTGGTCAGCTGAACCCCTAGATTCAGGACCTATGGACATTGAGGGCCATGTTGCAGTTTACTGCGGTCATTTAAAGTGTTTTAAACTAGAATAGAAGGACTCTTTAATGAAAAAAAACCTTCAATATTTGATGTTAATCTAGTTTTGGAATTAATGAAACAGTGCAATGAAAGAATAGGATTATATCAAAATAAATATTGTAAAATATTTTTAAAAGATAAGTGCAGGCAAGAGTTCCTTCTACGGCAGTGTTTTACAATCGATGTGCCCTTTGAATAAACAGAAGAGTTTCACCATCGTTCTCGGGTTATGATTAAAGGTTATGATCTTGCAGAGGAGCGATGTTTCCAGAAGCAGATGGTGCAGGCAGAAGGCTTTGCCCAGCTTTCTGACATTTGGATTGAGAGGAAAGAGATTGAGACAGACACAAAGAGAGAGGGAAAACGAAGCTCAAATTGATTTTGTTTCATTTGTTTAGCTTTTTGAGCTCGGGTCTCACTTACTGTGTGGCCCAGGCTTCCTCCTTCTACTTCTGTCTTCTGAGGACTGGGGTTACAGACACGCACCGCTACTCCTTGCTTTTTGTTTTGTTTTTAATGTAAAATTCAGACTGCGTGGGCCTTCTCCCTGACATCTACTAAATAAATGATTAAGGGATGCCACTGAGCCACCATCCTTCGTCCATTTAGATAGGACCCTACGGTCCCCTTGTGGCAATATTTCTCTTCATGTCTACGAACTGAAGCATGTATTGGATACAAAAAAGGAAGCCTTCCCCTTCAGCTGAACACGGGCAAGGGCAGCGCTAGGCAGCTCGCCCCAGCTGTGCTCATGTCAAAACTGTTCTTTTCCTGGGAGAAAGCCACAGCCTCTGAGATCTGGAGGCCGGATCAGGCCAACAAGACGGCTCCTTTCCACAGCCCCCTGGTGGCATGCAGATGATACAACTGGAAGAGAGGTTCACTTCCTCCCCTTGGGGAGTTGTCTGGGTGCACTGGACAAAGGCTGTGACAGGCCAGACAGGAAAGCCAGTGTACACAGTACCTACCACTTCATTCTCTAAGTCCTTTTGCCACAGTTTGCCAGGGCTGCTCTGGGAACACTGAGGAGCTCCTATTCCCCTGGGCCCTGGGGTAGCCTCAGGGAACCCTGGAGTGTGCTGCAAACACGTTCACTGTCTAAGCATGTGTGCTATATAACACGAAAACAGGAGAGTTCTGCAGTGGATTCAGCAAAGCACAGTGGGCCTTTCAGTCACTACTGCAGTAGACTATATTTCTTTTTTATTAATTTTCATTTTTTTTTTGGTCTTTTTGAGACAGGGTCTCCCTGTAGCCCCAGCTGTCCTGGTACTCAGTCTGAGGACCAGGCTGGCCTTGAACTCACAGATAGTTCTGCCTCCCGAGTGCTAGGATTAAAGGCGTGCTCCACCATGCTTGGCAATTTTCATTTTTAATATATATTTTTTAATTTTATGTGTATGAGTGTATTGCCTGCATATATGTTAAGTGCACCCATGTCATGTGATGCCCACAGAGGTCAGAAGATGGAGTCATATCCCCTGGAACTGCAGTTACAGATGGTTGTTAGCCACCATGTGGGTGCTGGGAACTGAGTCTAGGTCCTCTCAAGACCAGCCAGTGCTCTTAACTGCTGAGTCATCTCTCCAGCCCCTAGACTATATTTCTCTGCCTTTAATTTCAGTGCATACTGTCACTAAATCAAATTAATAGTATGCTGCTTCCCATAGTTAGCCTGTAACTATACTTTGCTTTGTTTAAGTGCAATTGTTCTCATTTAGCATGACTACTAGGCAATGATTCATAAGACATCTGTCTGATCTTTGCTTCTTCTTTCGCAAGGTCTTAGAAAGTTTTCATAAGGTCAGACAATTCCCTTTTTGTGAAAGCGTTGGGCTGTCTGGTCTTCACTGCTCAGCCCTTTGAACGAACCCTGAAGAAACTGGGTCAGGGTCCCAGACCAGATCTGTACTAGGGTCTCACCCTCCTTGGCATCTCCTCAGGGTATTCCAGGGAGTAAGTAACAACAATGACTGAATGCTTTCACAATGAACAAGCCAAACCCCAGCAAATTACCAACAAGTAATTTCAAGTAATTTCCAAAACGATCACTAAGGAAATTCCTAGAAAGACTAATTTTAGATTTGGGAGAGTACCCAGCAATCCAAAGCATGGATGTTTACACTGCTCTACCTCCTTGACTATGCATGAAAATAAGTTTACAATGAAGGGCCCGCACAGAGAGGTGTGAAAAAATCAGATGAGATGGGTGCCAGTCCCATCCCTATTTACAAGCTGTTTGATTTTGGTGAAGTCATTTAGCCTAATCCATGGCTTCCTGTTACTAAGTCAGGAGTGCTTTACTTTCTCTTCCCATCTTCCATCTTCCCGTGTTGTGTGGAGCACCAAGATAACATTCTAGTAAGGATTTCACTGAAGCTATCATCTTGTTTGTATAATGAGGAAAACACACTGTGCTTCTGCTGCCTTTGAGGAGCTAAGGATGGAAGGTAGGAAAAATACATGCACCTGGCAGCTACTATGATGAACATGTACTGGGTCAGCTCCCGAGAAGAGACCTGAGCTAGGGTGCTTGGTCTGGGGTGCCTTTTGTCCTGTTACAGTAGAGTAAGAAGCTGTCACCAAAAGTAAGAGCCCTGTTCTTCACTTCTCAGCTTCCAGCAATATGACCTGAATAAACTGTGTTAGCTTCCCATTACTATTTTGAAATAACTGAAACATTGACTTAAAAAAGAAAAGTTTATTATAGCTCACAGTGATTCCAGTTCAATACTGGGTAGATGCATGGCTTTGCACCTCTGGAAGATTGCAACAGTAGGAAACAGAGAATGTGGAAGCACTGGGATCTTTTCATATATGCACCTTGGGTGGAGGAGGACCCATTTATTCAAACATAGCAACCTGCATTCTTCACAAACTATCCATTATCATATAGTTTTGTTAATGGTAACAGTAAACAGACTAAGATAGCTTGGTATACTGGTTAACTTGCCTTTGAACCTGCTTCAGCTACTCAGGCTATGAGGAATGGTCTAATGGATACCTAAGCATCCATTATCTATAATAATAATAATAAGCCACAGAGTACAAAAACCTACAACTCTTGGCTGTATGCTCTTTTGTGAGGAGTTCTATGAGAAAAAGCCATCTTTCTGTTGGTCTTATTGAAAGCAGAATTATCCTGTGGTAGGGAGTCTAGAACTGTTCTTTAATGCTTGAATCTGGTATCTCCCCAACATTCTAGTCTCATATCACAGAGTTCTTCCACTTCCTAATAACTATTTCTACCCAGATCTTTGCCACCTGCCCACAGCCAACCCCCTACCAGACCCAAAGCTTCACTCTCCTAGGTCTGGTTGCTCTCAACACCAACCCTGAGCTTACCTCCTCCCATGTTTACGAGGAATGGAATTTGCTTTTCAATCATTTGAAGTGATAACTGATGCTCAAGCAATAGTAACAGGCAGCTCCGGAGAATGAGAAAGGCTTACTAGGCCAAGCTCCAACAGTAATTAATGGCTGCCAATGGCGGGAGTTGTGTCGTAGATTTCTGTCAACTTGACACAGACCTAGACATACCTGTGGAGGAGGGAATCTTAGAGGAGGAAGTTTTCCCATCAGATTGTCCTGTGGGCATGTCTGCTGGGCATTTTCTTGATTCCTGATTGATGAGGGAGGGCCCAGCCCACTGTGAGCTACGCTCCCCGGGCAGATGGCCGTGGGCTGTTATAAGAAAGGTAGCGGAACAGCCAGAGGGAACAAGCCAGTCAGCAGAATTCCTCTGTGGCCTCCGTTTCAGTTCCTGCTCCAGGTTCCTGCCTTGAGTTCCTGGCCTGGCTTCCCTCAGCGACGGACTCTGTAACCTGAAAGCCAAACCCTTCTCCTCCCTCAGTTGGTTTTGGCCAGTGTTTTATCACAGCAACGAAAAGTGAACTGAGGCAGCAGGAAAGCAAGGGATGGGACGTTCTGAAAGGGACGTTCCGAAAAGTCCCACCAACCACGAGTCACCTCTCCACAAAGGGAGGAAGAAACCGAAAGCTGTAGCGACAGATGGAGCAGACGCAGCATACACCACAGCCGGGGTCATTTCTGAAATCCTTTCCCTTACCTTTTCAGGTGACTCTACAGACACCCGGAGAAGTCACGAGCACAGCAAAGTTAACACCACAAGTAGCTCTATTCCATCTGAGGTCTATGTATGTCCCAGATAATCTGTCTGTCGTTTAATCATTTGTTCACAAGCAAACACTGACTAGGTGACTTGTCATGATTCTGGCATGGGTCCTGGTCATGATGGTACACTACTGATCCTCAGAAACCTTTGGTTTACCAGGGAATAGCTCATCTGGTAACACTACAATTCTGACCTCAGGATACTCTTTGAAAGTGCTTCCATTTGCCGGGCGTGGTGGCGCACGAATTTAATCCCACCACTTGGGAGGCAGAGGTAGGTGGATCTCTGTGAGTTCAAGGCCAGCCTGGTCTACGTAGTGAGCTCCAGGCCAGGTGGGACTGAAGGGAGACTGTATTAGTCACTTTCCTGTTGCTGTGATAAACCACCATGAGCAACGGAACTTATAAAAAAGAAGAGTTTATTTGAGCTTACTATTGACGGTTCCAGGGAAACAGTCCATTGTGGCGGGAGGCATGGTGGCTGGGGCTGGAGCAGCAAGTCGAGGGTCACATCTCGTGCAATGAGCGCAGGAAGCAGAGAGAGACTGGAGACCACAAGGCTTGTTAAACTCACTAAGCCCGCCCCAATGACATACTTCCTTCAGCACGGCCACATCTTCTAAGACCTCCAAGAACAGTGCCACCAACTGGAGACAAAATGTCTGAATACTTAAAGCCTATGGGGGATATTCTCATTCAAACCACCACAGAGACTCTGTCTCAAAAAGAAAAAAAAAAAAAAAAGTGCTGCCATTCTAAGCTTGCTTTTGAGTCTTCAGCTTTTATTAAAACATTATTTTCTAGCCGGGCGTGGTGGCGCACGCCTTTAGTCCTAGCACTTGGGAGGCAGAGGCAGGTGGATCTTTGTGAGTTCAAGGCCAGCCTGGTCTACAGAGCGAATTCCAGGACAGCTGGGGCTACAGGGAGACCCTGTCTCAAAAAAACCAAAAAAAAAACATTATTTTCTATTCAATGGTGGGATTATTTTTCATGTGGAAAGACTCCCATCACTATGTTGTCTAAATCGTCACTCTTGTCCCCTAGTGAACCTGTCTTTGTTTATCCTCTCTCCTTTCCTCTTTAGAATACTGGATTCTACCCATAATTCTCTTCCTCCTTCATTGAATTCTAGCTTGTTACTCTTTGGATCTTTTCGACTCTTACTCCCTTTCTCCTCACTTTCTCTCTCTCTTGTTACTTTCAACCTCCTTGGAAGGGGGCATACATAACCTTTTCTTGAGCTGTGTAATTGTCCTGTGTTTTGTAGATTACAGCATGCACCCATCCCAGTGTGTCCCAATGACAAAGGCCTCACTGTGCCTGCAGGTCATGACATAACTCTGTTACAAACCCCTGTAACCCTAGTAATTACCCCAGTATGCTGTGCTCTCTTAGTAACCCGTCTCAGGACCCCTGGGTGGCTTGCATGAGGAAAAAGAATGTCCCTTTCCCACAGTTTATAGTAATCACAGCTCCAACCTGGATGATCCATTGTCCTTGAAGTCTTAACAGGAGACAATAGCCTCAATGGAAGTGACCCCAAACTTTTATTTTATTACTTCCCAACGTTGGTCACAGCTTCCTTTCAAACTGGATAGAGACTTAGAATAGAACATGAAAAACTTTAATATACTGGCAAGCACTACTTACTTCTCCATTACTAAGATGGCAATATTTTCTGAATGAAGTTAAAATATTACAAGTGTCGAAACAAGTGATGCCATATTTTTAAATATTTACCACAGGGTATCAAACAGGTTGGATTAACTCCTAGTCTTTCCAGGGGCCCAGTTCAAACGGTCACTTCTGCTCTGTCTGCCCTTCGCTCTTAACACCCAGAGCCTCAAAAATGCCAAGAAAAAGAAATGGGGGGGGCTGGAGAGATAGCCTAGCGGTTAAGAGCACCGACGCTCTTGCAGAGGACCCGGGTTCGATCCCCAGCACCCACATGGCGGCTAAGAACCGTCTGTAACTCCAATTCCAGGAGAACTCCAGTTCCAGGGGAATCCGAGACCCTCTTCTGACCTCCGCGGCATTGCACGACACGGGTGCACAGACCTGCATGCAGACAGTACATTCATACACATACAAAAATAAAAAATAAAAATAAAAAAAAAAAAAGAAAAAGAAATAGGGTACCAGCTAAGAGCAGAGTTGGTCTGTGAACAGTTTAAGAAGTGACAGTAAGATCTTCTCTGGCGTCAGCTCCCTAAAGCTGTGCTATACACACGAGATGCACAGAAACGCCCAGCAATGGAATCCAGACCTGGCGACAGCCACTTGCCAACGGCAATCCCATCAGCACTGAGCAGGAGGAACTTAGCAAAATGTTTTCAAAATTCTCTTGGAATTTATCTTTTACCTTGAGAATTTCATGCCACAATGAAATGGTCACATCTTCCCCTCCCCCATCTCCCCCTCGACCATCCCTATGCTTCTGTTAACACGTTCCTCCTCCTAACCTCATGTCTTTTTAAAATAACCTACTAAATTCAGTTAGTGTTGCCCACGTGTACATGGTGTGGAGCCAGCCATCAAAGCAGGACAGTCCTCCCAGTGGCCTCAACCTCCAAAGAATGATTGTCCTTCAACTGCCAATAGCTCTCTGAGGCCTGAGATCATCTACTCCACCCACAGAGGATCGGTGTTGGCTTGATTCTGTGCAGGTCTTAAGCAGGTAACTCCAGCTGCTGTGAGGTCATGTCCAGAAGACAGCACGTCACAGCTCCCCCCTTGATCTTCCGGCTCTTACATTCTATATGTCTCCTCCTCTGCAGTGTTCCCTGAGCCTTGATGGAGGTGGTTGATAGAGATTACCATTTACACCTGAGTCACTTCTAGCACTCAACTAGTTATGCATCTCTTCAATGGCTGCTTTCCACTGCAAAAAGATGCTTCTTTGACCAAAACTGAGAGCTGCCCAGGTCTACAGGCATAAAGATAAACATTTGGAAGACACTCTGATAGCACAACCATTTAACAGAATAACAATAGCAGGCTCTATCCTAGGGCCCATGATCTCCCCAGCCATTGGCTTGTGACCAGGATTACAGTTCCAGGCATGAAATTCCCTCCTATGGAACAGGCCTCCAATCCAATTTGAAAGTGATTAGTCACTGTATAACAGTAATATACATAGTGTAAGACATTCAATATTGCAGCTTACAGGGTCCACTACCAGGTAAGACCACTGAGGTATGTTTTCTCCTCCAACAGCCTGCATAGCATCTTCTGTCACTATGAAAGCTGGCCAGCATGGAGGAAGTCTCCTGGTTAGTTTGAGATTGATTTCTTTATATCCTACAGCCAAGGTGTGTGATGTCTTCAACAATAAAGTCTTACCAGATAATTACGGTAACTAAGGGCAATGCCAGTAGCCTGTGTGATTCCGGAGACTTCTGGTGCCTCCATGACTAATTACTCATAGAGTGATCCCATGCCTTGTACCGTGATTTTTATTTAATAACCCATATTGCCCAAGAGAAAAATGGTCCACCCACCCAGGTTCAAATTCTTTTTATATTTTAGGTTGTGTTTTGAAATAAGCTTACTAACTAGTAAGTTCCCATAAAGCTTTTTCATATATCCTTGGTTTGGTTAAGCCACCCTTCTTTGACTCTTGAAAACCTTCTCCAGGATTCATAATATGGAAGCCATTAAAAAGCTGCCATTGCTTGTATGTGACAACAAATTCCATGGACATCAAGACAGTACAGGTGCTGATAATCTGAGTTCAATCTGCACATAATAGCAGGAGAACTGATGCCTAAGAGTTGTCCTTTGACCACCACACACCTATACACACACACACACACACACCCCACAACACATATTAATTTTTAAATTTTTAAAAAGGAAATTCAAACTTCTATGTGGCAAAAGTCCATTAAGTTAAAAACTTGCAAGTCCTATCACAAAGGATTCATGTACTAATATGAGCAGTTCCTAAATGTTAAGGAATAGCCACCAAATTAGAACATGGGCCAAGAGCAAGAAAAGACAATGTAAGCAGCTCATAAACATGAAAAATGTTCAAAATCAGGTAAAGGAAAAATATGAATAAGAAATGCACTGAGGTGACATTTTCCCTTGTGAGCATGGCAAAACTCCACAGTGTGGTGACACATCCTGGCTAGGAGTAACAAACAGCCATTCCTCACGAAACTCCACAGTGTGGTAACACATCCTGCCTAGCGAATGACAAACAGCCATTCCTCACACATCATCTGTGAGCAGTAGCTTGGTAAAACCCCCAAGGGCAGCAATGTGATGAAACCTAGAAAGTTCCTAAATGTGTGCACCCAATGGCCCTATAGTCTCATGTGGGCTTGTTTCACACCATGCCACAGTGGCTTATGTACAAGGTTATGCATTGCAGCATCAATTGTATAGTAAAAGTGTGAAAACACCATAAACATCCTGTAACAGAGAGTGGCCAAACAAATGGCATTGCGGTATAACGGGATAATGAGCACCCTCACAAAGTACAAGGAAAACGATGTAGCCGGTGAGGTAAAGAAGGCACTTGTGACCCAAGGGACCAGAGTTTAGTCTCTGGGACCCACATGGTGTAAGGAGAGAACTGAGTCCTGCCAGTTGTTCTCTGACCTCTGAATGCATTCTGTGGCTCATGATAAATATATACTGTAATAAAAAATTAAGTAAAAAGATGATATTCTATGTTTTGATACAGAGGAAGATATACTCTTCATTGAAAAGCACAAGGTGCATTTTCATCTTGCCTCTCTATGTACACATTCATGGGCATGTATACCTACATACGTATGCATGTTCAATACACATGAGTGCATACATGCATGCACTTGTACACGTGTGCACACATACACAGATATATGTAGGCAGGCACACAGACACACAAAGATACAGACACACACAGGCACAGGTTTTTTTATTTACAAAAACTTAAGGTGTAGAGCAATAGATGAAGACACCTGACTTCGACCTCTGAACTCATGTGCACACACAAACATGCATACACGCAAACATGTACAACCATTCACACAGCACACACACCAAAAATTACTGAGAGAACTGAAGCCCTATCTGTGTGAAGATCACCAGTGGTTCATGGACTAGTGTGTGGAACACAGCTGTGACTGGCATGCACGCCACCAGCTGCAATTAGTTTAAAGGGTGCTAAGTGCCTCTGCTTGCCACCCCAACTGAGGCCTTCACTATGGGACAGACTGACGTTCTGGCCTCCGAGCGCTCAGACCCTTTGGCTCCTTGGTCAACCTTCACATTCAATTTTCCCTTCACATCACTGCCCACAGCTGAGGATGTGGCTGAACAGACCACATTCCTGTGCCTACTGCCCACTCTCAAACCCCAGCTCAGGGCAGTCTCAAACCACCTAGGATATGAAGGAGTGTGGAAAATCTGTGATGCTATCAGGTCAAGTTAGAATGGATAACAATCTTCCCACGGGGAACATATATTTCAATGTGCACTTCGAAGCCTCTTTCATTACATCTTAACAAAACCCAAGAAACTGATTCCAGTATCAAACATCTGTGCAGATTCTTGTTGACTTGAATTTCTCAAGCAAAGAAGATGCAAATAATTTTGCATCCTCAATGAATGCATGTGCCCAGCATCCAACATCTGTCTGATGGATGAATGAATACATCGATTGAGTGAATAAACGAAGGAGGAATTGATGCATAATTAGTGCCTATTAAAGTGATGCATGCTGGTAACGTCTGTCAGGCCACTTGGTCTCTCTTTATCTTTAATATTGCTATTTGCACTGATGCGAGAATGCTTTTTCCTAATTAAAATCTTTCTCCGTACAAGGCCTTCTTTTTAGACAAAAATCTCTTGTCTAAACCAGGCATGGTATCATAAATCAATAGTCCCAGCTCTGGAGAGGCTGAAAGAGGAAGATGGAAAATTCAAGGGCAGCTTGGACTATATGGCCAGACTTAGTTCAATAACAACACGTTTGCTAGCACACACAGCCTCTGGGCTCGATCCTAAGCAAAAGAGATAAAAATAAAAGCAACGACAAAACACTAGTCTACCAGGAAAATAAGAGTGTCATGGCATGAATGGTTATTTTACAGCATATTTTACTTTAAAACACATGGAGTGCAATGCAAGGAGTTTTTCTGTTATCTGGCCTATTCCCAAGGCAAAAACTGAAGCAAGCAGGTCCCACTGGCCTGAAGTTAGCCAGAATGTGGAGCCATAAACACTGTTTGGAACGTAGACAGAAGTTGTAAAGGTCATTGGCTACACAGTTCACACACATTCTTTAGATAAAATGTTCAACATCAAGCAGGAATGTTGGCCACAATCCAATATGATGAAGAAAGAATGATAATTCTCTCAAACTCAAATATATGGGCTGTAGGCAGAATTATTTACACTTTAAAATGGGAAAATATGCTAACAAAGCTTCCAATTAACTATGGACAGGCATCTGAGTAAAAGTAGAAATTTACTTCCCGTTATGGAAACTATGCACATAAAATTTTCTCAGTGGTCCTGGGGCACATGAAAGATTTTTCTGGAGCTCAAACAGTCTAAAGTCTATCCTTAAGTCTCAGTCTTTTCCATTTGGGGGTTTTCTATGATGCGTAACCTTTAAAAAGTTATATGTATGTGCATTTGCCTGCATGAAGTCACATGTGCACACTAGTGTCCTTGAAGCTGGAAGAAGTGAAGCTGGACTTACAGGCGGTTGTGAGCAGCCAGATGTGGGTGCTTGAAACCAAACTCGGATCCTCTGGAAAACTAGCAAGGACTCTGAACCACTAAGCCATCTCCAGCTCTCATCTACCATGTAATCTTCATAGTGCAATTAATCTTCATTAACTGGTTATGTTCTCTCAGTAGACATTAAATGTCCTTCTAACAAAAGAGTAAAGTCATATCACTGGATTTCATGCCATGCTCTCATGAAGCAATGTAGGAAAGATTTACACTAGCCAATTTGGCTTGAGAAATAACCAGTTTGCACGAATGTCCATGATTTCAAGGGGAATTAACTAATGCCTGAAGATTCAAATTGTGTGAACATGAGACTGTATTCAGCCACATCCCCAGAGTTCACCTCACCCATCATAGCAGCAAAAAGTCCCATGAAGGCACCATGGAAAGTGCAGTCTCGTATAACAGGGTAAAGTCTTGTTCCTCCTGATTTTCAAAATAGAATAGAAAATAATGATGCAATAAGAATGTCTCCATTTGCAGAACCTTTGAGTAATGATTTCACTTGAGTCTGAGCAAGCCCACTGTGCTGTGTTGTGCTCTCCAAGGGGGCCAAGATGAGAGAACTGGGAAGTGTGATATCAAGGTATGTTGTCCCCACATAGATTACTGGCCAATTAGGCAAACAAAAAGAAAAGCATTTAATCCTTATGTTGGCCAGCTTTCCATTTGTATCACAAAACACTTGGAAAAATTGATTTATCAGGAAGAAAGATTTATGTTCATGGTTTCAGCCCATGGGTGCCTGGCCCTTGATGCCACGGGGCTTGTTCTGATGTGGCCTATTGTGTTGGGAATTGTGAGAAGAAACCAGTCACTTCACAGAGATGAGGAGAGAGGGAGGGAGGGAGGGAGGGAGGGAGGGAGAGAGAGAGAGAGAGAGAGAGAGAGAGCACATACCACCATCTCAATACCCTGGCTTTTGGTTTTTCTGAGGCAAGGTCTCCCTGTAACCCCAGCTGGCCTGGAGCTCATTATGTAGACCAGGCTGGCCTTGAACTCACAAAGATCTGCTTGCCTCTGCCTCCCGAGCGCTGGGTCTAAAGGCATGCACCAGCACGCCCGGCTGACCCTTTTATTTATTTTTTTAAATTGTATTTATTATTTTATGTGTACGAGTGTACTGTCTGCATGTAGGTTGGTGCACCTGTGTCATGCACTGCTGTGGAGGTCAGAAGATGTCGGATTCCCCTGGAACTGGAGTTAAAGACGGTTCTCAGCTGCCACGTGGGTGCTGGGAATCGAACCCGGGTCCTCTGCAGGAGCAGTCGGTGCTCTTAACCGCTGAGCCGTCCCTCCAGCTCCCCGCTGACTCTTTTAAAGGAATGCTTTCAGTGAGTTCACTCTTTCCACCGGGCTCTGCTCCTTTTTTAGACTTTTTATTAGCATATATTAATTATCAATACTATTTCATTATGACATTCTCATACATGTATATAATCAACATGGATCAAATTTTCCATTACCCTGTCATGTCCTCCTCTGCCTTTCCTATTCATCTTCCTCTTCCTAGATAGTCCTCCTACTTTCCTGGTTGTTTTTGTTTTGTTTCCTTGTGAATTAATGAGCTTACTTTGGGCGACTTATAGAAGTATGAGTGAGGGCTGATGGCAGGAGCTTGGCAGGACCTACTTCTTTTTTTAATTTTATTTATTTATTTTTATGTGTATGAATGTACTGTTTGCATGTAGGTTTGTGCACCTGTGTCGTGCAATGCTGCAGAGGTCAGAAGAGGGTGTTGGATTCCCCTGGAACTGGAGTTACAGACGGTTCTCGGCCGCCATGCGGGTGCTGGGGATCGAACCCGGGTCCTCTGCAAGGGCAGTCGGCGCCCTTAAACCGCTAGGCCATCTCTCCAGCCCCAGGACCTACTTCTTTAAAGCTTCTATTACATCCCAGAGGATCCGCAGGCTGACAAAGATGTCTGTAGCATATGGACCTTTAGGGGACCAGTAAGGCATAACACCCCACTTTGTCTCCTCCCGTAACTTCAGAGCTTCAACCAAGTCCCACCCTGACTCAAGACACTGAAGAGCTTTTGTTCGACCTGATGACTAAGCCTACATGGTGCCATCCTGAGCAGACCCTGAGCAGACTGTTCTCAATGTCTCCTCTGACAACTGACGCCTCTCCTAGAGCCCGATGTGTTCAGCTGGCAGCTCTTTTCCTTGACTGGTCAAGGAAAGATCTGCCATGTTCCAGCAGGGCAAATCAGGTATCACTTAAAAACCTTCCATGATACCCTGACAAATAACGAGTGTAATGGCAGTATCTACTGAGATACGGGGGAAAAGTGCCTGAACCCATGTGCACATCAAAGACACTTATCAGGAAACATGACCTGGAGACAAAGGACATGAGTAACAGGTCTTAATAAAACACATTGTCCACCCCAAAACAGGAATGGTGTGGACAGACATCCCTACAGCATGCTTGAAGCTGTTATTCTAAGCAACCAATCAGACAGCACTTGCTTGTCATCAGTGAACTCAATTCAAATGCCTGACCTTTTAGGATGATCAGCCATACCACTGTTGAGATCACGGAGCTCATTACGCTACCTCAGGGTCCTGTAAATCCAAGAATTTCAGAAGGTTGATCAGGACTTCGGGCAGACTGCCCGAATTTGCAGAACCACCACTTTTGGCACTTCTGAGCTGAGGAACCCCAAGCTCCCAACTAGCCTACGCCACACTGGTATACTGGGAGGTGGTACCTATTGAGACTGTGGTGTTGGTCAAATGAGAGTGTGTATATAATGTGCTGGGCCCTCTGGAAACACTCAGCTGATATTATGAATGGTATTAGGATTACAAATTGTTATGTGGAATCTTGTGGCCAAAACCCAGAAATGGCTGATCATTTGCTACAAAAATAAAAGTTTCTGAAGCCACCCAAATTACTGGCTCACAAAAGGGCAAATGTTTTGCAAGCTGCTGCCTGTCTTGTTGAATGAACACTGTGGGTAAAATCCTATGTGATTCCACAGTGAAAACAAAACACACTAACACCCCAAAGTACACAACCTGCTGTTCAATTCATGAATCTGGATCGTCCCACAAGTCCCGAGGCACCTTTCCCACCTTCTTCCTGCATGAAGCTGAAGCTCTTAGAGTCTGGTCTCAAAGTCCAGATCTGCCCCCCTTTCCACTATGCACAAACTTGGGCAAATGCTCATTAACTGGTGCAGCAGACCTAGAATTCAGCAGGAAGATCAATACTTCAAGCTTTCCTTTCTGGGGGTTAAAAGACCCACAGCAAAAGGAACATGCTGAGTGGTATGGGCTGCACCTCCTCACTTACTGCTCAACTCTTCAGAGTGTAACAGCAGGACTTCCTGAGCTAAAGACTTCACATTTACAAATGTAAATAACTCTAATGTATATGCCCTACTCTCCCATTTTACAGATGAGGAGACTGAAGTCAGGAGACTCAACTTGCCCCAAATCATATCAGTTTGGAAGTAAGACAAGATTCCACATTCTGAGCTCTGTGTGCATTCAGTGCTACCTGGACTAGAGGCAGGTGGCAGTGAATTCTACCCCCAGCTCCTCCTAGGAGGAGTGCTGGTACCACTCAGCAGGGACAGATTTCTGTAAGCCCAGCTTAGAACGTTCTCAGGTAACGTCTCCAAAGCCATAGTCTTTCCCTCGAGACAATATGAGCAGCAAATCTAAATTCAAAAGAGCACTGATAAGCACATGAATAATGTATAACATGTAATGGGCTCTGAGTTATTAGAGGGAAACGGGAGTTAAAGGAGTAGGGCAGATTAGACCTTGATCTTTCCAGCTGACTTCCAGGACGGCCGGTCTCCATTGGCAGTTGCTTGTCCTTGTCAAAGACCTGTCAGGGCTCTGGTTTGGAAAGAAAGCCAAATGCTAAGAGCAATCTTTGCACAGCTGCAAGCACATCTATATTGGAAACTTTATCTTCCGTGAATAGTTAGATACTAAGGTAAGATATTTCAGCTTGAGAAACCCTTCCCAATTAGGTCACTTTACCGTGGGATCACTTTTGTTCCTCAAGTCCTAAATACAACACTTCTCAGTTCTCATTAAGTCCTTATTTAATTAGTTGAAATAAAACCAGGACTTACTGCAAGAATATCAGTCATACCATGCCAGTTAAAACCATGGTGCAACCAGTGAGACATATCTGCAAAGTAGAACATGCATCGTGGTGGCACATACAACTGTTAGTGTAATGACATCTGTCTTCATCGGACACAGACGCCACCCCCTTGGTCCACGCCACTCTCGATTATACATCCTCAAGATGAAAATGAGTTTCACTTTTCATATTTTTCATTCAGCATCTCATATTCTTTTTTTTTTTTTTTTTTGAGACAGGGTCTCCCTATAGCCCCAGCTGGCATGGAGCTCACTCTATAGACCAAGCTGGCCTTGAGCTCACAGAGATCCGCCTGCCTCTGCCTCCCAAGTGGTGGGATTAAAGGCGTATGCCACCAAGCCCGGCTTAAAGGTGGTTCTTAGCCCTTAGCCACCATGTGGGCACTGGGAATGGAATCTGGGTCCTCTGCAAGAGCAGTCGGTGGTCTTAACCGCTGAACCATCTCTCCATCCCCAGCATCTCATATTCTTAAAGACTACAAGCATTGTTTATGGTGGAAAAACACACCTCTATACCCAAAACCTATCTCTACCAAAGGCAGGATAATAAAAGCTCAAGGCATCATTCAAGTCACTTGGAGAGAGAAGTTACTCTTTGTGCCTTAAAAATATTTCTCTGCACTTAACATTCAGAAAACCAACCTCTCTCCTCTACCTCTTCTTTTCCTTGTTCTCCTCCAAACCAATGGTTTGGTTTTGAAATGCCAGGAGTTAATATTCGGGTACTAATCCTTTATTTATCTAGTGTCCAGACCAGACTTGCCTGGAAAAACGAGTGATTCCAGAAAAATCTCTTTGGAATATTTTCTAGGGGACTGAACTAAATTGATGACTGTTTATCAAGATTTACCTTACAGCATGAGTCTGAGCAATATAAAATTCATACTGCTTGTGTTTACACATTCATTTCCCTACAGCCATATCTTCTAGATGGAGCCTGTACAGGCTGGACAAATGGTTTCCAGATAACAGTTGGATGGCTTTCTGTCCACTTCCTGCTCTGACAAGGTACACAGACTCTAAAGGAACATTGTAACTGAGTATGCCTGGAACTGCCCGTCCTTTCTGTTTAGCTCTACGTATGACGTGAAAGTAATGAGTTATACTCCACTGAGAAAGAAGCAGTAGTCACTCTGCTCTATGGAGATTTATAAAACAAATAGTGGGTGACTTGCTGTTCCAGACCTTACCATAACCAATGCTTCTCTGTCTCTTTTTCTTCCTTACTGTGCCCCTCTTCTTTCTGAACCTAATGGCAATCTGCTAGGGATGGACACGGAGCTTTATACACACGTTGGCCTCACTGGCTCCATGTTGACACGGAGCTGGTGGCTGCCACTGTGGAATATACTGAGGACGCTTTGATAAAAGAGAAGCATACGTGAGAACACAGAATCTTGAAATCCCAGCAAAGCTGACTAGCCCTTTCCCTTCAAAGACAACCCCAAGGTCTTTCAAAGATGAGTGCTCCCTAGAAGACTGTTTACCTTTACAAAGCAAGCCCTGTGCTTGCTGTGTGGGTGTATATGCATGTGTGTATCTCTGGATGAAAGTGCCTGTGGGCATCCAGAGGCCAAAGACCAACACCCCCTCCCCTTCTGTGTAAGCATCCTGGGTCCTCTAAAACGATCTAGTTGATAAAGAAAGAGCGAGGGGAAGGGGAAAACAAACTTTCCTGAGGACCTTACAGAAACGTGTGCACAACCATACTGTAATGCAAGTTGTAAGCATAAGCAAAATAAAGATCCGCAAGTGGCCTTTAGAAGCACATGCACTGAACTGTATCTCAGATATATGATGGGATTGTTTGCAGACCCTGTGACAAACTGCAATGACCACAGACCAGAGTGAGCCCTGTCTTGTGTTGGCCAGTCAAAGTGGGTTTTTTTAAAGATTTATTTTATTGTGAATAATGTGTAGGTATGTGATCTGAACAGAGGTATATGCACTGGAGTGACTACCCATCAGGGCCAGAGGACAGTGTCATATCCCCTAGAGCTGGAGTTCTAGCTGGTTGTGAACTGTCTGACACAGGTACAGGGAACCGAGTTCCAGTTCTTGATAAGAGCAATGAATGCTCTTAACTACAAAGCCATCCTCTCAACCAAACTTTACTGGCTGTAAGAAAGAAGGCTTTATTCTAAGCCATAAATAAACATGCTGATGTTCCAGACACTGAAAAAACATCAGAGAGAACTTGTGTAGACGAACTACCCTCAACTGAGATGACAAGACCCCACAGAGGGTCTGAAAAAAAATGACCCATAAATGTATGACTCTTAAAAAAAACAGCAGGTCACTCTACCAAGAGTCTACTGAATTTGCTATAAAGCTAGGTGGAGGGAACAGGGGAAACTGGACTTTTCTAGAGTAGGGAAGGGAGTGAGCCAGATGAACAGGTGAGCACAGGCAAGCACAGGTAAAACCAGAGAGCAGGTGGCCCGTCTTCCTAGGGATACCAGGTTCCACTCAAGCAGGGCCCTACTTGAGAGGCTAGAGGTGCTCCGATTGCAAAGGCTGATTGAAAGGGGGTTTGCCGTTCTTTCCCCTTCAAGACTGGGCTCCAGAGAAGGCTTCAGTGGAACAGACTGTGGCCACTAACTAACCACTGGATGTCATGTTCAGTCACAGGAGTGGATGGAGAGAGCTGACAGCAGAAGTTTCAAGTCCTGAGGGGAAATGTGCTCTCTCTGTGCTGTGCTCAGACCCTAATGCCAACTGTTCCTTCTCCAGGAAGTAAGCGACTAGGGAAGTAGCATGTTTCCTGTCCAGACTTCACGTTCATCATTCACAGAAAACCCCGAAGAGGAGCTGAGGGGACAACTGCAGGGAGGAGAGGGGGTAGGGCCAGGCAGTGTGCGTCTTCAGTTAAGGATATCTGTTTGCTTCATGCCTCCTCCTCCTCCTCCTCCTCCTCCTCCTCCTCCTCCTCCTCCTCCCTCTGTCCCTCTCCCTCTCTCTCTTCTCTCTCTCTCTCTCTCTCACACACACACACACCACTACACACCCTTATGGTCTTCCCCGCAGTAAGAAATGAAAGCCTGCAGTTAGAGTTGAAGAATCCCAGCAAGCATTAGGATATGAAAGAGTCACTACTATTTCCATCCTTGTAACAAGTCAAAGAATGTGTTATATTCCACTCGTTTAAACAATATATAGAAAATAAACATTTCTAGCTGGTTGGAAAACCAAAAATGTTCTGGAAATCACACACAGACTTCTTGTGATTTCTAGTAATCCTGCTGCAAGCATGGTATTAAATTCCTCAACAAGGCTCTAGTAGAAAATTCAGAGTGGAGGAATGAGAGACATTAGGGTATTGGCTGTTAATATTTCAACCACAATCCACCTGAAAGAGCGGCAGAAAGAAGTAGGGGCTCGGGTGCAGAAAAATACGCATGCATTATTAATCCATAAATCTTACAGTAACTCCTAGTTGTTCATGAACCTCTTTAAACCTCTACCAGTTTAAAAGTATTATAACAAGAAACTGAAGCCAAAATGTATGTGAAGCCTTAATAGTTTATGTCTACAATTTTTGGTAAAAATACTGCGTAAAAATAAATGTATTCAGGGGCTGGAGGATGCCTATTGGTTAAGAGCGCTGAACTGCTCTGCAGAGGACCAGGGTCGATCCCCAGCACCCAATGGCAGCTGAAAACCGTCTTTAAACTCCAGTCCCCAGGGGAATCTGACACCCTCTTCTGACCTCCGCGTCTTTGCCATGACAAGGTGCACAGACCTGAATGCGGACAGTACATTCATATACATAAAATAAAATAAAATAAAATAAATTATTTAGGGGCTGAAGAGATGGCCTAGGTTAAGAGTTGCCGACTGCTCTTGCAGAGGGAACCCGGTTCGATCCCTTAGCACCCACATGGCGGCTGAGAACTGTCTTTAACTCCAGTTCCAGGAATCGGACACCCTCTTGCTGACCTCTGCTGCACTGCATGACACGGGTGCACAAGCCTACATGCAGACAGTATATTTCATTACACATACAAAAAAATCCCAAATAAATGTTAATTCAACACAAAATTACATTTGTATATATATTATATAATATAGATATATATATATATAATATTATACTGATACAGGCGTCTCCTTATAGCCCTCAGATGGCCTGAACTCACTCTGTAGACAGGCTGGCCTTATAAACTCAGGATCCACCTGCCTCTTGCCTTCCTGGAGTGCTGTATTAAAGGCATGTTACCACTATGCCCCAGCTTAAAGATGGTTCTTACCCAGCCCATGCTGGGTGCTGGGATTCGAACCTGGTCCTTCTGCAAGAGCAGGTCAATGCCTTAACCGCTGAACCATCTCTCAGCCCCCAATTATATTAATATTAACTTGGTATGTCAAACTTATATTTCCTCTTTCTTGCTAGCCATACTTTGTGTGTGTGTGTGTGTGTGTGTGTGTGCGTGTGTGTGTGTGTGCGCGCGCGTGCGTGCGCATGCAAATATGGAGGCTAGAGATTGATATCTAGGGTTTTCCTCTAACTCTCTCCATCTTATTTTTTGAGACAAGGTCTCTCACTGAACCTGGAGTTCAGCAATTGACTAGACCAGCAAACTCCTGGCATCCACCTGACGCTGCCTCGGTGGGATCAGATGCCCATGCTGCCATTCCCAGCTTTTGCGGGGAGGAGGAGTGTTCTGAGAGTCTGAACTCAGGGCTTCATGCTTTCACAACAAGCACGTTATTCCCTGAGCCATCTCCCTGGGCCCCATAACCTTTTGGAGACTGAGCATTCTCACAAGGACCTGGGGATTTGATTTCTTTATCTAATGACAGACAAATGTCTTTCTCTTGTCTGCTCTTTCACATATTCAAAGCCTTCCTAACTTCATAACCTGGAATGGCTCCTCATTGTTTTGTTTTTGGAAAGCTCTAAAAGAGTTCCTTGACTTCCTCCTCAGCATATACCAGGAAACTGTAACTCATGACCGCCACTGGCCAATGACAAGATGGAAGAAGGTAAAGCCTTGTTGGGCTGGTTCCCTAGTTCATACACTGAAGGGTCCTTTCTGTGCCCTAAACTTGACCTCCATTTCCAGCCTCTCTTCTTCTCTTCCTCACCTTCCTGTTAGTCCTCTTTCCTTCCAATCCCAATCAAAACCAAAGACAAGTTCATTTCCTGCCTGCTACTAGTTCTTTCTTCAAGGAAGAGATGCAATTTCTGAGCCTGTAGCTTCTTCACTGGTCACAGAAGAAGTAATATCTAACCACAGAGTGTTATAAAATTCAAATTAGTGGGGGTGGACAGATGGCCTAGTGGTTAAGAGCACCGACTGCTCTTGCAGAGGACCTGGGTTCGATCCCCAGCACCCACATGGCGGCTGAGAACTATCTGTAACTCCAATTCCAGGAGAACTCCAGTTCCAGAGGAATCTGACACCCTCTTCTGACCTCCCCTACATGCAGACAGTACATTCATACATATCAATAAATAAATTTTTAAAAATTAAAAAAAATTCAAATTAGTAGGCCAGGAGGAACACTACTTTAATCCCAGCACTTGGGAGGCAGAGGCAGGTGGAGCTCTGAGACTGAGGCCAGCCTGGGGTATATATAGTGAGTTCCAAGCCAGCAGAGGCCACAGGAAGCTCCTGTCTCAAAACAAATCAAAACAAAATTCAAATTAGTGAATATACAAGAAAGTTTCATCAGAATGCCTGAACCACAGACGGGTGTCTGCTAATGTTAGAGTCTCTACTGTACACTTCTTGTGCAATGGCTAATTTTAATAAAAAATACAATCATACACTATTAAAGCAATGCAAGATCAATAAATAATGCATTAAATTTGAGCTTTAGATTACACAGATTTGAAAATTTATTACAAAGATGCTTCTAGAAAATACTGTATCCTACATCTTTTCATTTTAGTGATAGGTCAATGTGATAAAATGTAGAATGAGAAAGAGAATGCAAATTCATGATCTTTTTTCTTTTGATATTTCAATTACAGAGCCCACATGTAAGTCTATTAAGGCCTGCTTATTTTTTTAATTAAAGACTACCTTAGTTACTAGATGAGAATAAAGGTTTAAAAAAGCATTCAGATTAGAGAAATGCATACAGGTTTTTTCTTTAATTAAAACATGTTAAGGCCAGGTGTGGTAGTGGATGTTTATAACTGCAGTGCTCACAATGCCGAGGCAGGGATAGCAAGAGTCTATGATAAGGCACATGAGATAGCTCGTCAGGCAAAGGCACTTGTTGGCACACAGACAGTCTGAGTTCCATTCTTGGTCTCACATTGTGGAAGGGGAGAAGAGACATCCTTCAAGTTGTCCTCTAACCACCACATGTTCACGGTGGCACACGTGTAAACATACAGACACAGACACAGACCACACACACACACACACACACACACACACACACTAAGTAATTAAAACACAATTTTAAAAAAGATGTTTTTAAAAAAGGATTTCAGAGCCAGGCATGGTGACCCATACTTTTAATCCCAACACTGGCCAGGCAGAGACAGGTGGATCTCAAGGCCAGCCAGCCTGGTCTTCGTCATGAGCTCCAGGCCAGTTGGAGCTACAGGGAGGGCCAGTCACAAAGAAGGATTAAAAAAAGAAAAAAAGAAGGATTATATATATGTATAATCTTTGGGGTAGGGATGTGATAAGCTGAGTAAACCTTTATTGCTTACAGTATACATAGAGAGCAAGCCCTTGATTGTTCTAATTCACCTTCATTCAAGCAACAACAGAAAGCCTTAGAACAATGAGACCTAGAAAGGCCTGGCCGTGCTACTTATTACCCGTTTACATTTTCCAGGCCGGGGAGGGGGGGGCACTTCAAGGCCTATTCACCTAGCTTGTACCCCTTGTACCCCCATCAAGAGTGGAATCGATTTCATCCCAATGGATTATGATGTCTAGTGGACCTGTAGGATACCTGGGGGCTCTGAGAGTTAGTGCAGCTTTAAAGGACGAGGCCTACAGAACAGAGGCAAGGAAAGTGTAAAAGAACTCAAAGCCGTCTTCAAAAACTACTCAGGTCAGAAGCCCTCCTGGAAAGAGGACACCAAGAAAAGCGAAAGGAAAGGAACAAACAAGTAGTTGTTAAAGCAAATTACTCATCTGACAATGGCTTTGAAGTACTGTAGTTTCTTTGTGCAAATTTACAACAACATTAAATTAACTTAGCTTGCTGAGAAGCAATGTTAACTCCTCCCCAACGCTGAAAAACACAGAGCTGTCACTAAAGACTACTGCGCTGGCCTTTACCTTATTAGAGCAGTAAGAGTCACATCACAAGCCAAGAATTTATCCTCATAGTGAGACATGTGATACACAGAGAAGGGGGCAGAGAGGGCTGCTGGTCACCACATGCAACGCTGTTGGAAAAGCAGGTCCACCTGGGGACACCAGAAACCCTTTGTCCTTCCTCTGCTGTCAGTGGGGCTGGTAGCCTCCCTCCCCATGGGCCAGCTCCGTTGTGCTCCAACCTAACAATAAGGGGTCTCGTTTCTGTGGACCGTGCCCCTGATTCTTCTGATCAAGAGGTCACAACAGCCCACTGGGATGCCTGCAGACATCTTAAATGGATCTCATGGCTCAGAAACCTAGCAGTCTAACAATCACTGAAAAGACAGGTAAATAACCCAATGGCTGGGAACTGGGAAATGCTATTTGAAGCGAACCAGAAGCTGGAGGCTCTGAAAGACGGATTCAAAGTGACGGCCTCTCCTCTGAGATCTGCAGAACACCTGACAGGAAGGGGAAATGGACAGAGTAAATTGAGTTAAGGACTTTCATGGTTCCCGTCTTAAGAGCCAGAGGAGGTCTGAAGATCACAGGTCTCTGTAACATAACTATATAAGGAGAGAAAGAGAGATTGAGAGAGACTCCTTTGTCTCCCTCCCAGTCCTCTGTGCACGTCATCCCAGTGTGCTAATGTCAGAGGGAATCATTTATGTGAGGAGAGAAGAAAGCAAAGAGATGAGGGCGAGAGGGAAGGGGAGGGGGGAGAGGGAAGGGGAGGGGGGAGAAGGAAGGGAAGGGGAGAGAGGGAAGGGAAGGGGAGAGAGGGAAGGGAAGGGGAGAGGGAAAAGAAGGGGAGAGAGGGAAGGGAAGGGGAGAGAGGGAAGGGAAGGGAGAGAGAGGGAAGGGAAGGGAGAGAGAGGGAAGGGAAGGGAGAGAGAGGGAAGGGAAGGGAGAGAGAGGGAAGGGAAGGGGAGAGGCAGAATGACTGATGACTGTTTACTGGCAGAGCTGCTGAAATGTACATTGGAGGAAGGAGCCAGGGAAGGAGGGAGCGGGAACGCGAGGGAGGAATGAGAAAAGAGCAGGCTATGAAGAAATAATTTGAAGTTGCTGGTCAGAAATCATCTTCTTTGAAAAGCCTGAATCCGTGACATAACTACTATGCTGCCTTAACAGCTCACAGACGTCCAGTTACTTTAAGCAGATGCTTTAAGAAGTGCACTGTAAAGGATGGGCCTCTTCAGTCATTCACACTGGTGTGAATTACAGCCAGCTCCTTCCTGATAGCTACCTGAGGACTCCGGCCAGGGAAGGAGGATGCCCGGGCTGGCAAACTTGAAGACTCTCACAAAATGATTACTGTACTTAACACCCCGTCACTTGTATGCATTAGTGGGTTTCCCTCCGCATGGCCAAACACGCACAGACCGCACTTCGGTTGTACTCCGATTCCTTTCTCTCCGACCTTCCTGGTCCCTTCACCTCCCTCACCTGCTACTAAGTTCAGGTCATCTTTTAAAAAATTACTGTTCTGACTTCCTTACATAGATCCCAAGTGAGGGGAACCCTGCAATATTGTCTTTCTGTGTCTGATTTGTTTAACACGGTGACCTGAAAATGACATTATTTCATTCTTCTTTGTAGCCAAATAATATTCTACAATGTCTGTGTTCTTCACCCATTTCATCTATTGCTGGCCACTGAGGTTGATTCTATTGCTTAGCTATTTGGAGTAGGTCTACAATAAGCACGGCTGTGTGGATATCTACTGTGTGCTGACCCTGTGTCTCAGATACCCAGTGATCTACTTATGGCTAGGGATGCTCTTTATGTTTCCTTATTTTATGTGACATTTCAGAGACTCTTCACAGCAGGTGCTAAAAGGTTAGTAAGCTGCATTAGAGAAAAAAAAATCAAACTCAGAAACTTTGCAAAGCACATTTGCAGTGGTGAGGCAGCCGTTGTCTGCTTTGTGAAGAAAGTGTGGTGGAAGAATAGACACTGCAGAACGCCACATCATGATCATATAAAGGAAGCCACTGGTAAAGAAAGACTGGGCCGGACATGGTGGCTCACTCCTTTAATCCTAGCACTCGGGAGGCAGAGGCAGGTGGATCTCTGTGAGTTCAAGGCCTGCCTGGTCTACAAAGTGAGCTCCAGGCCAGCTGGGACTAAAGGGAGACCTTGTCTCAAAAAGCCAAAAAAAGAAAAAAAATATAAAGAAAGACTGGGATCCCTTGCCCATCTGGGCTTCACAGTATGAATGGAACCGTGAGAGAAAAAAGCCTGCTGAATGCAGACACGGGAGAGCTGGGAGCCACGCGAGTGTCCTGTAAAGAGCTTCATGCTCTGTGGCCCAGCTCTTTGGATGCTTTTCTCTCAGCTCAAACAGCCCACTCCTATTCCCAGAAGTGCTTTTCCTTTCTTAATGAATGCCTTACATTTCTGACCACGTGTCCATCCCATTGCTGTGGTCTACAAGGACCTGGACACTTCAGCGGGGACTCAGATGGCCCCTAGTCCTAGTGACACAGGCAGAGAATGCAAAGAAGTGGTGCACAAAGCAACCTGCTGTGTTTCCAAATCGCTTCTTGCCCTCTGCGCTCCATGCCTGGGCTTCAGCCTCTAAGACCCTGAGTGTAAGGTGGTGCCCACCACGGCTGTGAGGATAAGCTGCCCAGTCCCAACAGACATCTGTGGATAGCCTGAGGACCCTGCCACAAGTTACAAGCTGACTCCTTTGCAGTAGGTGCTCTCTACCTGAGGACAGGCCTGGACGTACAGGCAGTGTTCCTGGGGCAGAAAGTTTACTGGTCTCTCAAATTCCTCACATATCTTCAGGGAAAGCTATTTATTTATATCTTGCTTAGTTTTTGAGATCAGTTTACAAACACTAAGGGGATGTCAAAAGTAATTTCAAATCCTATGCAAATTGCATTTTTTTTCCTTAGGGATCCTTTTTAAAAGTATTTTATTATTTTTATTTTGTGTGCATAAGCGTACTGCCTGCATGTGTGTAAGTGCACCTGTGTTGTGCAATGCTGCTGGAAGTCAGAAGAGGGTGTTTGATCCCCTGGAACTGGAGTTAGGATGGTTGATAGCTGCCATGTGGGTGCTGGGAGCTGAACCCAGGTCCTGTACAAAAGCAGCCAGTGCTCTTAACTGCTGGGCATCTCTCCAGCCCCTCCTTAGGGATCCTGTGAGAGCAAAGTCTCAAGGCAGATTAATATGGGTGATGAAATCACTCCATGGACAAGGTCCTCGTGGAGTTGATACCAAGCAGGGAAGGGGAAGCTAATATATGAAGCACAGGTCTGCTTTGAGTAAGTCACACTTTTTGCACTTGCTCATTATGAAATTATTATGAGCCAAGTGTCACATAGCTATGGATTGCCACATACAGAATTTGCAAAATTACTAAGCTCCATTAGAAATTAAGAAGTGGGGTTGGAGAGATGGCTCAGAGGTTAAGAGCACCAACTGCTCTTGCAGAGGACCCGGGTTCGATTCCCAGCATCCACATGGCAGCTAAGAACCATCTTTAACTCAAGTTCCGGGCACCCTCTTCTGACCTCCACAGCATTGCACAACACAGGTGCACCAACCTACATGCACAGTACACTCATACATATAAAAAATAATAAATAAAAAATTAAAGAAATTAAGACCTTAAGTATCACAAATATATACACATGTATGTAGATATACGTGCGTGTGTATAAAAAAAATCCATGAATTGCTGTATTCCTTAAAACAGCAACTTTGGAGGCTGGAGAGGTGGCTTAGCAGGTAAGAGCACTAAACATTCTTGCAGAGGATCTGGGTTTGATTCCTAGCAGAAATTCCCTTGGCCAAGGTGGTTCTATCACAACAACAGAAAAGTGACTAATACATGATTTAAACAGGACTGTGAAAAGGTGAGGCAAGGACAGGAGTCTGTCCTACCAAAGGAGCAAGCTAATGATGCCTGCTCACTCTGGGAGGACTAGGATGTTAGAGGGACACAGCATAATTATAAGCATCAATACAAAATAGCAAAACCACTCATACTGGAGCTCAGTTTTGAAGTGAATTAATGCCTAAACGTAAAGTGATTTTGATTTGGAACTGGAAAAAAAATTCTCTCTCTCTCTCTCTCTCTCTCTCTGTCGGTCTTTTTGAGATAGGGTCTCCCTGTAATCCCCAGCTGTCCTGGAACTCACTCTGTAGACCAGGCTGGCCTTGAACTCACAAAGATCCTCCTGCCTCTGCCTCCCAAGTGCTAGGATTAAAGGCATGTGCCATCACACCCAGCTGAAAAAAATTCTCTTTTATAGAAAAAGAAACTACCTTCTCCTAAGATTACTGCTACAAAGTAGAAGTATAATTGCCAAAACATAATAAAAAAATAACTAAGTATTGACAACCCAACAGCATAAATGAAAACTAAGAGAAATAACAGAGTAAGACAGACATGTAGGGCTCTAGATATTGATTTAGCAAAGGTTTTTAGAAGACCAACATGTTCTCAAAAGAAAGAGGATTTAGCAAGACAGAATTGTAATAAATGGAAATTATAAAAATGAACAAAAGACAGTTTTGAACCGAATAAAAGGCTAAGAATTGTTAGGCTGGGGTAAAAAAAAAAAAAGCAAAGGATATTATTATTAGTTCAAAAGCCTCTGGAAAATGCACATATAATAGATATAAGTGCACACATATAGCTGAAGGCTCTGTAACAAAAAACGCAGACAGGAAGGAGAAACGTCCCTTCAAGTTATTGGTCAGGATAGCCAAAAGACTCTTACAATAATATAGGCTATTGCCACAACCCTTGATTGCCTCCCAGAAATTAAAGATAAGGCCCAATTGCTTATAGAGAGGACATTCTTTGGACACAGGACTTGCACCAATGGAGATGGAATTGATCTGGAAGCCTCCTCCCCGACGACTAGCCCCCACAGTATCAGAACATAGTATTCCACTTGCTATGGGAGAAAATCAGTGATCCCATCACGTTGCAAAGTCTATGAGCTGCAACGACGACTAGCCCAGAAGATAAATCTCTACCGGTGCCGCAGTGGCACTCTTATCTTGGGGATAATCCACGGCTATCTAATTGGACTTATGGCCTGCTCAATGGGAGGGAACTTAAGTGTGTACTGTAAACACAGCCAAATACACATGACTGGGGAGGTCATAGAGAAAAATCTTCTTTTGTCACATCCTGAGACCAGCATAATATTTTTACTGTATTCTAAATGTGTATTCTTGTATTTACAGAGAAGTGTACCTCTCACCACTCATCAAAGAAACTTCTTTTTGCAACAGATGGAGATCACTACAAAGTTCCACAACTGACCAAATGCAAAGAATAAGTGTCTATGAGATGCCCAGCCCGGAGAGACCCAGCTACAATGCAATCTCTACACCTAAGACTCAGGGAACATAAAGTAACAGGGGGTAGAAAGAATATATTAATATTAATGCATCTCTCAACTCTCACCAGTGAAGCCTCCTCATGAAACAGATTGTGATTAACCCAGAAAGTCACACTGGCCAAAGTTCAGAGAATAGAAGACTGCAGAGTGCTTACATGAATAAGACTCCTATATTAAACTGCTGCCACCCAAGGCTTAGGGACCACTGGAGAAGTGGGCAGAAAGATTCTAAGAGCTAGAGGCAGTAGACGACCACAAAAAAACAAAGTTTTCCTGACAGCTGGGAAGTCACTCATATGAACTCACACCAATGGTGAAGACCTACACAGCTCAAGCCAGACAAAATCCCAGCACAGAAGAGGGGAGGGGGTAAGAAACTCCAAGCTTAGCTGAGGAACTACTAGCAATGAATAGAGAGAGTCAGTTTATTTAAGGGGGAAAGGCTAGATTGATATCAAGGTTCCAATGGCCAGATGCAGATCTAATGACATTTGAGGACACAAGCTTGACTCAGTAGGCCTTAATAAATGATAGAGTAGTACATAAAATCTATAGGGGACCATAAAAGAGTACCGATAGGGAAGGGGTCTAAATATGATCAAAATATGTTGTGTGAAACTCTCAAAAATTCAATGAAAATATTAGATAAAGCAGAAGTAGTCAGAAACAGATCAAAAGAAAAAAAGTATATACCACATAAAAGTAAATCAGTAGGTAACACACACAAAAAGTACAGAATAAGATGTTCAAACATACAAGGAAGTTGAATATATATATATATATATATATATACACATATATATGTGAGAAATAGTGGGTAAACATTTGTAAACCCAGTGAAAGATTAAAGCAATTTTATTATTCCCCAAGCAGGGATTTTAAAAAAGCCCCAAATATTCTGATTATAGCAAAACAACAGAAAACCAAAGTGGAAGAGAAAGATCTCAAAAGCATTTAGAGAAAAGACAAATGGGCTTCAGAGTAACACTTCGCTTTTCAAATGAAACGTCATAATTTGAGAGACTGGGATGACATCTGAACCGCACTTAAAAAGTATTACCTGACAGTCCCTCATACCAAAAATACCCATCAAAAATAAAGATGTCACAAAGAAGTTTGCCAACAGGAAAACAAAGAATGTTGCCATTAGTATGTTCTTACTAAAGAATGAGTAAAGGATTTTTTACTTGTTTAGGGTTTTATTTTATTTAGTTTTTTGAGATAGGGTCTCACTTTGTAGCCCTGGCTGACCTGCAACTCACTATGCAGACCACAATGACCTGGAACTCAACAGAGATCCAGCTGCCTCTGTCTCCCAAGTACTGGGATTAAAGGTGTGCACCACCAGGGCTAGGCCAAGGATCTTTTCTTGGGCAACAAAAAAATGATTCCAGAATAAAGATTAGAGATGAAAGAACATACAAAAGGGAAGTGGTAAATCTAACTGAATACTAACTTTTAAAAACAGCAATAATTGTAGGGAAATCCAGCTTGAATTGCGGGCTAGCTATCCAATTAGCATGCCTCAGGGCACCTCCTGGCTGAGGGTCTGGCCCCGCCCCAAGGAGGAGCAAGCAGCATGGCCTAGGTGCGGGATGCTGGGTGGGGCACCGGTGTGCAGTGGCGAGGAGTTGGGGGGCTTGTGATTGGTCCTGGGAACTGACGTCATTTGATTTACAAAAGCAAGCTGTGGCAAGGAATAAATTTGAATTTCATAGTAACATTATCACGGAATTCCCGGCCGTTATTTTTTTATTTTATTTTATTTTTGTATGTGTATGAATGTACTGTCTGCGTGTAGGTTTGTGTTCTTGTGTCATGCAATGCCGCGGAGGTCAGAAGAGGGTCTCGGATTCCCCTGCAACTGGAGTTCTCCTGGAATTGGAGTTACAGATGGTTCTCAGACGCCATGTGGGTGCTGGGATCGAACCCGGGTCCTCTGCAAGAGCGGTCAGTGCTCTTAACCGCTAGGCTATCTCTCCAGCCCCCCAGCCATTATTTTTATTAATTATTGCATGCATACAGGCTAAGGTAGGCCTGCATTTCATTCCGGTGGCCAGTGGGTTGGAAAGAGATTTCTTTTCGGATCACCAATCTCGGTAGCTGGTGTTGTGAGTGGGTATTGGCTGAAGGGAGGCGATCAGCCATCATCCTGAAATTCCTGTCCAGGCTCTGGACAGGTGAGAAGAGTGAAACACATGTCTCGTGGGTCCAGGCTAAGAGCCTAAATTGGAATTACCAGCTGCCACCCAGCGGAAAGGAAGAGGGGGAGACAGTAGGAACTGGGTGCCTCAGCGAGCTGAATTGTTGATCCTTTGGTCCTGCTGTCTTTGGCTTGATTGGCCTTGTGGCTGTCGAGGTTGGAGTTATCCTCCAGCTGGGAGTTAAAGGTGTGGTCTTTGGCTTGATTTGGATCTTGTGGCTGTGGGGCGGAGTTTTCCTCCCAGCCCCATATTAAAGGTAGGCTTGTGTGACTCTTGAGATCTGAGATCTCCTGAGCCCAGCAGAAGGTACCAGGGTGCGGGCTGAAGAGCTCCCCCCCCAACTGAGATTACTAAGAAGCATCTGAAGGAGGCAAGCAAAGCAACCCTCAACACAGTGAGAGGCATTTAGGACTCACATTGGAATACAGGGCAAGGGGAAGCCCATATGCCAGGATCACAAGAGAGACTACACACTGGAAAGGGGCAGAATAATCCCCTGCCAAGTTTTACCAACCCTATGGAAGACTCCTGCAGTGGGTCCCTCTGGGGATGCCCCAGGACACAGACATCAGAAACACAATTGGGAACAAACTTAAAGAACTACAAGATCATAAAGAACAAATTAAAGAACTAAGAAAAGAGATGAGGAACTCAAGAAGGACCGAGAGAGAAGAATGACAAGCTCGGAAGGAAGTGAAACACTGAAAAGATTCCCATGTTGAAAAAGATAAAGAAACCAAGCAGCAAAAAAAGAGCTACAAAAGAGATCCAGAAGCTCCAAAAGAGTAGAAATACTAAAGAAATCAGAAGAGGAATGAAAAAGGAAATCAAACACTCATCCATTCAAGGAAAGGAATGAAAAAGCCTCAGAACAGAATGGAGGAAACAGAACAAAGAATATCAGACCTAGAAGATAACACAGAACAATAAAAACCTCAAGGAAAGAGTATGAAAAATTTTTAAAATACACAAAAATAGAACAAAGGAGCTGTGGGACACTATGAAAGACCAAACCTCCTCATCATAGGAATAGAGGAAGAGAAGAATCCCAAGAGAATGGTATATGATTAATCTTCAACAGAATAATAGATGAAAACTTCCCCAAACTAAAAAGGACAAACCAATACCAATATAAGAAGCACATAGAACTCCAAACAGACAAGATCAGAAAAGAAATTCTCCACACCACATCATAGTTAAAATGCTAGACACCCAAACAAAGACAAAATCTAAAAGCCACAAGAGAAAAACAACAAGTGACCTATAAGGGGAAACTACCAGAATTACAACTGACTTTTCAACACAAACAATGAAAGCAAGAAGAACCTGGAGCAAAGCATTCCCAGTGTTAAGGGACAATAGATGCCAACCCCAGGTTACTATAACCCCAGCAAAAATGTCAATCTTACTTGAAGGAGAGAGAAAAATCTTACATGAATAAACAACTTGAAAGAAATACATGTCCGGAAAACACCCTTCAGAGAATACTTGAGCAATTCAAAGAACCAGAAGAAGGAGCAACCAACCCCAGACCAGAAAGAGAAATCAATAAAAGCATAACTGCATAATAGAAACCTAAATCAAAACCCGCAGATGGATAATAAGGCAAAAGAAAGCACAACAAACCTATCAGTCATAACCTTAAATATTAATGGACTAAATTCCCCAATCAAAAGACATAGACTGGGAGACTGGATTAGGAAACAGAATCCATCGATATGCTGTCTACAAGAAACATATCTTACCTTCAAGGACAGGCACCACCTTAAAGTGAAGGGATGGAAAAAATATTCCAAGCAAATGGTACCAAAAAGAAAGCAGGTGTTGCTATTTTAATATTGGACAAATAGACTTCAAGTAAAAGAAATCAGAAAGAGACAAAGAAGGCCATAACATGTTCATCAAAGGAACAATTCCCAAGAAGATTTCACAATTATGAATATATATGCCCCCAAATTCTGGTGCACCAAACTTTATAAAGACAATTCTCCAGGACCACAAGTCACAAGACTAATCCCAGTACACTCATAGTGGAGATTTCAATACCCCACTGAGTCCTTTTGGATAGGTCAACAGGACAAAAATAAAACAGAGAGACATCTGAACTGAACGATATGTACACCAAATGGACCTCATAGACCTCTACTGAACATCCATCCTAATACCAGAGAATACACTTTCTACTCAGCACCCCATGGAACATTCTCCAAAATCGACCACATACTGGGACACAGAAGAAACCTCTACAAATACAAAAAGATTGAAATAATTGCATGCATCCTGTCAGACCACAGTGCAATAAAGCTCAACATCAACAGCAGGACAAGCCCTCCTGCCTACAAGAACACATGGAGACTAAACAACACACTCTTGAATAATGAATGGGTCAAGGAAGAGATAAAGAAAGAAATAAAACCATTCCTGGAACTGAATGACAATGACAATACAACACAACAAAACCTATGGGATTCCTTAAAAGAGTCCTAAGAGGGAAGTTATAGCCCTGGGTGCCTACATTAGAAAACAGAAAGGCACAAGTGAATGATCTAACACTACAGCTAAAAGCACTTGAGAGGCAAACAACAATGAACCCTAAATGCAAGAGACAGGAAGAAATAACAAAAGTCAGAGCAGAAATCAATGAAAATAGAAACAAAGAAAACAATACAAAAAATCAATGAAGCCAAAAGTTGGTTCTTTGAAAGAATAAACAAGATAGACACCTCTAGCCCAGTTAACAAAAAGAAGGAACAACTCCAAATCAATACAATCCATGATGAAAAGGGAAATATCAACGGACAAGGAAAAGATCCAAACATTAATGGGAATATTACAAGAACCTATATTCTACCAAGTTTGAAAACCTAGAAGAAATGGATGAATATCTGAAATCCTGGGAATCACCAAAGCTCGGCCAAGAAGAGATCAGCACTTTAAACAGACCCATAACACATGATGAAACAGAGGATGTAGTAAGAAGCCTCTCAACTAAAAAGCCCAGGCCCAGACGGTTTCACAGCAGAATTCTATAAAATTTTCAAAAAGACCCTACAACCATTATTACTGAAACTTTTAGAAGTATACATCAGAGGGAATTCTCCCAAATTCCTTCTATGAAGCCAGCATCACTCTATTACCAAAACCAGGCAAAGATCCAACTAAAAGGAGAATTATAGACCATCTCCCTCATGAACACAGATGCCAAAATTCTAAACAGAATACTGGCAAATCGCTACAGACCCACATCAGAGAAGATCATCCATCATGACCAAGTTGGATTCATCCAGAGATGCAGGGATGGTTCAACATATGAAACAATAAACATCATCAAACACATAACGGAATCAAAGACAAAAACCACACCATCATCTCAATTGATGCTGAAAAAGCCTTCGACAAAATCCAGCATCCCTTCATGCTTAAGTCCTAGAGGGAATTTGGATTGGAGGGATCATTCCTCAATGTAATCAAAGCCATATACAGGAAACCCACAGCCAATATCATCCTAAATGGGGAAATGACAGAAACTTCCCTTTAAAGGTAGGAACTCAGCAAGGCTGCCCCCTGTCACTCACTCCCTTCAATACAGTGCTTGAAACACTTGCTGAGCAATAAGGCAAGAAAAGGATATTAAAGGAGTACTAATTGGAAAAGAGGAAGTCAAACTATCCCTATTTGCTGATGATATTTGTTTTACTTAAGGGATGCTAAAACTCCACCAGAAAACTCCTAGAAACGATTAACAGCTTCAGCAAGGTGGCAGGATACAAATTAGCCTAAAAAAATCAATGGCCTTTCTTTACACCAACAACAACAACTGGAGAAAGATTCAAGAGACCTTCCCACTCACAATAGCCTCAAAAACAATAAAATACCTAGGAACAAACCTAACCAAAGACACCAAAGACCTCTCCAAAAAAAATTTTAAACACTTAAGAAAGAAATTGAAGAAGACCAAAAAGATGGAAAACCTCCCATGTCATGAATTGGGAAAATTAACATTGTAAAAATGTCCATTTTACCAAAACTCTTGTATAGATTTAACGCAATCCCAATCAAATCCCCCAAGAGTTTCTTCACAGGCTTGGAAACAAATGTTCTTAAAAATTCATTTGGGGGGCTGGAGAGATGGCCTAGCGGTTAGGAGCACCGATGCTCTTGCAGAGGACCCGGGTTTGCCAGCACCCACATGGCAGCTAAGAACCATCTGTAACTCCAATTCCAGGAGAACTCCAGTTCCAGGGGAATCCGACACCCTCTTCTGACCTCCGTGGCATTGCACGACATGGGTGCACAGACCTGCATGCAGACAATACATTCATACACATACAAAAATAAATAATAAAAAAAATTTTTTTTTAATTCATTTGGAAAAACAAAAGACCCCAAATAGCCAAAACAACCCTGAGTGAAAAGAGCTACACAGGGGGGATCTCTATACCAGACTTCAAACTATACTACAGGCTATAGTCATAAAAACAGCCTGGTACTGGCACAAAAACAGACCTGTTGACCAATGGAACAAAACCGAAGATCCAAAACTGAGCACATACAATTTCCGCCATCTCATATTTGTCAAGGGGGCCAAGAAGACACAATGGAGAAAAACAGCATCTTCAGCAAGTGGTGTTGGCAAAACGGATCACCACTTGTAGAAGAATGAAATTAACCCCCTACCTCTCGCCCTGTGGATTAAAGACCTCAACGTGAAACCCAAACTCTGAAGGCGATAGAGAAAAAGTTGGCAGCAGACTACAAGACATGGGCATAGGAAAAGACTTCCTAATCACAGACAAGCAGCTGCACAAGAATTAAGGTCGACAATTGACAAATGGGACCTCATCAAACCCAAAAGCTTCTGTACATCAAAAAAACAATCAAGGAAGTGAAGAGAAATCCCACAGAGTGGGAGGAAACCTTCACTGCGATACATCTGACAAAGCATTGATCTCCAGAATATATAAACTACTCAAAAAACAAAGAAAAAGAAAACAAATGACCATTCAATAGATGGAGCAAAGAACTGAACGAGACTTCACAAGTGAGGAATTAGAGATGTCTGAGAAACACCTCAAGAACTGTTCAACATCACTAATCATTAAGGAAATGCAAATGAAAACCATTTAAGATATCATCTTACTCCAATAGACTGGCTAGGATCAAGAAAACAAATGATACCAGTGCTGGAGCGGTTGTGGGGAAAGGGAACACTCATCCACTCTGCTGGTGGGAATGTAAACTCGTACAGCCACTATGGAAAGCAGTGTGGAGAACCCTTGGAAGCTTTGAAATGAACTTGCCACCCGACCCAGCCATACCACTCCTGGGCATGTACCCTCAAGACTTACGCCACCACAGAGACATGCACGGCCATGTTTTATTGCAGCTGTCTTCACAATAGCAAGGAGCTGGAACCAACCTAAATCCCCTCAATTGATGAGTGGATAGAGAAAATGTGGTACATCTACACAATGGAGTTCTATGCAGCAGTAAAGAAGAGACATCATGAACCTTTGCAGGAAAATGGCTGGAGCTAGAGGACATCATGCTGAGTGAAGTAACACATCCAGAAAAACAAAACAAATGGTATCCCTCATCTGTGGATGCTAGTGCCAATTACCCAGTTGTAAGTATTTCTTGTGTAGGGCCCCCTGAGCTTTTGTCCAAAGCAGTTGGGCGTAATGCATATTGGAAACAACAACAACAGAAAGGACTGCATCAAAGAACTGACTGAAACAGTGAAAAAAAAAAAAAGACTGAGAGAAAGATGCAGGGCATGTATCACAGAATACATAGTCTGGGTTGGGGTGGGGGTAAAGGAAAGGGTAATATGTTTAAATGGAACTGAAAATTATGTATTAAATACATAAATCATCAATAAAAGTATATTTAAAAAAAAAGGAATTACCACTTAGGCTGGGCTACGGAAGTAGCCAGCTGGCCTCTTCGCAAAGCGGCCACTGTGTCCCCATCCCTCTTACTAGGGCCATGTGGTCCCTGTTCGGCATAAAAAGAATGCTTCCTACAAATAATTATATGCTATTTGGTTGAAAATATACTAATAACTAAAACATGTTATAACAATGGAATAAAGTTTGGGGCTGGGGTAAGTGGGTTAAAGTATCCCATAATCTTTTATTATCCAAAAAAAAAATTAAAAGAAAAAGAAACAATATTAATTAACCTATTATCCAGGGCAGTTATCGTTTAATCCAGGTTGCAGTTATTCTATTAATCCAGGTGCAGTTATGTTTATAATCCAGGTGCAGTTATTTCTATAATCCAGGTGCAGTTATGTCTATAATCCATGTGCAGTTGTGTCTATCTATAATCCAGGTGCAGTTATGTCTATCTATAATCCATGTGCAGTTATGTCTATCAATCCATGTGCAGTTATGTCTATAATCCAGGTGCAGTTATATCTATCTATAATCCAGGTGCAGTTATGTCTATCTATAATCCAGGTGCAGTTATGTCTATAATCCAGGTGCAGTTATGTCTATCTATAATCCAGGTGCAGTTATGTCTATAATCCAGGTGCAGTTATGTCTATCTATAATCCAGGTGCAGTTATGTCTATAATCCAGGTGCAGTTATGTCTATAATCCAGGTGCAGTTATGTCTATAATCCAGGTGCAGTTATGCCTATAATCCAGGTGCAGTTATGTCTATAATCCAGGTGCAGTTGTGTCTATAATCCAGGTGCAGTTATGTCTATAATCCAGGTGCAGTTATGTCTATAATCCAGGTGTAGTTGTGTCTATCTATAATCCTAGCACTTGGACACTAAGTAGGAGTTCAAGGACAGCTCAGGTACATTATCTCAAAAACAGTAAAATAGGGGTCTGGAGAGATGGTCTAGTGGTTAAGAGCACCGACCGCTCTTGCAGAGGACCCGGGGTTCGATCCCCAGCACCCACATGGTGGCTAAGAACCATCTGAAACTCCAATTCCAGAAGATCTCCAGTTCCAGGGGAATCCGAGACCCTCTTCTGACCTCCGCGGCATTGCACGACACGGGTGCACAAACCTGCATGCAGACAGTACATTCATACACATACAGAAATAAATAAAATAAAATAAATTAAAAAAAAACAAAAACAGCACAATAAAAAGTTAAACATAGGGCTAGTGAGATGGCTCGTGGGGTAAAATGGCTCTCAGCACCAGCTTGCCAACCCGAGCTCCATCCCCCTCACACAGGGTGGAAGGAGAGAATTTTCTCCCAAAAGTTGACCTATGATCTCCACAACAGCACTTTCATGCCTGTACATGCCTGTACACACAACACACACACACACACACACACACACAACACACACACACAAATGAAAGCATGAATCTTTAAAAAAACAAACAAGTGTTCTAGTTAGCTCTCAATTGTTGTGTCAAAACATTCTGACCAATATCAACTTGGGGAGGAGAGGGTTTATTTAGTTCACATTTCCTGAGTCAGGGTTCATCATTAGGGAGACCAAGGTAGGAACTCAGGGCAGGAACCCGGACACAGGAGCTGAAGCACGGCCCATGGAAGAACGCTGCTTACTGGTTTTCTCCCCTGGCCCATGCTCAGCCTGCTTTCTTATACAGTACATAACAACCTGGCCAGGGGTGGCACCACTCACAGTGAGCTGGTGTCTCCTACATCACACAACAATCAAGAAGATATCCCCACAGACATAGCCACAATCCAGTCCAATGGAGATAATTCCTCAAATGAGGCTCCCTCAACCCAGGTGTGTCAAGTTGACAACTAAAGCTATCCAGCGGGGCTGCCCTCTTCTGACCTCCACTGCATTGCATGACACGGGTGC
This sequence comes from Rhizomys pruinosus, assembly GCA_009823505.1. Taxonomy (NCBI): domain Eukaryota; kingdom Metazoa; phylum Chordata; class Mammalia; order Rodentia; family Spalacidae; genus Rhizomys; species Rhizomys pruinosus. Next base: position 65,260 of record VZQC01014815.1, on the reverse strand, counting down.
ACCAACCTACATGCATACACGTAAAAATAAATAAATAAATTTAAAAAGCTACAGCACAAATAATAACTGTCAGATCCCATCACAAAATAAGAATTATGAATTTTAAAACATAGGGCAGATAGAAACATTTAGTAAAATGGTAGATTTAAACTTAAATCACGTGTACACTCACTAAATAATGAAATACGACTATTTAGGAGGCAAAGATTTTTCAAAATGTATTAAGAAAAGAAAGAGAGCTGTTATTTACAAAAGATGCACCTAAAATACAGGCATATAAAATGTAAAGTAAAAGCTCAGAAATGGGCATGGAAGAAGTGGAAGAACACAGCTCTAATCTCAGAACTCAGTAGGCTGAGGCAGACCAGACAGATTGTCATATGCTCAAGACAGCCTGGACTGACTACACAGTGAGTACCAGCCCAGGCCAGCCAGAACTACATAGAAATGTGTCAATGGAGGGAGGGAGGAAGGACAGTAAGAAAAGAAGGAAAAGAATGTCCCATAAACAACTAGCAAGCTGGGGAGGAATGTGCAAGCTGACGATCCAAAGCCCAGCACTCTTATACCAGGATTGAAGGTTTTACTAAGAGAATCACTGTGAAGTTTGAGGGTTAGCCAACCTGAAGAGTCAGCAAGGGACAGACCTCCTCAAAAGTGAGGTGGAAGTAAACAGCCAACTCTATTCTGTAAGGCTGTCCTCTGACCTCCACACATGCCCAGTGGTACTCATGCACCCACATGCAATCTACACACACACACACACACACACACACACACACACACACACAAATAATGACACAAACAATCTTCAAAAGTAAGTAAACATTCAAGGGGCTGGAGAGATAGCCTAGCGGTTAAGAGCAACAACAACAAGACTGTGTCAAAGAACTGACTGAAACAGTGAACTTCTGCTGGAAACAGTAAACTTCTGCATCAAGAATTTTGAGAGAGTCTGAGAAAAAGAAGAAAAACATTTTTGGCAGAATGCATGAGCTCTGGTGGGGGGGGCAGAGAGAGAGGGGCATGGGTCTAAATTTGATTTGTAATTTTGTCTGAAATGCACAGAGCTTCAATAAAAAATTGGCTTTGAAAAACAAACAAACAAAAAACTGGCTAAGATATAGAAACCTTGATCACTAAAAATACAAGACTTGACCAAATGAATGTAAGTCCTTATCTTTTGTAGTTTCTGCATACACAATCAACATGTTATCTGGTCATGTTGATTAGATAGATAGATAGATAGATAGATAGATAGATAGATAGATAGATGATAGATAGATAGTCTTCCCTGTAGCCCCAGCTAATCTGGAACTTGCTATGTCGACCAAGCTGACCTTGATCTCACAAAGTACAGTCCACCATGCCTGGCTACTTTATATATATTTTCAACCATCTACTGTTGCTTCCTTCACATGCCCAGTACTACTGCGAGTGATGTGGTGACTATGCATGCCACATTTTTATTCCACAGCTCAGTATTGATTTGTAGTATTTCATAGTTGTTCTGTTTAAAACAGTTTATTTCTCATGATCATCTTTCAAAATCTCAAGTTATTTAGCTATGTAGTTCTTAATTTTCAAACATCTTGGGATTTATTTTAATGAAGTCTGCATTCTAATCATAGTATATATTATTTCAGTGCTTTTAAATGTATTATGACCTGTTTTATGCTACTTTTGGATGTAGAGTTTTACATATGTATATATAATAAATATGTTAGATATAGCTAATATTTCTTTTTTTCTTTTTTATTTATTATTTTTTATGTGTATGAGTGTACTGTCTGCATGTAGGTAGGTGCACCCATGTTGTGCAATGCCTCAGAGGTCAGAAAGGGTGTCGGATTCCCCTGGAACTGGAGTTAAGACAGTGCTTAGCTGCCATGTGGGTGCTGGGAATAGAACTCGGGTCCTCTGCAAGAGCAGTCGGTGCTCTTAACTGCTGAGCCATCTCTCCAGCCCCTATAGCAAATATTTCTATGCCAACAAAAAAAAAATGGCAAAATGAATTTCTTTTTTTTTAATTTTTTTTATTAATTTTATTTATTTCTGTATGTGTATGAATGTCCTGTCTGCATGCAAGTCTGTGCACCTGTGTCGTGCAACGCCGAGGAGGTCAGAAGAGGGTATCGGATTCCCCTGGAACTGGAGTTCTCCTGGAATTGGAGCTTCAGACGGTTCTCAGCCGCCATGTGGGTGCTGGGGATCGAACCCAGGTCCTCTGTAAGAGCGGTCGGCGCTCTTAACCACTAGGCCATCTCTACAGCCCGCAAAATGAATTTCTATAAAGACATAGTAGCCCACAGAATTCAAAATATTTAACATCTAGGAATAAAGATGTAAAACATCTACACATAAAACTATAAGACATTCAGAGAAACATTTTGTGTGTGGGTGTGTACATGTGTTTGCATGTGGGGGCACACGCCTCTGCAGCTGCCCCTGGAAGCCAGAGGTCAAACTCAGGTGTTTGTCTCTCCTGCTCTCCACTGTATTTTCTGAGGCATGATCTCTCTCTGAACCTGGAGCTCATCTACTGTCTAGACTGTTATCCAATGAGCTCCAGGGTTTGTCCTGTCTCTGCCTCCCGGTGCTGGGATTGTAGGTGCCAACCACTACCCTTGGCATTTTATATGGATGCTAGGATCTAAAGTCAGGTCCCCAGCCTTTCATAGAAAGAACTTTGCCCACTGAGCCATCTCCCTAGCCCTATTCAGAGAAACCGGATAAACTGAAATAGAGAATATCTTATTTATAAGATGGAAGACTTGAAATTTAAGAGACAATTTTATTTTTCCAAATTTTACCTAAAGACTCAATCTAGTCTCGATAAAAATGACAACTGTTTAAGTCTTCTCTGCTATGACTGAGATTTAAGAAAGTAATTCTAAAGTATTACAAATATAAAATTCAAAGAATAAGAAACTTCACAAATAAAAAAAACAAGACAGCCGGGCGTGGTGGCGCATGCCTTTAATCCTAGCACTTGGGAGGCAGAGACAGGTGGATCTCTGTGAGTTTAAGGCCAGCCTGGCCTACAGAGCGAGTTCCAGGCCAGCTGAGACAAAAGGGAGAACCTGTCTCAAAAAGACCAAAAAAAAAACAATAACAACAACAAAAAAAACAAGATAAAGGACTTGATCTATTAAATATAAATGTTTATGACAAAACTACAGTTGGTATTGGTACAAAACTACAGAGTGATATTGGTACAATCATTTACTGAAAAATAGAATAGACTAAAGGGCCCTAAACAGACTACGCATGTGGACACTTGATTTCTGTTAATGGAAGACTCACTGACAGTGCAGTGGAAACACAGGGAGTTTCTGCTGAAAATGCCAGATTAAATGTACGTCCACCAAAAAAAAATGTCTTAAACAAAACTTGGCTCCTATTTTTATACAATATGCAAAAATTAATTCCCAGTGCGTATTAGATATAAACTTGGAATTTAAAATTCTGAAGTTTTAGAAAGTATTGTAGAAGACCATCTTCATACTCTCGTAAAAGTCTTCATCAGCCCAGGCACATTAAAGCCCCAACGTCAGGAAAATGAATCTATAAAGGATTTAGATATTAAAATTAAAATTGCTGTTCTTGTTAAGGAACTGAAGAATCAAGAAGACAATCTAGATTCTACCACGCTTTGAACAAATAATGAACTCATATCTAGACTATTAAAAAATGCCTTCAAATCAGTAAGGAAACGAACAACACAACTCAGCTGAAAATGGTCCCTGAACTTGAACAACTATGTCATGAAATAGTTCAAAATGACCAATAAATGGAAGAGAAGGCACTCAACACCATGAATTAGGAAACAAACAAACAAACAAAACATTAACATGATATTACTCCAAAACCAGCAAAAGAATACAGGCTACCCGTGCCATCAAACAGCTCCTAAACAGCCACCTACCAGCATCCATAAAGCTTTAATGCTCCATCAAAGTTCCACAAATAATACAGAAGATGAGGGTGGATAATCAAATTATAGTGCATTCATACAATGGTTTTCACAACAAATGGAAAACTGAACCAACCAGAGCCACAGCAACAGTATTTATTAATATCATCTACACAGTAGAGGGAAAAGAATCCAGATACAAATGCACACTCCATGATCCCATTGCATTCCTTTCTCAAAAGAGCAAAGAACTTCATGTTTAGGTATATAACAAAAAGCACCAACTCGAGCTAACCCTTAAGAGAGTCGTGTTTGGGTGAGAGTTAAGGGGCTTCTGTGTTGCCAATACTCTTCTTCTTTTTTTTTTTTTTTGTTAATCCTGGTATCAGTTGCAAAATGTCCACTCTGATAAATTTTTCTATTCTGTACCTTACTTAGTTGAGTTTTCAGTATGCTTACAAAACTTCAGTTAAAAGGGATCAGGTAATTCAAACGCAGGAACAACAGAAAGTTTCACTGCCTCAGTAACTGTGAATATTTTCTCCAAGGGAGAATAGAATTGCTTACTTTTTCTACTTTTAATTTTTACATTTACTTTTAAATAGACAAGTGTCCTCATTTGGGCCCATTATTTTGTATACTTTTGTTTTGTAAACCTTTCTGTCCTTTTTATTTATTTGATGCAGTCTCACAGAGGCCAGGCTGACCTCATGTAACTGAGAATAACCTTGAACTCTTTATTTAAAAAGATTATTTTTATTTTTATTTATTTATTTATTTATTTATTTATTTATTTATTTATTTATATGTGTGTGTGTGTGTGTGCGCGCACGCACGTGCACGCTGTGTTTCAGTGCCTGTGGAGGACAGAAGAAGGTCAGATCCCCTGGAGCTAGAGTAATAGACAGCTGGAAACTAAGCCTGGGTCACTCTTAACAGCTGATCCCTCCCTCCAGCCTGAGCTCTTTTTATTTATTTTTTTTAAGTACTCTTCATGAGGCTGGAGAGATGGCTCAATGGTAAGAGCACCGGCTGCTATTGCGGAGGACCCAGGTTGGATTTGCACACCCACATGGTGGCTAACAATCATTTGTGACTCTAATTCCTAGGGATTCGATGTCCTTTTCTGACCCCTGTGGGCACTGAATGGCATGGGCACACTTACACACGTGCGGGGAATAAACACACTTATATAAAGTTTTTAAAACACCTTTTTTGTTAATATTTATTCAGTGTGTATATATGACTGAATGTGTGTGTACTTGATAGAGGGGGAGAGAGAGGGAGGGGGAGAGGGAGAGGGAGAGGGAGAGGGAGAGGGAGAGGGAGAGAGAGAGAGAGAGAGAGAGAGAGAGAGAGAGAGAGAGAGAGAGAGAAAGAAACTGTGTGGAAGTCAAGGACAACTTTCAGGAGCAGATCTCTCCACTCTGCGGGTCCTCAGGTTCGCTCTTTTCATCTTTATCTCCTGAGCCATCTCCATGGCCTGACCTCCTCGTCTCTTCTTGACTGTCCTTCTGGAGTGCTGGGATTACAAGCATACACCATCACACCTGGCTGATGTGGTGCTGGGGATCAGACCCAGGGCTTGTACATTGCTAGGCAAGCACTCTACAAACTGAGATACATCCCCAGCCCTGACTTCTTATGAAGTGCCAGGAGGAGCACTCATGGAGCACTCCTGGCCCGCTCACGCTGGGCAGAACACTGTTACCTTGACCAGACAATGGGCAGTATATACAAGTCCTACGATCTTGCAGGAGATCTCCAACAACTGACACCCGAAGCTTGTTCTTTCACCCTGTCTTCACAGGCCTTTCTTTTTATTTCCTTGGGCCTCAGCTCAACTGCCAGTTACTCCAGAGTTTTTCGTTTTCCCCCCCTGCGACCCTATCTCTGGTGGCTGAGACTAAATAACAGCATGTTTCAACAGGTAAGAAGCCTGTGCTGGCCATGTTCAGTTGGCCTTCATTTCCAGATCCCATCACTGGTCCTACCTGTCTCGCTGGCTTTTGTTGAAGTCCAATGGGTTGACCGCAATGGCCGGAGTTAGGAGGGGACAGAAGGAACAGGCGTGTCCACCTTCCTGCTCAGGTGGGTTTGAACAGGCATGTCCACCTTCCTGCTCAGGTGGGTTTCTGGCAGGAGGAAGCTTCCTCCAAGATGGAATGCCTTTTCCTCTGCTCCAGCAATCGTGGTTTCTAGAAACATCCTTGCCTCTTGTTCCTCTGCTTTGCTTTGCTTTCCTCTGGCTCAGATAATGAGCCCAGCCTCCATGGCCAAAAGCTTTTTCATTAAACTCCCCTAATTTGAACTAAGTTGGATTCTCAGATTTTTGCTGAGATACTGCCCTCTAGCAATTTGACATTCATTTATGTGACTGTTTTATCATCTGTCTTCCGTTAAGCTGTAAGCCTCACGGCACCAGCACTTCAAAAGTTGCCAGTAAACACTGGTTAATGATTTAGCAATGAACATATATCAGAACACACTAGACGTAGTACAAGGACTTATAAAATGTTCCTACTACATTTGAGAGGTACTGATTTATCGGACCAAACATTTTTTTTTTTTTTTTGTATTTTTGAGATGGGGTCTCCCTGTAGTCCCAGCTGGCCTGGAGCTCGTTCTGTACACCAGGCTGGCCTTGAACTCAGAGATCCGCCTGCCTCTGCCTCCCGAGTGCTGGGATTAAAGGAGTGCACCACGACACCTGGCAGACCAAACGTTTTATCACCATTGGTTGATGAGAGTTTATGATGGAAGGAGTTCTTGTACTCAAGAAAATAATTTCCATTGTTCCAGAAATAACGTCTGTAATAGAAGCCAGTTCTCAACTAAAAAGGTCAGAATTTTATCTACCTGGTATAAGGAGTCATCTCTGGCAAGATTCTAAGTGGACAACAATGTAACACCCAGTGAACTCACCTGCAAGTCTAAAATATCAGCTGAAATACAACAAAAACGTTAAAGTGAAAAAGAAGACTCCCAACCTGAGTTTTTTACACTCTGGTACAAAGACTGGGAACAGTAATCAGTGGATGCTGGCATAGAAAGTTAGCCTCAACAGGAAATGGTCTTTGTTATTATGATAAATTATTCACATTTTGTAAAGAGGGCAGTCTAGGCAGATCCAAGTATTAGATAGGAAAGTAATGCATTAAAATCTGTAGTTAGGTAACTTCCACGAAATGAACTGGAACACGCTTGGGTCCAGTTCACTAGTCAGTAGTTCTGTAACAAGGTCTGAAACGCTACATAGAATTTCTTTATCAAGGTTAAACAAAATCGGGTTACCTACAGGCCCTTTCAAACATCAATAAACATTTTGAAAATATGTATGTCACTGTATGCTCCACAAGAATTTCAATTTGGGGAAATTTTAATTCTCAATAAAGGAGTTTTTAAAACTCATAACGACATACCTCATTAAGAATTTTCATTTCCTAGCAGGTCTTAAATTCTGGAAAATGTATAGTTTCAGCCGTGAAAATGAAGGGCATGACCCACTTCTACAGAGTCTCTTCTTGTTAGGTATCTATTTCTCATGCTAACTTCTGTGTTGTAATAAGTATCTAGTATAACAAACAGTGGTAAGGGGAGGTCCAGTTTCTCTAGCAGAGTTTGATTTCAAGATTATTTGTAGCCTCCACTGTGTAAACCAGCTATTTAATAAAGCAAGATCTTTCTAATCTGGAAATACCTGGGATCCTGGGTCTGACTGATCTTACAAGCCTGGATGTATGATATTGTTTGTGCTAGCTATTTTACTAATATCTTTTTGAAAGAGTTTGAGAAGATGTAACTAAAGTAAGTAGTTAACATGCAGCTACACAGCCAATTCTTTTTACATCAAGAACCAAAGAACTTGCTTTGTTTTATGTCTAATTCGAACAAAAGAATTCTATTTTCCTTAATCATTCTCCTAGGTCCTACTGATATACAAAATGACCACATAGGCTTCTTAATGGACTGCTTCCTTGGAAACAAAAGAGCATTTTACAGCTGATCCTGTGATCGCCTGGAAAGACAGAGTCAAAACGAACCGTCCTCCATCTCTTCTCCATATACTCAGCAATATTTGGGGGGGGGGTGCAATACCGCATTCGATTCCTATGGGATAACACTGCTCTCGCCCCAGACTCTCTCCCCCCTATTTTCACCATCACCCACTTATGGGGCCCCGAGTACGCGCAGACCCTATCTCCAGAGTCAGAAAAGCAGCTTCTCTCGCCCAGTCTGGAGAATCACGCCTCGGGAGCCTTCCCCGCACTAGGTGGGGCAGGGGCCCAGCCCCGGGAACCCGGGAGCGTCCCGCGTGGCCGCTGCCGCGGTGGCGAACGGAACCGAGCGCTCGGGTGGGGACGGGCCGGAGTCCTTACCCGCCAGTCCGCCGCCGCCGCCCCCGTCGCCGGCGCGGCCCTTCCTCCGCTGCAGGATGAAGTAGGGGTTGGCTCGCTCGGTGACCCACAGCGCGTTGGCCAGCAGCACCTCCTCCGGGTTCACCCACATGGTCGGTCCCGGTCCCCGCGGGCGGTCGCACAAAGGGGCCGCGGTCCGGGTCCTGTCCAGCTCCGCGCCCCGGGCGCACGCACGCACGCACGCCCGTCCCGCCGCGAGCTGCGGCCCGGAGACCCCCTTCACCAGGCGGCGGCCGGGGGCGCTCGGCCCACGACAGAGCCCGGGCGGGCGGCCGGGGAGGACGACGTGGACGCGGGCGCGGCGAGCAGCATCCTCCCCGCGGGGCCGCCGCCGCCGGCCAGGCCGGAGCCCCACAGCCCGGCAGGACCCGCGGCGGCCGAGGGGCGCGCAGGAGGAAGTGGTGGGGTCGGCCGCGGGGCTGCGGGGAGAGGACGGGGCTCCGTCCGGGGCGGCTGCGGTCTCCGGCTGCCCCGAGCTCCGAGCTCCGGGTGCGCGGACCCTCCGGCTGGGAGCTGCTCGCTAGAAGGACGCTCGGGACACTGCGAATGAATGACGACAGCGCGGCTCACTTGCAGCGAGCGCGGTGCAGGGACGCGGCTCGTCCCCGGCTGCGGGCCGCGGCTGGCTTCGCGGGAGCCGGGTGGGGACCGGGTGCCGAGCGCTGGGCCCCACGCCCATCCCAGCGGGAGGACGCCGCCCGCCCGCGTGAGCCTGCGTGTGTGCTGTTTGTGTGTTCCAGGTTGACGCTGGTGGGACAGCGCCACCCCTCTGCCCAGGAAACGCGGGTTTCAGGGTTCCAGACCTGGCGGAGCTGGATACCCAGTCGGAAGTGGATGCAGCCAATGGTAGTCGATGTTTTTGTTTCCTGCATCCCTAGGGCAAGTCATGCGCTAAACTTGTCACCGCCGGTGACCCCTCCCCCTCCGTTCCATTGTAATTAAAGTGGCCCAGCTAAATGCATTACATCACTTCTTTCCTTGACCTAGAGGCCCAAAAGCTTAAACCAACTAATTCATGCCGCAGCTGTTCCTATAGCAGGCGTTGGGAGCTTTAAGGAGGACCAGCGCGATGGAGTTCAGAGATTTAGCCACACGTAATGGATGGATGCATTGTTTTTTTTTTTACAGGAAAATTAGATTAGATCAGACGCACACACACAAACCAGTCAGCTTTAACCCCAGTTTCACTTTCTCTGGCTTGCATGGAGCTGTTGTGGCCTGAGCCCATCTACCTTCATAACTGATGAGACTAAACACATCCACCCCGGAAGTCTGGGAGAGAATTCAGCAAAAACGTCTCCGTTTCTTAGATAATGGGAATTTACCAGATTCTGCTGAGCCCCAAACTTTGGCCTGGAAATGTCCCATTTTGCAAATGAGCAAAAAACATTCAAATAGACATTCTTGAATTGCTTTGGTTTGAGTAGGTCCCTCTCCCAAATTTATTCCCTGGGACAGCATTCCTAGGTGGGGTCTTTAGGAGGTGATCAAGCCAAGAGAGATCCCTCCCCATGAATGGTACTCAGGCAGCACACAACAATGGGGTTCAATTGTCCTTCAGCTCTGTCCCATGGCGGCACAACAAGACAGTCACAGATATGGGCAACATGGCTGTGGGCTTATCAGCTTTGAGAATTGTGAGCAATAAATGTCCACTCTTTTAAAATTTGCCAGCCTCAGATATTTTGTTACAGCAGCACACATGGACTAAGATACACAAGGTTTAAAAGGTTTACTTGGTAGTTCTGACTTGGGTTGAATGATGTGTTTACTGCCCTGAGGACTCTTAAGGAATAGCAGGCTTTCATGGTCTTCTGCCTGATTCATATATTTACTTACATGTCTATTCATATATTTACTTACATGTCTATTCATATATTTATTTACATGTCTATTCATATATTTACTTACATGTCTATTCATTTATTTATTTACATGTCTATGCATTTACAGTCAGAGTCTCACTCTGTAGTCCCAAAAGGCCTGTAACTCAAGAACCTCTTGGCCCAGCCTTCCACCTGAGCAGCCTGATGGAGTTGCAGGCCCTGTACCACCCATCTGCCAGGTACCTCTTAATCTGCCTCTTTAGGAAACACTGGACTTCAGGCCTTTGAAGAGGCTTAATAGGTTGAACACAGACTCAAAAATACAATATTGTAGCACTATAAATTCTGAAATACATAATAACCCCTCCATGCTGAGAATGGAAACTGTGGAGTAACCTTAATCAAGTCTGCCTTCCTCCAGAAACAGTCTCATTAAACTGTTTCACAGTTTTCCTGCCCTGCATCTTCTGGTTTTCTGTAGATTGTAGGATTGATACAGGCTCAGTGGAGAGAAACTATGTTCTTTCTCTCTCTAGTTTAGCCAAACCACAAAGAATGCCTTTTTCTTTACCAATTACTCTCTCTTAATTTGCTAGTGAATAGAGGGAAACTAAGGTGTTAGTTAGGCTAGGGATCTAGATATTTGGTAACATTTTGGCAACTTCAGGTACAAAATTGGCAAATAAAAATTATATGTATGCTCTGACCTCTGCGGCATTGCACGACACAGGTGCACCAACCTACATGCAGACAGTACACTCATACACATAAAACAATAAAAAATTTAAAAAGAAGCTTTAAAAATCATATATGTAAAAATGTTTTAAGTTTTATATGACCTGCAATATTTTTAAATGCTTCTACAGATATTTTTTATTTTTGTATAGCTAGCATTTTTAAAAAACTTTGCAAAGTACCTTGATCAGTGTCAAGAATCCTTATCCTGCTCAAACATAAGTCTTAATAACATCATAACCTCTCCCACCATAAAGAGTAAATTTAGCTTAGCCTTTTTTTAATCTGTTGGAATAAAAATACTACTTACCTGTATAATTCATTCCATTCATCCAACATATAACTGTTGAACACTTATTGTGCTCTGTGGGCTAGGGACAGAAATTAGGCAAAACATACAAAAACTTCTGCCTTTGTGAAGATCAAAAAGACAATTAATAAGCCAGGCATGGTGGTGCACGCCTTTAATTCCAGCACTTGGGAGGCAGAGACAGGTGGATTTCTGTGGTTCAAAGCCAGCCTGGTCTACATAGTGAGTTCCAGGCCAACTGGGGATAAAGGGAGACCCTGTCTCAAAAAGGTGATAGCTTTCACACCACCTGAAGAGAAACTATGAACAGAAGCTTAGAGAGGATCAGAGATGCTATTGTGTGTGTGTGTGTGTGTGTGTCTGTGTCTGTGTGTGTCTGTGTCACCCTGAGCTTTCCCCAATGGAAAGAAACAATCCACAAGAGCCTGAGCCCTGAGCAGTTAGGTAGTTTACTGTTAAGTGTCAGATCTGACCTAGGCAAAATTGTGCAAATCCTGAATCTCTCTTCAGCAATTACCATCCCATTCCTGAAATTCATGGTCATATATTTTCCTTGTAATCTCTTGTTTTTCAGTAAGTTCCCCACATTTTCTTCTTGGGAGTTGTCCACTCTTAGAACTTTCATGAGATTGTGAACGTTATTGTATTTCTGCCTACACATCCCATCCCCCAAATGGAGTACTCATTCTTCATGAGAGGATCTCCCAGAGGCAAAGGTAACATGGCTATATTACTAACCAGTCCATCCCCCAGCACTTCCAGGGGTGCCTGGCTAGTAGAGAATTCAGTTGCAGTTAAGCAAAGAAAACTCACTTGCCACAGTGGTTAAGTGCCACAGCTTCCTAGAAGCCAGCTCTGCCCACTGAAGGTAGCATCTCGATAAGCACCAGGCGTTTTAGGTACCCCCATCTTCCTTGCCCAACCCGGAAGGATGGGAATTCTGGCACACACATACTGTGTGGAATTTCTCCTGTCAGAGATAGAAGACAGATGGCCACGTGGTATGGCAAAGACTGGTCCTGTGGAGATCTAAGGCTGCTGCAGCCTTGATGTTGGATATTAGGATCTTTCACAGTGGATCCAAGTTGCTACAGCAGCCGGAAAAACTCAATCAACCAGTCACCAAAATGTCAGCTCTACAATTAATAGAATTCGTTCATGACATAAGAGCCATCCTTTTATTCTTCCAGTTTTAAGTGGCTGAACAAGTAGATCAAAATCTTTACTGCCTTATCTTTGCAGATAGTGTGACTGGAAGTGGAAAGAGTCCTCACTACTGCCCTGATATGTAACAGTACCTTTCTCTGAGTCATTCAGTAACTCTATTCTAAAAGTAAAAAAAAAATAAATAAATAATTAAACATTATTTCTTTCTCTGTTGGAGTCACTTGGGGCAGAATATCAGAGGCATTTGTGTTCTCAGAAGGTAGGAAAGAAGACAGGAGTTTCTCTGGGAGAGATACAGAATAGAGAATTAGCAGAGATTAATTAAAGAGAGTAAGCTTTGCCAGCGTGGTGGAGCACGCCTTTAATCCTAGCACTCAGGAGGCAGAGGCAGGCGGATCTTTGTGAGTTCAAGGCCAGCCTGGTCTACAGAGTGAGTTCCAGGACAGCTGGGGCTACAGGGAGACCCTGTCTCGAAAAGACAAAAAAAAAAAAAAGAGTAAGCTTTGGGGCTGGAGAGATGGCTCAGCAGTCAAGAGAAATTACTGCTCTTGAAGAGGGAGGACCCAGATTTGGTTCCCTGCAGCAACACAGCAGCTAATAACAGCCACTAGATTTGGTGCCTTCTTCTGGCCTCTGAGGCAGTGCATGCACGGAATGCACTTACATGCAGGCAAAACACTTCTACACATAAAATAAAAATACAACTTCTTGGCATATGCCCAAAGAACTTGATTTCCTGATACAGAGATTTGCTCAGCCATGTTGATCACTGCTTTTTTCACAATATTTAAGAAACAGAAACAAGCTAAATGTGCCTCAACCAATGAGTGGATAAAGTTATAACCTTGAACACTTACACAATGGACAAGACAACTGTAAAGGAGAATGAAATCATGAAATTTTCAGGTAAACAGATGGGACTAGAAATACCTATATTGACTGAGGTTACCCAGACTCAGAAAACCCAGCAGTGAATGTTCTTTCTCATTTGTGGATCCTTAGATGTATTTATCCTGATGGAATCACAGGAGTCAGGAAGATGGAAAGGAAACATGGGTGAGGAGGGGAAGAGCAGGCTCAAGAGAGGGGCATAGTAGGAAACGGGTGTTGTCAAGGGACATATGGGGAAAATGGGGGGGAGTGTAACTGGAGAAGGAAGAGGGGGGTTATAAAGGGGAAGAGACACGAGAGCGAAATCTACTTTGAGGGTGTGAAAAACCAATGAATATATATTATTTCATAAGCCTATTGAAAAAATGTGTATGACATTATGCTATGAAATACACATGTATATGCATCTGTATATATGATAAAATGCTTAACATAGTGAAATAAATTAATATCTATCAAAAAAAGAAATATGTATGAGCACATGTACGTATAGCTGAAGGCTACATAACAAAAAAATCACAAAGAGTATAACGTTTAATGATGGAAAATAGTGAAAATGTAAAGATTTTAATCACAGTAGGATAGGGAACAATCTACTTCAAAACTATCTACCGTGGGTTCTCTGAGAGCATTATGTCCCCAGGCTTAGCACTTGTGAGTCTGTATGTGCTGAACGTGTGAAAGTGCATCCAAGTCATGCAATGCCCACAGAGGTCAGAAGAGAGCATTGAATTCCACTGGAGCTGGAGTTACAGATAGTTGTTAATCACCATGTGGGTGCTGGAAATCGAACCCAGGTCCTCTTCAAGGGCAGTCAGTGCTCTTAACCACTGAGCCATCTCTCTAGTCCTGGCAGCTTCTTTTGTAAGTACCGTATCCTCTTGACTGTAAATATTTTGTTTTATTGCTTCTAACAACTAGTGGTTTGACTTTTTTCATAATTAAGATCAGAATTTATTTAAACTACCTATCTACGGAAAAGAAGAAGCCAAGTATGGTGGCATGTACCTGCAGTCCCAGTACCCGCAGTCCCAGCACCCGCAGACCCAGTACCCACAGACCCAGTACCCGTAGTCCCAGTACCCGCAGACCCAGTACCCGCAGTCCCAGTACCCGCAGACCCAGTGCCCGCAGACCCAGTGCCTGCAGTCCCAGTGCCCGCAGACCCAGTGCCCACAGTCCCATTTATTTTGGAAGCTCAGGCAGGAGGATCACTTGCATTCTGGAGGTCAAGGCCAGCCTGGAAGCTTGGGAACACAGTAACATTCTGTTTCAAGAAAAATTATTTATATTTTCTTCTGTAAATATACCATATATTTATTTATTTGCACTATATGAATATGACTCAAATAAATGAAACAAAGAGTAACAAAATTCTGGAAACTCTTCCCTTCTCCCCCAAACCTTAGGAACCTTTCTTCTATCTTTGATCACAAACCAAGCTCTTTGCTTCTCCCTAGTTTCTGTTTCCTAGGCATTTAACAATACACACGTCCATAACTGCTCCCTCTCTTAAGGCTCTCAAGCCAAAGCTTTCTCTGTTAACACTTTATCTAGAACTTTCTCAGCTATCCTTCACAAGGGGAACTGATTGGCTCAATTGGTCTATTTGTCCAAAAAGTAGGCTGCTGTCTAGCCTCTGGCTGGTTGCGATGGCCTAAACTCACAGGACACAGCAGTCTTGTATGTATGAATTTATGCATATATGTACATTTGTATGATGAGACATTTTCTCATAAAGTGTTCAGTTTTGTTATAAAATTAACTATTATATGAGTGTTATTCTTTTTTTAGAGAATACACTTTCTTTTTAATATTTTTTAATTTTTATTTATTTTGTATGTGTATGAATGTACTGTCTGTATGTAGGTTTGTGCACCCGTGTCGCGCAATGCTGCAGATGTCAGAAGAGGGTTTCAGGATTCCCCTGGAACTGGAGTTAAAGACGGTTCTCAGCTGCCATATGGGTGCTGGGGATCGAACCCAGGGCCTCTGCAGGAGTAGTTGGCACTCTTAACTGCTAGGCCATCTCTCCAGCCCCATGAGTGTTATTCTTTAGTTGGCTTTCTAATACTAAACTGGCTGGACAATGTCTGGTCTCTGATGTTTTTGCCATATCAATAAAGTAAGAAGTCTTTTTAATGAGGTATATATTGTGGGTTCTGAAGACTAAAGAACAGCCTTCTCCTTCCCCCTGGGGGTGTAGTCTGGTCTGTTTGTTTCAATTAAGCAGTTCTTTGCCAGGGGCTTATTTGTCAATTTTCTTTCTCACTAAAACCAAACACAAAACAGAATAGGATTTCTTTTTTTATTACTTTTTAATTTTTTTTTCATTTTTTTAACAATAAGTAATAATTTATGAGTACAAGTATCCTTCATGTAAAACCAATTTGCAAGCAGTTGTGTCAAACTCACACAGCCCAGGGGTCCCACCATCCAGCTGGGGGGCTTGTATGTTCAATCAAGTTGATCAAATAAGTGTCCAGTCTATATTGCTGTAGTTTCACCATTCACCCCAATCACAGCCCTTACATTCTACCATGCCCCCTCTTCCACAGATTGTTCCCTAGGCTTAGAAAAGGGGCACGGGTGGATGAGAAGCAAAACAGTCTACTTTCTCTGGAGCTGTCGTTTTGGACTCTGGGCAATTCTGGCTATTTCCTTTCATGGGCTGATAGTTTGTCCAGGAATAACCTTTCAGTCCTACTAATGAAGCACAGGCAATTAGATATATAGGTATTTAAACAGTACTAATTGTTATGGTAGGTTACTTTGGTATAGATACAGATATTTGGATGGTATGTTAATCTATGAATTACATTTTTTTCTGTAATGTATGACAGGGTCTTACTGTGGCTTATAACATCTCCTAACCACTAGAGGATTTAAGCTTGTGGCAACAGCCATGGGCTATTCCTCCAAGGAGAGGGCTAATAGCCAATTAGGTTTGGGATATACGGGCATATGGCTGCCACTGCTGCCAGAGGCAGGTGAGGTGTAGCTGGTGCTGATAGAGGAGTCTTACTTGACTCAAGGAGACCTATATTTGCTTTATTGGTTTAGTGGTCTTTGGTAACACTCTCTGCAAGTGCAGTCTCAATACATCTTTCCCATGCTTACATCAGGTCTTCGACAGTAGGGCCTTATCACCTCTCTTCTTGCAGGTATCCCAGTTTATAGGCAAGAAGCCTTTACCTTTTGGGGGGGGGGCTTGGATCCCCTGGCCAACATCTCCTTGGTAGAATAATCCATTGCTGATATCAGAGCTCTCCTGTATTAATATATTTTGCTTAAGTGCACAGCTTAAGGAGACTTTAGCATTATATTTGGTTCTGAATAGAGAATAATCCTTTTCACGGTTCCTATGTCTATTAGTCAATTAAAGAAGGTGGTTTTACCGGTTTTATAAGAGATTACCTCTATGACAGTTGGCTCCAATTTACAGTTAGAGAACGATCTCATCATCATCATATTCCTCCTTGTTCTATGAAGGAGAGGTAAGAAAATCTCTCCTATTAAAACTTTGCGGCACCTAGAAGGTAAGTTTCATTAGGACTCATTATAAATTGTTAACAAGTAGGATCCACAGAGGGGTTTGATGCCTGTAGCAGTTTGATGCTTTTCTTCCTTTCAATGTTCAGATGGGCCAACCTTTCTGATGGCTCTTCCTCGTACATCCTACACATGCAAAGCTGTGTCTTTTCTTTCTCAGCCGTCAAGTTGGTGACATTTTGACCTGTGGGAACATACAAATCTTTTCCCATAGTTAGTTTTAAGATTTGAATTGCAAAGTTTTTGACAAAAAGGTTTCATATATATCTGTATCCCCCCTTTTTATTTTAGGTTTTTGTTTTTTGACCCATGAGTCTCAAAAAGGCATTTGTAGTACACATCAGAACACGATTTCTTAAGAGGCCACAAGCACCAGCACCAAGGGAAGTATGAAAGGTGAAAAGCAGACTGGGGCACGGATAAGCAGCTTTATCTGAATTGTGTATGTGCCAACAAACAAAGTAAGAAGCACCATTCTTCTTCTCAAACAAAAGAATAATCTTTTCTCCTCTGAGGATAAAAACTTTGGTTTGTATTTTCTTCTTCTTATTGTGTGTGTGCAAATGAGTGAATGCCCACCTCAGTGTGCAGTCAAGTGCTTACCTAAATGAGGAGGGTAGAAGACAACTTTTGAGGAGTCTATTCTTTCTTTCCACTGTGGGTTCCAGGGATCAAACCGGGTTTGGACCACAAGAGCTCTTACCCACTGTGCTGTCTGGCCAGACCCTAAACTAACTTTTCTTTTATATTATAATTTTTGTGTGTGTGTGTGTTTCATACATAATTCTTCAAGCAGTCTTAATCATCTTTATACCCCCCCCCATTGGCAGCCTCATACAGGCTCCCTTCCTACGGAGTTCATGCATGCTGTCATTTGTGTCAGGGTTTATTGTGCCAAATTACTCTCCCCAGCCATTCCCCACGGCCAGTTCATCCTCTGAGCTCTAGGCAGCCTGTCCAGAGTCCCTCTCTTAAGGCCAGTTCTTCCTCACTCACCTGTCATCAGCTGCTGATATTTCTTCAGCTAAGATTGGACTCTGCTACCCATTTCTGCAGTTCTGTGCTGGGCTTTTGTCTGGCTGAGCTTGCATGGGCCTTGTGCATGCTGGCACCAATGGCGTAGGTTCATATGAATGGAGTCCCATGAGCTGATAGGATTCATTTACGTTTGGTCTTCCACTATCTCCCTGGCTCTTACAGTCTTTCTGTTCTCTCTTCTACAATGTTCCTTGAGCCCTGGATGGGTGAAGCTGAATAGAGGACACCTGTCCATGGATCCACCCTCTGTAGCCTTCTAATCTCCATGGTTTGGCCATTCATGCTTGTATTAGTCAGTTTTCTGTTGCTGTGATAAAGCACCATGACCAAGGAACTTATAAAAGGAAGGGTTTATTTGAGCTTACGATTGGCGGTTCCAGGGAATTAGAGTCCATTGTGGTGGGAGGTGTGGCAGCTGGATCTGGAGCAGCAAACCGAGGGTCACATCTCGCAAAGAGCACAGGAAACAGAGAGGAAGCAACTGTAGAGCACGAGGCTTGTTAAGCTCACTAAGCCTGCCCCCAGTGACACACCTCCTGCAGCATGGTCACACACCCCAAGACCTCCAAAAACAGTGCCACCAACTGGAGACGAACATCTGAATACTTAGAGCCTATGGGGGACACTCATCCAAACCACCACAATGCTCTTGAATTTCTCTCCTCCTGTTGCATTGGGGAGCTTCTTTAACCAGACATAAGAGGCTAATTCATGCCTTCTTGGATCCTCGTTCTATGTTGCATGAGCCTTAGGTATAGAGGCTGCATTGTAGATGTGTTGCCTAGGCATGAGCGGTTCACAGACCGTCTCTGTGTGTGTCCAGTCGTGGGACTCTGTACTATTCTTCATCTGGTGCAACAGAAGCTTCTTTTCTGAGTGGTGTCTGGGATATTTGTCTGTAAATATAAGGATAGTTAGTAAGATGTTACCTTAGTCTAGGGATGTGTCAACCTTGGGTGCTGCAGCCCAGAATGGGTTAAATTAGGTTTGGCACAGAATTTAGGAATTCTCGAGCTGGCAGCGCAGCCCTGACAGGGCTGGAATCTGAAACCAGATCTCCTTCTACAGACCTGTCTCTGGAACTCCAGAATTAGGGGTCAATGCTAGGCCTCAAATTCCTTTGCTCTGTGGGAAAGCCATCCTGGGACAGTCTCCACTTGATTTAATATCTATCTCTTCTCTCTTCTCCTAGTTAGTGCTGCATTAGGATTAGAACTTGAGTACATCACTACTAGGCTGTCCTCCTTGCTTTCACCAGGATTTATGTGTGCTCTTAATGGCTAAGCACTGCCCCCAAGGTTGTTAGTTCACTCAAGCCTTATCTCTTGGAGCTGTCTCTACCCAGGTCCTTTGTGTGAAGCACATTCCTAGCTTTTGGCAGGCTCTTTCAGAGCCACATGCTCTTGGCATATAAATAAGCTTGAACAAAGGATAGGCAGAACACCACCATTTGCCATAAGCTAGACAAGAAACTCCCATTTGCCTTAAGAAGAAAGACTGCCATTTGTCATAAGCTAGATAGAAGATGTCCATTTTGCTTAAGCTATACAGAGACTTTTGCCATAAGCAGATTTTCTGCCATGAGAAGCTGTAGCCATAAGAACCTGAAGAGATCTTGCTGTAAGTGGGAACTTTTGCTGTAAGTAGACATTTTGCCATAAGAACCTGTATGAATTTTGTCTGAGAGAGATTTTTGCCCAAGAAGAACTTTGCTGTATAAGTGTTTCCCTTAGAATAAAGAAACTTACCTAAAACCTCATCCAGGACTTCTGGATGCGCTTATAAAGAGAATATTATAGTAACCAGCCAGGTCTCCTAGAGCCAACTCCAGCAGACTCTACAAACAAACCACCATCTCTAGAAGCTTTTCAGTGCAACTCAATGGCTCCTGGGGGGCAAGGAGTGGGCCTGGGGGCCCCCACACTTGGGGATTTCTCTGAGATCTATGACTTCTCTGGTGGCCTGCATCTGGCTATGTTTACAGTACCACACATGAGTTTCCTCCTACTGAGTGGGCTTTAAGTCCAATTAGTTAGCCATTGATTGTCCCTAAGACAAAAGTTCCACTACTACACCGATGTGCTCTGCTCTGTTGGTCAGTTATTTGGATAGTTGGTCTTAAAGCCATTCTTCGTTAGCAGCTTGCATAGTGCTCTCCAAAGCTATGAGAGCCAGCCTTCGGGGGAAGTGGCTTCCAGGTCAGTTCTAGCTCCATTCCCCCGAATCCAGTCTTGGAAGTATGTCCTGTCTTCAGCAATACAGTCTTACTTTCAGGTTCTGGGAGACAATCAAGGCTGTGACAATAGCCTGTGTAATTTTAGGACTGTGTTGGACTACCCTGGCCAACAACTCAAAAGAAGGTTTCTCCTCTCTGATACTGTTTCTTATTATGTAGCCTTCAGCTTGGCACATGGGCTCAATTATATGTATAATTATTAGACTAATATGATTATCTCAGTTTTTTTTTTTACCCCAGCTAGGTATTACTTACCTCTCCGCTCTTCCCTTACCTCTCTAGCCCCCCTCCATGTCTTCTCCATTTTAAGTGTCCCCATTTTCCCATTTCTTCCTTGATAATGCCCATCTCCTATGGCCATACTTCTCCTGGGCTCCTTCTTTCCTTTATCCCTGAACGTCCTTCTATCACCCTTCCTCTCCCCTCTCATTTAGATACGCTGGCTGCTTTTATCCACTTCTCCCTCAGTAACAGCTGTCACCTACTGGTCTTCTGTCTCAAGTTCCCAGTTTCCCTTTGCCTTCCTAGTTCCTTTTCATTTACCTGGTTCCTGCAATTACATCATGGTATACATTTACATAAAAGGATTTGGTGCTAGCATCCACAAATGAGGGACAACATACATCATTTGTTTCTCTGAGTCTGTGTTACTCAGCTTCTAGTTCCATCCATTTACCTGAAAATCTCATGATGTCCTCTTTCTTTACCACTACATAGAACTCCGTTGGGTAAATGTACCATGTTTAGAAGTAACATGTTTCCTGACCTTTTTGATGTAAAATATTCAAAGATGTGTGTTCTCCTAATCAAGTTTACAAGAAAAAGTTTAGCTAGCTTTCTGCTTGGAATCAGATAACTTGGCTAGTTTTTAAAGTCATTCAGAGAATATTCTCATGACAAAAATACTGCATTCTGTCTTGAATCCCAACTCTTCCAAACATCTTTATGGTATGCTTGACTAAAAAGGAAAATGATTCTGGGCCTGGAGAGATGGCCTAGCAGTTAAGAGTGCTGACTGTTCTTGCAGAGGACCCGGGTTCGATCCCCAGCACCCACATGGCAGCTGAGAACCGTCTTTAACTCCAGTTCCAGGGGAATCTGACACCCTCTTCTGACCTCCATGGCATTGCCCGGCATGGGTGCACAAACCTACATGCAGACAGTACATTCATACACATAAAAATAAATAAAATTAAAAAAAGAAAACAGTTCTAAAGAAAGACATATTTAGGCATAAATACCAACACAGAACATCACCTTCCAGTAAAACCCTCTAGTTTATCAACTAAAACTAATGTATAACATATAGAGAGAAAGTACCCAAAGGAGAAAGCCACAGGGGTCAGGCATGAGGGCTGACTGTTGGGCCGGCTTTATCAGGGTTATGAAAAAGACAAAAACAAGAAAACAAGTAAAAAAGATGACTCAGTTTTTGTCTGTCTTCACAACTCAGCTTATAGTTGCTGAGCTGCTTGTGGAGGATAAGCTGCCCTCAGAGATGCCTTTTACTTCTTCTGTAGCATATGGGCCCTAAATAGACATTTGCATCATAAATTTGGACTGGTGAGGATGTTGCTTCTCTTTCAACTTGCAATCTCTTACAGGCTGTGAAATGTAATCCTCTATAAAAAGGAAGTGTGTTAAATCACACTGATTTTTATTTCAAGGAAAATTACAGTTTGCTTTTAATGGGAATGATTCAGTCAGTCAGATTGACATTCTATCTCTGCATGAAACCTTTTAAAACATGATTTCCTCTTTTTCCCCTATGTAGAGCCCAAATCCTTCTCATCTAAAGAATAGTGACTAGGAAGATGCATTCAGAACATGAAGATAAGCCTCATTCGCCTGCACCTTCTCCACAAACTATGGTGCTTGGATTTTCACATGAATTCTCAATTAAGAAGCATGTCAAAGGAAATGAGAAGATCTATTTTCAGATGTGCCAATAGATCACAGAATTCTAGAGGAAGGTGGTGGAATCACAAAGATGTGTGCTCTCCTAGAAATTACATTTTACTATGTAAAATTTGTGCAGTTACCCTTAAGGCTGTGCTGGAACCTCCTAAAGATGGTGATGGATCATTTCTGGAGCCTACTGGTACTTGGAGAAACTAACCATTTTCACTATAAGAAATGCACACACACACGTGTGTGTGTGTGTGTGTGTGTGTGTGTAAGGAAGATCATATGAACTATTTTAAAAATGTATCCACATCTAATTAATATTTCCATTTATGTTAAACTTTTAATGACATAAGTAAATCACATTACTTCTACAAAGTTCAAAAATACAGATAATCAAAAAAGAAATCTTCTGAAGATGTATCTGCATGGTATTTTTCTTTTCAAACAGAAATGATAAGACAATTGCTGCAAGTTTCAACCCAGCCTCAGCTACAGTATGAAGCCCTGTCTAAAAGAAAGATAGAAGGAAAGAAAGAAATAGAAAAAGAAAGAAAGAAGAAAGAGTAAAACCAAACCCAGAAAACAAATGAATTCTTTCTTCACATAAACTTGCATAATAGAACTATTACATAAAATATTGTGAACATATTCTTATAATTTAAAATATATGTGTATATGCATTTATATCATTGTTTAATTTTTGGATTTTTAGAAATTTTATGGATATGAGTGTGTTGCCTGCATGTATGTAAGTGCACCTGTGTCATGCAATGCCCGAGGTCACTGCTCCCTTGGAACTGGAGTTACAGATGGTTTTGGGTCCTGGGATTTGAACTTGTTGGGTCTTCTGCAAGCAGAACCAGTGCTCTTAACTGCTGAGCCACCTCTCCAGCCTCATCATTGTTCATTCTAATTCTCTATTATGTAATCATATTATAGAGCTTCATTTTATATTTTACTTTATTATTTTATTATTTTTATTTTATGTGTACGAGTGTATTGCCTGCACATATGTAAGTGCACACATGTCATGCAGTACCTGAAGAGGTGAGAAGAGTGGGTTGGATCCCCTTGAACTGGAATTACAGACCATTGTTAGGCCCCGTGTGGGTGCTGGGAATCAAACCTGGGTTCTCTGTAAGAGCAGCCAGTGTTCTTAATGCTGAGCCATCTCTCCAGCCCTGATATAGCTTCTTTCATTTAACTTTTCTGCTTTATTTGTTTTCAATTTTACAATTACAGACAAATATATGATGAATATGTTTAATTATAAATTTTATACATTGATAGTTTTCTTAGCATAGACAGCAAAAAACAAAATTTCTAGGCCATTGAGCAGAGCTTTTAAGTGTTCTTGATCCCCATTGACAAATGACTCCCAGAAAGACTATCCAGTTCTTGCCAGAAATAGGCAGGCCCCAGCCCCATCTGTTTATGAAGATGCTCATCACTGCTCTCCAGGTTGGGCATCCTCACAGAACTAAGCATTTTTATTACCTTTCTAACTTTCAATGGACATTATACTTTTTCTAAGATTAGTTTCATCTTTCAGATTGTAAAATGTGTTTACCATAAAACTATGCACAATAGAAAAGTATAAGAAAAAACAAATTTTCTCAAAATATCACCACTTGGAGATAACATTTGCCCTTTTGGAGAACAACCTTCCACATAATAACCTGTGTGTATTGACAGAGAAAGACAAAGAAAGAGCCTTTATCCCCGTGCAAAGTGTTGTTCTGAGATAACACGGCTTTGCATATGTTTTCCGGGGATTTTTCTGATGCTTTTTCCAAATATGGAGTTAAACTAAAGATCAAGACTGCAGTTAGGATATGCGCTAGTCTACGGGGTCTAGAGAAGGACGTGAATGCATCCTCCACTTTCATAATGTATGTGGAAATGAAACCCTGGAGAATAGGGAAAACAAACGTATGACCACTCGCTCCAGGCAGTCAACCCAACTCTTTGCTGAAAGTAGGAAGGGCAGAAGGGCAGAAGGGCAGGATGCAAACGACTTCACACTTCCCCCTTCTCAGAAACTGTGATGAATGTTCTCCAGCAGCTGCCAAGCCAGCTCAAGGTTTCCTAAACAGTGGGCGGAGCTCCCCTCAGCTGAGAGTTGAAGAGTAAAAACATACCCACTGAAAGATATTTCTTATATTTATCGTGAGTATTAATCCAACATTAAATAAAAATAAATTTAGCAAGAATAGAAAAGTGCAGTTATGTCACCAAAAGCCTGGGAAGGCCCGGTGGACCTTCCAGCTCAGGGACCAGGCTGTCGTTTTAGTAAACTGATCCCCGTGTGCTTCTGTACTCTGGATTCCCAAATCAGGTTTCTGACAGCCTCAAATGCCATTTGTCACACATGGTAAGAACTGATCCAGGTTTATTGATTACTTTCCTTATGATGTCTCTTTTGCTGGAAAAATAAGCACTGTAATTGAGAAAATCCTCACATTCTGATATCTTTAGAGTTCTCAAGTCTAAAGTTTTCTTTTTTTTGTTTATTTTTTTTTTAGAGATTCACAATATAAGAGCACAGTCATTTTCAGATCACATTAATGTTGCTCAGTTTGCCATACAATTAGGTAATTGGTGCTAGCATCCACAGATGAGGGATACTATTCGTCGTTTATTTTTCTGGGACTGTGTTACTTCACTTAGCATTCACTAGCTCCATCCATTTACCTGCAAAGATCATGATGTCATCTTGTTTACCGCTGCATAGAACTCCATTGTGTAGCTGTACCACATTTTCTCTATCCACACATCAGTTGGGGGGCAGTTGGGTTGGTTCCAGCTCTTTGCTATTGTGAAGAGAGCTGCAATAAACATAGCTGTGCATGTATCTCTGCGGTAAGATGAATCTTGTGGGTATATACCCAGGAGTGGTATGACTGGGTCAGGTGGCAAGTTCATTCCAAGTCTTCCAAGGGTTCTCCACACTGCTTTCCATAGTGGCTGTATGTTTACATTCCCACCAGCAGTGGATGAGTGTTCCCCTTTCCCCACATCCTCTCCAGCACTTGGTATCATTTGTTTTCTTGATTCTAGCCAGTCTTATTGGAGTAAGATGATTGAAGTTTTCTTATTACATTTCTTCTCTACTGAAGGAATAAGAAAAATAAAAAGTTAACATAATGACTAAATTTGATGTTGTCCTGTGAGGTGACCCAGCCTGGCTCAAAGTGTAGATGAAGACATTGGTCTTTTCCTCAGATATATGCTCCACTCTCTCAACACTATCAAAGACATCAACACACTTGCGGTGGGCTGCTGGTAAGGTCTTTTATTCTGGTTCATTTTGTCTTGTATTCCTCAGTAGAAACTAAGAAAACTCTGAAAAGCTGAGTTTGAACTTTCATGGCAGCCGTGAAGAAGCAGAAGTTACCAAGGGTTGCCAAGGCCAGTGCAGGAACAGAGGGAAGACGTTTTGCTCAGCATGTGAGATGACTTCTCTGGTGACCAAAACTCTAGATCACTCCTGCATCCAGGGAGCATGACATGCAGGGTATGTGGCCTGAGACACACTCCTGTTGTTTAGGAAAAGCCTTTGGTAGGGACACTGTGGAGAGGCTCAGCTGTGCAGCCAACTAACTGCTTCCTGGTGTTTCTGACTATTGAAAACATGGTGGATTTGGCAACACCTATGCAATATCTGAGAATGAAAGTATCTGACTCCAAATAATTCATCTTGCACATGTACTTGCCTATGTGTCAGAGTGAGTGTGCATCTGTTTTACTGGGTCATCAATCAGAATGGAGCACCAGTATCCTATCAACAAAAGTCAGGTTATAGACATTGTCCTCTTCCCTCATGAGAGGTCACAACCTTTCAGACATGAGGCTGTTCCACTCGTGACTGTACTATGTAATGAAAAGTTGACAAATAAAAATGTCAAAGTTCAGCACCCTATGTGGGAAGAGAGAATCTATTCCCAAAAGTTGTCTTTGGAGTATCAGACATGGGTTATGGTTCAGGAGTGCATATGTGTGTGCGCAAACACATGTAGGAAGAAAGGAAGGAAAGAAAAAAGAACGGAAAAAGAAAAATTTTATAGAGTTGCAATTTTTTTAAAAGGTAGTCGAACTTCCCAAAGTTCTATGTGTCTTGTAGCTAGGGCTGCCAAAACAAAGCAGCATAGAGTGTGCTTCAAACATCAGAAACTTACTTTCTCACAGTTCTGGATGCTGAAGTGCAAGGTCACGAGACCCCACTGTTGAGCTCTTTATGAGAATGCTCCTTCCGGTTCGCAGCTGACCACTCTCATGGCATCCTCACTTGTTGGGTAAGGGGAGAGGGAAGAGCCAGTGTCAGGTGCTTCTTATGGCCGCTAATGCTACCACGAAGGTGCCACCTTTATCACCTCATCTAAACACCTAAAAACCCCCGGTCTCCAAATGTTATCACATTGGGCATTAGGATTTCCACATGGGAATTTGAGGGACTGAGCTCAGTCTGTAGCTCCATTTACATTGTGTGAGCTTCGTGCTGTTTCGCCGTGCCCTCCTATGTTTCCTATGCAATTAATCTTAAGATGCTTAGTTTTGTTTTTTTGACTTAGGAAAGAGGAGGGGAGAAGGGATGAGGAAAGGGGAGAGAGGGAGAGGAAGAGAGATCAATTGTCTCCTCTGTGTGTGTGTGTGTGTGTGTGTGTGTGTGTGTGTGTGAGACATATGTGTGTGCTGTATGTGTATCAGTATGTTTTGTGTGATGTTGTGTGTCCATGCATGTGCATGATGTGTGTGCATGTTCCTGTGAGTGAGTACAGGCTCATACATGCCATTGTGCACACAACCGTGGAAAGCAGGGGGCAGGCAAGCTGGGTGTCAGTCTTTCCATCCACCTTGTCTGAGGCAGGGTCTCTCTGCGCTGCTGCTGTGTCTGCCTCAGTAGGAGTTTCCAGGGATTCTCCTGTCTCTGCCTCCCGTCTTTTGGGATCCGTGATTACAGGTACTTACTACTATGTCTAGCTTTTCTGGGGGTTCTGAGGATTTGAGCCAAAGTCCTCGAGAGTGTTCAGTAAGTACTTTCTTTACTAAGTCATCTCCCTAGCCCTCTTCTTATTATAGGCAGAGGACACAGCCTACACGTCCCAGCAAGTGAATTTCACAGCTACAATGTATTTTGTAATCAACCTGGTGTTTCCATCACCTGATAACTTTCAGTTTGTTCTCCTAGGTGCGCAAATAGAAGCAAGCAAGGAGACTGGGGGAGGGTACGCTGGCTGTTAACGCGGCCTGGTTTTGTGTATGGTCTCCATGTCTAGCATCACCACTGCCCTCTCTTCCCAGGTCCAAAGGCAGCCACTAAAAGACATTTCTACACAATAGCCTCCCGTTGTACTGTTTCCAGAAGGTGCAAGATTACCTGAAGGAAGGTAATAAACCTGCGGATCCCACATGGATCGCATTTTCTTTTCTTCACTTTGAATATTAGTGGAATTAAGTCCACTGTCAGGCAGAAGGTTTGCAGGTAAGGAGTGAGAAAGCTGAGTGCCCGTGGTTTGGCAAATCAGTCTGACCCGTGCCATTAGCACCGGAAGCAGCCTTGTCTCCGAGGAGGAGGCTTCGGTGGCTGAGCTGTTCATGGTTTTGGCCTGTGGTGCTTTCTAAACCGTGATGGAGCGTATCCAGCATGAAGAGTACACAGAACTAACCATGGTGGGGAAGAGGAGTCTGGGAAGCTTCATGTAGAACATTCTGTTGTTGGCAGTGGTTAGGACTTGGGTGATCTGAGGGTGTGGGGGTTGGGGGGAGAGCTCTACCCAGTTTTTCAAGTTCTTATCACTACTGGGAAAGAATTCAAACAAAGAACTGGACAATGTTTTATTACAGATCAAATGTATTTGTCCAAAGGCTAGGTAAACAACTTCTTAGAGTAAGTCCCACACATGGGTTGTTTTTAAAGTATATTTCATTGCTAAGGTTAATGAAGGAGGGATTATTCATAAATTAGGGTGAGGAAAGTGTAAGGGGTTTTCTGACTGTGTCAAAGTTCTCTTCTGTACTTATATGAAGTTGTCTGCACGTGCTGTGGCATCAGGTACTTGGGACTGTCAGTTCTGTGAGGCTAGTGACAAGGAAACCCCTCAAGAGTGAATCCACAGAGAGTTAATGGTTGTATTAATAACTTTTCTTATTACGGTGACAAAATGCTTGATGAAAGCAGCTTAAGGAGGAAGAGTCCATCTGGGCACACGGTTGGAAGGGACTGAGTCCACCGTGGCTGGGAAGGCGAGTCAGCAAGAGAATAAAGTGGCTGGTCACCCTGTGTGCACAGCAAGGGGAGAGGACCTCTGGTGCCCAGCTCACTTTCTCCTTTATGCCCATTCTGGGACCCAAGCCCGTGAACAGGGCCCCTCCCAGTTAGACCTTCTGGGAAATGGTCTCAGACAAGCCGAGGGTTGTTTTCATGGTGATTCTCTGTCCAGTCAAGTCGTGGTGAACATTAACCTTGAAAATGGCCATTTTCTTCTCAAGGTGGAGATTTTAGTAACTTAATTGGTTCTTGGGAGGAGCAAATTAAAATGTTTACCATATTATATTTTTCCAAATAAAATATGCACGGTAATTTTTGAGAATTCAGACACCCAGAAAGCTTCTAAGCATGCTCCTATAAATACTGGGCATGGTGATGAGTAAGTTAAAAAAAAATCTTAAATTCTTCCTGAGGAAAGAATAGACATACATGTATGAGAGGCTCTATGCATAAAGTTCAAATAGAACAAAACCTCTATTTTTTTTTCCTTTACATGAAAAGCATCTTCTGTTTTGTCCAAAAAGACTGAACTCTTAACAAGACTGAGAAATGCAAATGTAGGTTTGAGGAGGAAGGGAAACTTCCTCCTCAAAATTTGTGTTTTGGGCTAGAATCTAGGGCACTCTTTCTCCAAGAAACATGTTCTTGACTGTAGAGAATTAAAATAAAAAGTAACCTAACCTGACTATTCTAGAAGGCGCCGGTCTCTGGAAACCTGGTGCATCTGAGGAGGAAGAAAATGGAACATTTGGCAGTCAAAGTGACAGAGAAAGCCCGGGGACATGCCTGCCAGAGGCTCCAGGCCTTTGTTCTGCTCAGACTGGCGCCCCACACCAAGGCAAACCAGGCAGCCAACCTTGGTGGCTTGCCTCACTCTAAACAACACATTTAAAGTTTCCTCTGTAAACATAGCATAACAAATGTACCATTTCAGATGATTTCCTCTAGGAAACTTGTGAACATATAGCACATCAAATAATAAATTTGAGTTGCACAAAATAGGAGTATTTAACACAGATGTGTAAGATAGATTGCTTTCATTCGACAAATGTGACTCTTTGTGTTGAGAATATGTGAGAATATTTTCAGAGCTTGTAAGATGTTGAGAATATGGGACTGGGCACACCGGGACATTTGATTAAAGAATAAGGAAGGATGGGGTCATCTTGGATACATTTCTGTAAGGAAGAACAGGGTCATCCTGAATACATTTCTGTAAGTCAGTCAGAGCTAGGCTTCCCCCAGAATAGTGTGTGAAGATGAATAATACTGAGTTCATGCTGTCATGCTCTCCTGTCTTAATTTTTTTTTCTGTCAGTAGTGATTGCACTCAATAAAGGTGAAAGGCTGGGGTGATCAAATAAGACATGGTCTGGGTACTCGGATTCCATAAATAATCAAAATGATAAATCTGGTTTCTTTTCAAAAATGAATACCTCACGAAATAAACTTTATTCTTTAACAAGGCGAAGTTAAATTTGTATCTTTTAAAAAATTTTTTAATTAATTTTATTTATTTCTGTATGTGTATGTGAATGTACTGTCTGCATGCAAGTTTGTGCACCCGTGTCGTGCAATGCCGCGGGGGTCAGAAGAGGGTGTCGGATTCCACTGGAACTGGAGTTCTCCTGGAATTGGAGTTTCAGACAGTTCTCGGCTGCCATGTGGGTGCTGGGGATCGAACCCAAGTCCTTTGCAAGAGCGGTCAGCGCTCTTAACCGCTAGGCCATCTCTCCAGCCCCTAAATTTGTATCTTTTAGAGAAACTTGATATGCACATGTTAGCAACTCCCATAGATCCCCCTGAAAAATATGTCAACAACTTTTTTGTTAAAGAGATTATCTCTTTCAAACACTTTTTGGGTGCACATATGTTGAGGGTGATATGTGTGTGTATATGTTCCTAAGGATATGGAGGGGTATGTGTGTGTGTGTGTATGTGTGCAAGCATATGAAGGCCATGAATGTGTGTAAACATGTGGAGGCCATGTGTGTATAAACTTGTGGAAGTCATGTGTGTAAATATGTGGAGGCCATGTGTGTGTAAGCACATGGAGGTCACGTGTGTGTAAGCACATGGAGGCCGTGTATGTGTGCAAGCCAGAGCACACAATCCTCGAGGGATAATTATAGTAATGAATTCAAGAAATATTTATTGAGCATTGAAAAAAGCACAAAAAGAAGATACAGTCTGTGACTTGAGTTTCAGTTTTTCAGAGAGGGTTAAAACCAACTGACCCGGGCTGGAGAGATGGCTCAGCAGTTAAGAGAACTTGCTGTTCTTGCTGAGTTTGAATCCAAGTACCCACGCGATGGCTAACAACCCTCAGGAACTCCAGTTCTACAGGATCTGACACCCTCTTCTGACTCCACCGTCATTGTATGACATGGGTGCACTTACATACATGCAGGCAATACATGCATGCTCATAGAATAAAAGTAATATTTTTATAAAAGAAGCACTTAAAAAGAAATAGAAAAAAAAACCAATTGACTAATAGAAACCATAGGCAGCATCTGGAACAGACATTTGTAGTAAGGGCATGGCTCTGAGCACGTTAACTTAAACTCAGACTTTGTTTGTATGTATCTAAAATTGAACAATGATACCAAAATTACACTGTAAAAGAAAAAACATACATAATACTTTTGCAGTACTGAAACTAGGTAGGGCCTTGTTCCTTCTAGAGAAATACTCTACCAATGAGATATATTCAAACCCTATATGAAAAATTTAATATGTAGTTAAGACTTACTAAAATTTTCTACCCTAATACTACATATACATGTATAAGCATCAAGCATATCTATTTTTTCACTGCATAAACATCCATAACCTATATGGTTGTATATACCATATGATGTATGAGCACACATTTCACGGAAAGTTGAATGTGATGGAGCTTCAAAGGACAAAGGACAGCTGATCAGGGCATATGGCAAGTTTCAGATAGTTTATGAAATGGTACTCAGAAAACTAGGCCTCTTGGGATGAAGGAAATAGGCAAAGAAAAGAGAAGATGCCAGAGAAAGAAGGAAAGGCAATTCTAAATAGGAAGTCTGTGTACTGCTCTGCAAGAGCACTTACTCGGCTTTTTAATGCTAGAACCACCATGAGTTAGTGAAGGAAACCAGTCTGGAGCTATTTTATGCATCTTTGTCTTGTTGAAAATGGAGAAGGACAAGTGATGAAAGGGTGGAATGTCACAGAGCGAGCGAAGATGGCCATGGCTTAAATGTCGGATCCTGTGAGGATGCTATTTTATTTGGTGGAAGGGACTTTGCAAGTATGATTAATTTAAATAACTTAAGACATGGCAATTATCCTGAATTACCTGGGTGGGACTAGTCTAAGAAGTGACCTTATAAAAGTAAAAGACGTAGACCCATCTTCTGGTATTAGAGAGAGATTTGAAAGTGCTGCCTCTGGCACTGAAGATGGAAGGAAGAAAGGGCCATAAGTCAAGGAGGTGGGCTGCCTCTAGAAACTGGAAAAAAATCAGGAAATTAAATCCCTCATCAAACCTTTAGAAAAAAGTAAAGAGTCCCGAAGACTCTATTTTTAACTATTAAGAACAATCTTGAAAATTTTATCCCCAATAATGATTGAATAATTGAATAATCACTTTTGTTGTCTTAAGCCACTAATTTTAAGGCACCTTGTTTTGGCAGTGAAAGGGAAGGCTCCCAGCAGGCTGCTAACCTTCACAGTTGGGATACAGAAAATGAGAGAAAGGGACCTCGCCTCCAAATCACCTTCAAGGGGACAATGGTCAGAAGATCTCCACCACAGGCTATGACTCCATCATCCCCTAATAAGGTTGTTGGAGGAAACTTACCCAAACCACAGCAGTAGAGTTTATAGAATCCATCATCAGAACCAAGTAAAAGTTTCATGTCTTCAAGAAAGACCTTTTTGGGGAGGGTTTAAGAAGGGTTTTCTTCCCTAAGGAAGTATGAGAGAGAAATGTATCAATAGATGTTTGAGTTGTGTGTTTGAAGGTAAATTTTGGCTCACAATATCAGGGATTTTAGACCATATCCCTTGGCTAGATTGTGTTGTCAAGACCTAACATCATGACCTGGATCATGTAGAGGAAAGCTGCTCACTTTGAGGAGAATATGAAGGGGGAGAGAATGATCTGGGGTCTCAACATCTCCCAAAGGCATGTGATCCAACCTTTATCTAGCCCTACCTTCTAAAAGATCCACTACCTCCCAACAGCCTCATGGGCTGGTGACCAAGCCTTTAGGATATGAGTCTTTGTGGGATACTTCAGACCCAAACTTTAGCAGCTATGATAGATTCTTAGTGTAGCAAGAAGAAAAAAGAGACCCTCACTCTCAAGTGGTTGAAGGATCTACAACTAGTGATGGATATATACATAAGCAATGCAATATGGTGTTTCAGGCACTAAGATGTGCCCAACAAAAGGGTTTTTTTTTTGGTATTTTTGAGACAGGGTCTCCCTTTAGTCCCAGCTGGCCTGGAGCTCGCTCTGTAGACCAGGCTGGCCTTGAACTCACAGAGATCTGCCTGCCTCTGTCTCCTGAGTGCTGGGACCAAATGCATGTGCCACCATGCCAGGCCAAAAGGTTTTACAGCAAAGCCATGCTCTCTGTATATGTGATGTATGTGATGTGTGTGTGTGTGTGTGTGTGTGTGTGTGTGTGCAGGCCATAGGCTAACCTCAGCTGTCTTTCCTTAGGAGCCATCCACTTTGTCTTTTTGAGATATATTCTCTCATTGGGCACTGGGGTGGGCAATTCGGCTAGGCTGACAATAAGGAAGCTCTATGGATTTGTGTGCTCTGTCTCCCAACACCCAGCATTTTATGTAGGTGGTGGTTTTTTTATTTTATTTTATTTTATTTTTGTATGTGTATGAATGTACTGTCTGCATGTAGGTTTGTGCACCCGTGTCGTGCAATGCCGCAGAGGTCAGAAGAGGGTCTCGGATTCTCCTGGAACTGGAGTTCTCCTGGAATTGGAGTTACAGACCATTCTTAGCTGCCAAGTGGGTGCTGGGGATCAAACCCAGGTCCTCTGCAAGAGCAGTCAGTGCTCTTAACTGCTAGGCCATCTCTCCAGCCCCATGGTGGTAGGGTTTTAACTCTGGTACTCAACCTTGCACAGCAAGCACTATTGACTGAGCTACCTGACCAGACCAAAACCCCTGCTTATAGAGTAGGCCAGAAGGCATGTTCATCGATGTTGGGTATGGTGGGTAACAGATAATTACAGCTCCAGACAGGTTTCTGACCTTCTGGGAAATGGCAGTAAAAGAGGGAAGCAAAACAAGAAAATGTCGAGGAAGTGAACCCTGTGTTATTTTCCTCCTGGGAAGGCTCTGACCTACTATAGTTTTCTCATGGATATAGTTAAGATTTTATTTGTAATCCAAACTAAAGTCAGGGGGGGATCTGTTTATGATTGTAAAGATGGTTCCAGGAGGAAAACAGAAGACAAAGTCAGGTGACTGTTTTCCACAGTGTGTACAGTAGAAGATTTCTCAAGGAGAAAGAGTCCAAAATGCAGCATTATATTTGTTGAGACATAGCAGGTGATTGTTGGCTTTCTTCAGAACTGAAACTGGAAATGTTCCTGTTTACAGCAAATGTTGACTTTGCACGATGAAATGTGTCATATACCTGACATGTCTGACTGTATGTGAGTAATTGAAGACACAAGGCAGATGAGCCATCATGACTAACTAGGGACACATCCCATCCTGACAGCTTTACTAGCAGGGAGCAAGCTGACACTGGGGAAGGAAGATGAGGCCAAGGCAAAAAGACGTTTTAAAGCATGTCTAGTATTTCATGTGCTCTACTTTTTATCTTTCCTGTAAGTCTGAGAAAGGAAGGGTAGGGCAAGATTGACCAGGCCTCTCTTTCCAAAGTTGGACATTACCTTAAAGAAGTATCTGTGTCTTGGTTTGTCCCCTAGTGAAGGAGAGGATGTTGGAGAGGAATAAGAGGGGCATTTGCTGAGAGCTGATTCTGTGCTAGTCACTGTGGTGGCATGCTGGCATGGTAGTGCGCAGGAGGGAATTGTGTTATGTCTTGGTTCAGCTACTCATTATTGTGACTTTTACAAGCTACTTAACCATCCACAGCAGCTGATACTTCTGGAGAAGTCACCATGTCAAGTTTTTTTCTTTTTTTTTTTACTTCTCATAACACCAAGTAATATACTGCTATTACCTTTATTTTAAAGCCAAAGAAAAATTAAGGCAGAAAGAACAGTATAAAGATTAAAGACAGGGACTAGAGACATGGCTCGGTAGCTAAGAGCACTGGCTGCTCTTGAAGATCACCCAGGTTTGATTCCCAGCACCCACATGGCACAACCCTTAGTAACTTCAGTTCCAGGGGAATTTGACACTCTCTTCTGATCTTCGTGGACATTGCACAACATGAGTGTACCTACATACATGCAGACAATATACTTGCATATGTGCAGACAATATGCTCGCACACAAACAATAAAAATATTATTTAAAAGATTAAAGGTATCTGGGCTCTTGAAGAATGTGTCTGGTGTACAGTCCCTGCCCACTTACTAGCTGTGTGGGTTAGGCAAATGACTAAATGTTCTTTTGCATGTCACACACCAGTGTTGGGTAGATGCCAGCTGTTACTGTGACTCGGTAAAAAAAATGGCAGGTGTCTTGTCAGGACATAACTTCTCGCTCTCAAGTCCTGAAGGTAGGGAGCAGAGGTTGTGTCTTGGGACACTGTAGTAAGGTTAGACGGTACACAGAACACAGGAGGAGGGAGGTAGCCTTTAGGGCTGCATGCATGCTCACTGGTTAGCTCCCCCCCACCCCCCACCAGGGCTGTGAGTTCCTCTTTCAGTTCCCCTTGGGGGCAGGGTGAAGAAACTGAAGGATGCCAGGCCTGTGTGGTCCCTTGAAAAGCAAATCAAGTAATGAAGCCAGTAATGATGTCCTGGATGGCTGGCACACACCCATGCCAAAGGTCACCCTCATGCTGATGAGAGTGCCATCCGTGACACATGGTGCATCCAGTAGAAAAGCTCTGCTGACTTTGAATCTGTGTGGGAAACTCTTTTATTTCGAAATCCAGTTTCATGAGCATAGCAAAACCAAAAGTAAAAAGATGAGGCCTTGTACATGTAGCGAGAAGCTTAAGTATTTACTAATCTGACAAAGCAGCGAATTGGTGGTGGTGCTTAAACGAATTTCCAAAATTAGTGCTTAGATATTTTAAGTAATTGCCTCTAACTATCAAGCCACTAAAGACTCACAGAAGACAGCCAGTAGTAAGAACTGGTTACCTGGTTTTTCAGGTCATACAGGTGTTTTGTTTTATTTTTTCTAACTGAAGCCTTCCCTCATGAGACTCTGGAAGTAAATAAACCTCGCAGTTGGGGTGGGAGCTGCAGCTAACAAGATTCTCCGACTGGTCCAGCTGCAGGGAAGTGGCACAGAGCGCTGCAGGGCCGCAGCGTCTGTTCTGTCACTCATGCTGCGTGGGCTTTTCCATAGCGGAGCTGCCTTTTCGTGGTCCCTACTCCTACAAATACCTGTAAAGAATGGAATCTACCTCTGGGTGGAGGCATGCTTTTGTTTCCTCCCTTAAGGGTTAATCCAGTGGGGCAGGTCAGGGGCCGGGCTAGGGGACCACCCCTAAGAATGTGAGTTCACCTTAAGGTAATACACTTTTTCCTTCCCAGAATTCCCTCCCTGGGGGGAGCCCCCTTGGACCCGCCTGCCTTTCCAAGGTATGATTCAGAAAGGTCTCACTATTTTCCTTCAGATGCTGGCCAGAGCCTACATATACTTAAGCCTTACTTGCTCTTTTGCTAAAGGGCCCCTCTTAGTCCTGTGGCAGCTGGCCACCGTGAGGCTGACCCTCAGTCCTGTGGCAGCTGGCCACCGTGAGGCTGACCCTCAGTCCTGTGGCAGCTGGCCACCGTGAGGCTGACCCTCAGTCCTGTGGCAGCTGGCCACCTGAGGCTGACCCTCAGTCCTGTGGCAGCTGGCCACCTGAGGCTGACCCTCAGTCCTGTGGCAGCTGGCCACCTGAGGCTGACCTCCTAGCCTGTCTTTTCTATTCTCCTCCTGCAGACAGCTGGGAGATTTGTCCCCTGCCCTGGGGTTTTCTTTTTAAAGTGTAATAAATTATTTCTGAGCTTCCATTTGAGCAGGTTCCTATTAATTCTTTTAATAATGAAACTGAGCGCCTCACGAAAGGACCTTGATTTCCCCAGTCCCCGTGATGGCTCTTTTGGAACTCTCCAATATTTCTGGTTATCATCTGTCTCCTGCTGTTTACTTTACTTTATTTTATTTTTTATGTGTATGAGTGTACTGTCTGCATGTAGGTTGGTGCACCCGTGTCGTGCAATGCCACAGAGGTCAGAAGAGGGCGTCGGATTCCCTTGGAACTGGAGTTAAAGACAGTTCTTACCTGCCATGTGGGTGCTGGGAATCGAACCCGGGTCCTCTGCAGGAGCAGTCAGTGCTCTTAACCACTGAGCCATCTCTCCAGCCACCCTTCTTTTATTTTTTTCTGTTTACTTTTTTAACTGGCAGAGAAAACGAACCTGTTCCTGTACCCTTAGATGCCATTAACCTCTCATCCATATTCCTAAGAGTAACCCTAATAGACACATTGTTCACCAAATTTGTCTTTGGTAGAAGTACTGCTTTGGTCCTTGGTTGCTTTTCTACTTGAGGTGTGTAGGCATTTCTGTCCAGGAAAAGTGTCATACAACAGACATAAAGCACACATTTGTGCTTCTATGTCACCAGCCTTTCTAAGGCTTTTTGTTTTGAAGGGGTAAATTCTCTCAGATCTAAAGATTCTTTTCTATTCCTTTCTCTTTCTTCTTTCTTTCTTTCTTTCTTTCTTTCTTTCTTTCTTTCTTTCTTTCTTTCTTTCTTTCTTTCCTTCCTTCCTTCCTTCCTTCCTTCCTTCCTTCCTTCCTTCTTTCCTTCTTTCTTCCTTTCTTTTTTTATAAGACAGCGTCTCATGTATCCCAAGCTGGCCTTAAACATGAACTTGTGTGTATCTGGAGGCCACCTCAAACTTCTGATTCTCCCGCCACCATTTCCTGAATGCTGGGATTACAGAGCCCATCAAGCCCAGTTTGTACTGTGCTGGGAATGAACCCAGAGCGTCATTCATGCAAGGAGAGCACTCTGCCAACTGAGCTATTTCCCAAGTCCAGCCACAGAGATTCAAAGGCTCTTTATTTGGAAGGCCTGGGTAAATACTGTCACCTATGTAGGGCCCTAGATGCTAGCAACACTTCCAGAACCAGTGCCCCTCCCCCGATTTGTCAAACTGAGGAATCACATCTCTAGCTCGACAGACCCAAAGTCCAATAAGCTGGATCCATGAACAGGAGCCCATTTCCGTTTGACAGTTGTTCCTTCCTTTTCCTCTACATGCCCCTTCTCTGAGTCTGACCTATTGGTTTGACTTGGCAATATTAAATAGTCTTCAAGGGAGCTGGAGTACACTCAGGAGCAGAACAGCAGCAGCAGTTGGCTGGTCTCCATCTTTGGGGATATTTAATCTGAGCATCTCCTAGTAACCCGAATGGTTCAAGATGTAGCAGTCAATGCTTCAGATCTGACTACAGTTAGGTCTTAATTGAGATCACCACGGTAATCAGTTTTGAAGTTTGAAAAGGTCCCTGTTTAAGACCCAGAGTACAGAAAACACACAGCCTCAGGGTTGGAGCATATGCCAGTCTCTGCTCCTTTATAAACAACACTGCTTCCAGTGCGAAGACAAGTGAGCTTGAACCATAAGAGAGATGAAAAGGACAAACAGCATACAGAAAAATTAAAGAATGACTATTACTATAAATAACACAGTTGCCCTGATAGTATTTCATGACATAAAAAGTACCTTGGGGGTGGAGAGATGGCTCAGAGGTTAAGAATGCATGTGTTAACATCAGATGATATCAGAATATCAGATATCAGAAATACCTAGTATTTCTAGGTAAAAAAATGTACAAGAGGGGCTGGAGAGATGGCTCAGAGGTTCAGAGTACCAACTGCTCTTGCAGAGGACCCAGGTTCAATTCCCAGCACCCACATGGCATCTAAGAACTGTCTTTAACTCCAGTTCCAGGGGAATCTGACACCCTCTTTTGACCTCCAGGGCATTGCACGACATGGGTGCACCAACCTACATGCAGACAGTACACTCATACACATAAAAATAATAAATAAATAATTAAAAAAACCCTATCAATACAAGAATAGTAAAAAGAAAAATATAAAATAGAGTCAGATTATGCCCAAAAGGGCATGTACTTATTTATCTGAAGTTCATCAATAGCTGATAGATATTAGATTGTTAGATAAACAGATAATTAAATGACTTCTAGGTACTGATGGCAGATCTACTTTCTTCCTAGTATGCAGTGTGGATGCCCTGGGAAGGGTTAGAGTTCACAGTCTCATGATTCCACACCACCTCTCCCATCTGCTAGAGTTAGGGAGGGTTTGGAGACAGCAGCTTGACTTGCCATGGAAATGGGCCACAGAGGGACACTGTATTCAGCCCTCGGAGGCCCTTTTTCCTCCCCAGGTTGGTGGAGACTCAAGAGAAAGAGTGGGGCAGGGGATCAGGCTATGGGGTATGTATATGTGGTGCATACATGTGGGGTGTATGGACCTGAGGTTCTCAGGTAGAGAAGGTTCTGCCCCATCTGTGTCCAGCTGGTTGACTGGAAGTGAAGGAAGTTGAATTCTGAGCTGGAACTGAGCTTTTGAGGAACCTCTGTGTCCTTTGGCACCAAAGCAGCTGTCACTATTTAGGGAAATCACAGATGACCAAAATGTTAAAGTGAAGAAGCTGTAGTATTTTCATAGTTCATGTCCTCATCCCTTCTGATATGCTGAAGGCCATCAGCTTGGCTCTTGGCTGTCAGGCCTTCAAAATACTGAGTGGAGAAGCCAAACTGAAGGGCTCATTTGGAGAAAGATGACTCCACATACAAAAGGCAGAAAATGGAATCTGGGAGAAAAAGGATCTCATAGAAGTTGACAGTAGAATGGCGATCCCCAGAGACTGGGGGATGAGGGAAGGACAGGAAGAGTCATCAGTGTGGACTATGTTAAAGAGGAGTAAATTCGGGGCTGGAGAGATGACCTAGCGGTTAAGAGCTCCGACCGCTCTTGCAGAGGACCCGGGTTCGATCCCCAGCACCCACATGGCGGCTGTGAACCGTCTGAAACTCCAATTCCAGGAGAACTCCAGTTCCAGGGGAATCCGATACCCTCTTCTGACCTCCGCGGCGTTGCACGACATGGGTGCACAAACTTGCATGCAGACAGTACATTCATACACATACAGAAATAAATAAAATTAAAAAAAAAAAGAGGGGTAAATTCTGGGGTGCCTTTAACAGTAGGATGAGCATACATAATGAGAAAAAAGTCAAAAGGAATTTAAGTCAAGAGGAATTTTACACTTCAAGTGGTCTCTCTGGGTATTGTATCATGATCTCCT
This sequence comes from Rhizomys pruinosus, assembly GCA_009823505.1. NCBI lineage: Eukaryota > Metazoa > Chordata > Mammalia > Rodentia > Spalacidae > Rhizomys > Rhizomys pruinosus. Next base: position 25,492 of record VZQC01014815.1, on the reverse strand, counting down.
ACGTGAGCACCCTGCTGTCTCCTTATTCTTTTAAAAAGTCTCAGTTGGGTCTGGTGGTTCGCACCTGTAATCCTGGCACTTGGGAGACCCAGGGAGGAAGGTTGCCACAAGCTTGAGACCATTGAGTCTCCATAGTGACTTTCAGATCAGCTTTGGTTACAGAGTAAGGCCTGTCCAAAACAAAACAAAACCAAAAACAATCAAATTAAACCCAATCCCATCTTATTTTTCTTTTTGTCCCAGAACATGTTTTAAATTCTATCTTTTCACAACATTTTAAAATAATAACAAATGTGCTTACTGTGCACCAGTTATTTTCCAGGCAATTTAAAAATAACTGAATCCATAGATAGAGGAGATGGTTCAACAGGTAAAAGTGCTTGGCACACAGACCCAGGCTGGAAGGAGAGAACTGAGTTGGGAAAGCTTTGCTCTGATCTTCACCCACCATTTATACACACACACACACACACACACACACACACTCACACTTATCTCTTCTGGCTGTTATTTTTCCAGACCTCTCCCCTGAGCTCCTGGCTACACACACACACACACACACACACACACACAACACACACACTTATTATTTCTTCTGGCTGTTATTTTTCTGGACTGGGACCTCTCCCCTGAGCTCCTGGCTTCACACACACACACACACACACACACACACACAGACACACACACACATTATTTCTTCTGGCTGTTATTTTTCCGGACCTCTCCCCTGAACTCCTGGCTACACACACACACACACACACACACACACACACACGCACACTTATTATTTCTTCTGGCTGTTATTTTTCTGGACTGGGACCTCTCCTCTGAGCTCCTGGCTACGATGAGCACCTGCGGAGTTGACATCTTGGCCTGGCTTTCCACAGCCCTCCGGAGACTTCGCAGCTCATGCACACGGGCAATTTTGATCTCCTTTCTGCCTTCTTCACCCTTCTATTATTCTGGTTCTTCAGAACAAACACTTGGCATTGTCTTTCATCTCTCCTCTGTTCTCACCCCCATCCGTTCAGTCAGATAGTGAACCATGCTGTTAACGTCTAACTCACCTCCTGGTGTTCCGCCTCTTGTCACTCCTCTGTGAGTGACCCCACCTGGTCCTCATCACTGCTGTTAGCTCTCTGCTCACCTCAGCTTCTATGCTGTCTCCTCAGTCAACTCTCCAAAAGCAGTCAACGCCGTCCTCTTAAAAGGTTAGCGATACTGTGTTACTCTATTTAGAACCCCTACCCCCACCACATTACTGCCTCACTTGGAGTAAGAGCCAAGATCCTCACAGGCTTCCAGATCCTAGACTCTTCCCTTATTACTTTTCTGACCTCATGGCCTAAGTAAATGGAGTATATATTGGAAGAATGGATGGATCAGTAGCATTTATTACAGATTTACTTGTTTATGCTTCTTCTCTATCTTTCACCCCCCAGAGTGTAAACACTATGAACACAGAGAGCAACATATGATGGAGACCCCAATAAATATGTTAAAAGTCAATGAACTCAGCCGGGCGTGGTGGTGCACGCCTTTAATCCTAGCACTTGGGAGGCAGAGGCAGGCAGATCTTTGTGAGTTCAAGGCCAGCCTGGTCTACAGAGTGAGTTCCAGGACAGCTGGGACTACAGGGAGACTCTGTCTCGAAAAGACCAAAAAAAAAAAGTCAATGAACTCAGAATATTTAAGCCCAAGTCCACGCACTTAATCCACTGTACACTATACACCACTATACACGTGGTGCTGTAAAATAGATGCGAGCTCCCTCCAAGTTCATGGATATTCCACACCTCCTCATGTTTCCTCTGATGCTTTGAATGACACATGTCCCCCATAGGCTCATATTTTTGAATACTTGGTCCTCAGTCAAGTTGCCTTGGTCAAGGCATTTGATCACAGCAACTGAAAAGTAATGAATACATTCCCCAATCAGCTTTGCTCTTTTCTTCTCTATATCAATTTGATATGATAGGCACTGACATTTTTTAAGGTTTCACCACTTTAAGTTTTTCTTCTGTGGTTATGGTTACTACTCATCCCCTTGCTGTGTGACCAAATATCTGACAAAAAGCAACTGAAGGAGGAAGGGTTTGTTTTGGCTCACGGTTCAAAGGAACACAGTCCAACATGGCAGGAAGGCATAGCAATGGGTGGGACTTGGTCTGTAAGCAGAATGTCAGTGCTCATCTGTCTTTTGAATGTTTTCTTTTCTCTTCATTTCAGGACTTCAGCCTATGGTGCTTCCCCACATTCAGAGTGGGCTCTGCATGCATGAGTGAAGCAGTCTGGAAATACATTCAAAGACACACTCAGAGCTGTGTCGTGTAGGTGACCTCATGACCTCAGATCCAGTAAAGTTAATGAGGAAGATGAATTATCACATGTATCCTTTGTCAACTTGATATGCTCAAACATATCACTTTAAACCATTATACTCTGCCCCTGGTCTGCCTAGGTTCATGTCTACCTCATAACACAAACCTTCAAGCTGTTTGTCTTAGACTGTCCTCTAAGATTTCTAGTCCAGGGATGGGCTGGCCTTCTTGCCTTGTGATAAGGAGAAAAGAGGACAGTAAAATAGCCCAAGTGAAAGTACCATGTCCTTGGGAACAGGAGGAGATGAAATTGTAGAGCAAAAACAGTATGTCTTTGAACACAGCTGGGAGGTCAGTCATTCCCAGGCACCTTCCCAAAGCGAGACACTGGCTACTGTTTACCTCATAATGTAAAATGCTGAGGTGGGAATGGCTCATTGGAAATCTCACCCAGGCTCTCCATTCTATGGGGAGACCTCTTTACTGGCCAGACATTCCAGCTGGCCGTTGTGATTCCCAGGCTTCCCCAGTCATTCTCTGGTGCATGGTCTAAGTGTCTGATCTGATGTTCTACCATCTTCCTTCTGCTTGTAGTTTCATCCTTTCATTTTCGCTTCTATAGACTTAATAAACTCCTTCATATCCAAAGCACAGCTATTATGGGTCATTCGCTGCATGGAACACATTGTCTTGAGAGTTTCATCATTGTTCATCATTTGAAAGGAAATGATGAACTTTCCTTTCAAATGAACTTGCATTTTTACAAGCTCGAGGCTTTAATGGGTGAGGGTCTTACTCTGAATGCACCTTTCCTCTTTTCCAAACTCAGCGGGTGGGGATCCTGAATATCTTTAATAATTATAGCTACTTCGTTCCAACCCATCCTGTTCTTAACAGTGAAAGTCGAGCTCCTTTCCTTACCAAATGAAATGTTTTTCCCTATCTTTTTGTTCCACTTCTTGCTCTCTCTCACTGTAAACTTGGCTGAGAGCTATGAATAATGAACACATCACAGTCTGAATACTATGCTGTCTGGAATGATCCTCTACCAAAAAAAAAAAAAATGAGTCCATTGCTTTGTTGTCATTACTTTGCTTCCTTCATATCTATTTTTATTTGTGTGTGTGTGTGTGTGTGCCCATGAAGGCCAGCAGAGGATGTCGAGTCCCATGGAGTTGGAGTTACAGGTGATTGTTTTGTTTCCTAATGTAATTCTGGCAATGGACCTCAGGCTCCCTGAGGAGCAGCGAGTATTCTTAACCGTGGAGTCATCTCACTCTGTAGACCAGGCTGGCCTTGAACTCACAAAGATCCACCTGCCCCTGCCTCCCAAGTGCTAGGATTAAAGGCCTGCACCACCACGCCTGGCCTGAGGAGCAGTGAGTATTCTTTACCTTGGAGTCATCTCATGTAGTCTCGTGAGTCTCATGTAGTCCAAGCTGGCATTGAACTTGCTATTTAACTCAGGCTAGCTTGTACTCTTGATTTTATATCCTCTACATCCCAAGTCTGGTCTTGGGGGCATATACCACCCATCATGTCTAGCTCTGGTCTTTTTAATTTAGTCTCACTCAAAATTTCAGGACATGAGCAGAATGTCATTAGATTCTTTACCAGAATATAAGACACATGTTCTCTATATAGTCCTTGTTCCCTTTTGAACCTCACAAGTAGTCTTTACTGTTTATATTTCTATTGGCATTCTCATCTATTGAACTCCCACCAAAATGGCATTTTAAAGTATTCTCTAGCCCAGAGTGCCACACTTTTCACTGTATCTCCCACAAGGCAGTTCAAAAGGCCTGACCACACACTGGCTCCTTAAGCAATGACCTTCTTCCAGGTACCAGTTTTCTGTATTAGTTACTTTTCTTGTTTCTGTGACCTGACAAAAAGCAACCTAAGACAGAGAGGGTTTATTTTGGCTTGCTGTTCGTAGGGAAATAGTCCTTTGTGGTGGGAAAGGAACAGGGCAGGGGCAGTTAAGTCTCTGACTGACACGGAAGCAGATAGAAGAGAATGGTCAGACTTGATCGAATTTCTTCATTTCCCCATTTGATTTAATTCAGAACTTCAGGCCATGGGATAGTATTAGCCCATATGCAGAGCAGGTCTTCTCAGTTAACCCTCTCTGAAAATGTCCTTGGACATTTTCATTTTAGAGGTGTGTCTTCTAGGTGATTCAAAATCCAGTTATCTTGACAATGGGTATTAACTATCACAACTACTAAACCACAACTACTCTTTCAGGTTTCACACTTGAGTGTTTGCATAGCTGTTGTGGTGACACCCAGGCTTCAAGAACAAGTGAGAAAATAATTCGGGTGCCAGGACAGATGAACAAACCATTGAAAACGAGTCTTGTTTCTTTTTTCAGGATGGAAGATGCACAAATTAATTCAGCTTTAAGCTGGAGCTGGAGATGGGGTTGATTGGGTTGGGGTGCGAACCAGGAGGTGGGAGTGGATCTTTGGCCAGCTGGGGAGCTCCATTTAGTTTAAAGGCCTGTGTTGAGCCTGTCCTGTAGGTTTCGCCCTCATTTACATCCACCATCAGAATGGGGAAGTGAAAATCCGGTTCCTGGCACCCCATGTCCCCCAGGTTCTACCTCCTTCCTCTCCGTTGTAAAGACAAGTGAAGTCTTCAGAAAGGGTTTCTGTGTAAGGAGCTGCAAATGCCTTTTGGGGGCATGTTCTTCCTGAGTGCGAAGCAGAAGGAGACTTTCAGCCATCTCCTTTGAGATAATGGACAGATAATATCACCCCCCCCCCCCACACACCCAGTAAAAATAGGTTCCTAGCCTCGTGTGCTCCTCCATACTTGGAATCTCAGTACTTGGGAAAGTTAAACAGGAGGACCTCAAGCTCAGCCTAGTCTGAGCAACGAAGCATGGATGAAAGTTTCCAGAAAACACCTGCATCTTCAACTAAACTTCCTGCAAGGCTGGTTAATTGATTATCACGACAGCTGTGGAGCATTTGGAATGTTGCAGGTTCATAGCCTAATACAATTTATTTTGAGCCATCTTTAGCCTCCTCAATAACCATTTCTTACCCACTGCTGTGCGTGACTTAATATCCTGTTACTAACAGATAAAAACCTTTTGCAATGTATTAACAAAACACTAGCTTCTACCAACCAAAAGGCTGAATGTCATCAAGTAGTATGGCAGTAGCAAATGAGCCCCTGGAGAGAAAACTGGTCCAGAGAATAAGAATCTCTGACCTGGATAAAGACCCAACTTTCCAGTTTGCCAGGTCAGCTAAAAAAAAAAAAAAAAAAAAGGCATGACTTCATGTTTGTTTGTTTGTTTTCCTTTTTTCCCTCCTTCTCTTCCTCACGGCAGCTTCTGAGATTCACAGCTGAGGATTTTTCTTTAAATTCTAATAAAATTGTGCTAAACTTCCATTTGAGTCCATTTTCAAATTCCTTTATGAATGAGACTGAGAACCCCGAAGAGGGGACCCCGTTTCCTCCCATATCAATACCGTCTGAGGCCTAGAGCGGAAATTTATTTTTGCTGTACACCTACTTAAGGTTCCCAGCAATGTATTTGAAAATAGTCTCTATGACTTTGTTTTGTTACTATAAAAACTTCAGGAAACTGCTTCCATGCTGGAACATGGAATTTGGGGTGACTTAAATCTATGTCTGTTGACCATGGTCACTCATGATTGGCTCCAGAATAAGCTCTCTCTTATCCCCTTTGTGATGAGAGTTGTTCTTCTGTGTTAGTCTCAACAACCCAACAAGGAAAGAACAGGCTCTTTCTCTATGGAATGGGCCCTATTCCTTTACTCAGTCCACTGTTGCAATGCTTAATGACGAAATAGGAGGCAGTAGTAATTTAAAGGCATTAGATATAGAAGATCTTCATTTATAATTGCAGTAAAAATATTATGTAAGTTTATATAACCTATTGAAAGCAGATACACATTCCGAGAGGCTGAGAGATAGGGAAAGAGGTCATAGATAAACAAGATGAAGATCAATCACTTCTTCATTCAACGAAGGCTTGGCAGGCTTTATTGATAGGCCCTCCACCTCCAGTGGACTGGAGATGCCCAAGGTCAGGGTCCCCTGGACATGTTTTAGCTTATAAGAAGCTCTTGGCCCATTAGCTACTTCTTCTTTGTTTAAGTTGGACAACTGGAGTAAAGGGAGAGGGCTTTCCCTATACCACCAAACACTTAACAGGCCCAAGGCCTCCTTGGAGATTTGAATTTTTGATTTGTGTATCCCTTCCTCACTTCTTGGGAGTCTGTTTCTCTGTGTGAGTGAGTGTGCTTGTGTGTGTGTGTGTGTGTGTATGCTTTTAATAAAGTTTGTTGCTTCCCTATGTGTGAAAGTCTTCCTGTCTTTTCATTTTTTAAATTATTTTTTATTTTATTTTTTTTGGATATTTTATTTTTTATTTTTAAAAATAAGTTTTAATATATATATATATATTTATACAAGATTACATTACAAATCAAATCCTGACCCGCGTCTGTCTTTTCATTTTTAATTGCCAGAACAAACAAACCTATCAAGACTCTTAGATGGTAATACTATGTTTAAAATAGTTTTTTTTTAATTTATTTTTTATGTGTATGAATGTACTGTCTGCCTGTAGGTTGGTGCACCCGTGTCATGCAATGCTGCAGAGGTCAGAAGAGGGTGTCGGATTCCCCTGGAACTGGAGTTGCAGATGGTTCTCAGCCGTCATGTGGGTGCTGGGGATCGAACCCCGGGCCTCTGCAAGAGCAGTCTGCGCTCTTAACCGCTAGGCCATCTCTCCAGCCCTGTTTAAAATACTTTTACCTTAAATTTAATCCTGATGTATAGGCAGATGTCTTTTGTGGGGAGAGGGTTCTTTTCTTCTTTTGTTTTAGCTTTATTGAGGTATAATTTAAGATAAAATTTATATATTCAAGGAATATATTTTGGTATACTTTTTACATTCACATCGTGAAAAGTTACCATAAGTTAACGAACATATCCATTACTTCACAGTGTTTATTTGAATTTATAGCAGCTTTTTTTGTGTATAGTGAGCAGAATTGTGTTTTCCTCTCTAAGCAAATCTCAGGTAGACAATGCCCCATTATTGACTACAATCACCAGACTTCACATTAGCACTCAGATTCAAAGGACAAGGAATTGGATTTAGGGATTATCTACCCTACTAATCTCTCTCCTTTTAAAATTGAAAAATGATTGTAGTAGATAATTATAATAGCGATACCTATATCCACTTCCATAGTGCATTCTAATACCAGTTTGCAGAACATTTGCATATGAGCATGCACTATAGCTTGCATCTAATATGTCCCACATAGGAATCACAGGTTTGAGCACTTGGTTCCCCAGCTGGTGGCACTGTTTGGGGGTGCTGTGGAACATTTGGGACATGGAGGATAGCTAGCAAAAGTGGGTCACTGGGGGTGGGTTTTGAAGAATATATCTACCTCTGGTTCTTTCATAAGTGCTTTGCTTCTTGATCCACCAAGATGGGAGAAGCTGCCAATTCATGTTCCCCTACTATAGACAAGGCCCTCCCAACAGTCCTTCCTTGTCATGAAATAGCTCCCCAAACTGTGAGTCAGAATAAGCCTTTGCTCACTTAGGCTGCTTCTGTCATACATATGGTCAAACTGAATAGAGAACAACTAATAGTTTGTGTGAACATGTGTGTGTGTGAACATGTGTGTATACATGCACATGTACATGTATATGTGTGTGTTTGTGTACCATTTGCTTCTCACTAAGGATGTTTGACTCATTTCTAGTTAAGAAGTAAAAGAAACACTGGGTATCATCTGCAACAATTCAACTTTCTACTTGTGGAAGAATTTGGTTGTTTGAATAATAGCAGTGAAGATTACTTTAAAAGCAATTACAAGGAAAAGAGAAGGTAGAAGGAAGGATTGTCTGTCCATGTTTCCAGAATCATTGGCATTTCTGCTTAAGTATGATTATCAGGAAGTTGTAGCCCCTCCCTTAATTATTATTGATATAATTAATAGTATGTGACTCAATCAAACCATTGTTTACTAAAGAAATTTTGTGGATACCAGTGAAGATAAGGTCATGGAATCGATAGCTAAAAGAACAGGAAGAACCAGAATACAAAATACAGTCAACTTAAATCATTAGTGATTGGAAGAGATATTTCTGGAAACTTGGGAAATTCCAGACTTTATCTGTATGCATGGGCAATAGAGACTTTGATACCTGAACAAGAATTATCTATCAGCCAGTTTTCTGAGTAGATTGTTGAGTTAGATCCCTTAATGCATTCTAGAATATTACTACAAACAGTGGATTTTATTAATCACTAGAGACTAACTAGCAAGTTTTGATGACAATGATTAGGATGAAAAGCTGTGTGTTTGAGCACTTTCTGTCAAGACTATGCTAGATAATTCAGTGCATTGTTCTCTTAGGCTTCACATTAACATGAAGTTTGAATCTGAAACATGGAGAAGATAGACACCTTGCTCTAAGCTGCAAGCCAAGTAGTTATGAAGCTGGAAAAAGAAGCCAGGCAGCCCTTAAAGAATAAAGATAAAAGGCTCGGGGCTGGAGGGGTGGTCCAGTAGTCAAGAGCACTTGATCTACAGTCGTGAGAACTGGAGTTCAGATCCCAGCCCCGTGTAATAATCCAGGTATCCCTAAAATGCCTGTAAGCCCATGTCTCAAGGACGGTGAACACAGGATCACTAGGGCTTGCTGGCTTCCAACCTAGATGAGATTTTAGCCCAGTATTTAGGAAGAGAAATAAGGAGAGAGTGCAGGGTGGGGGAAGAGACCCCTCTTCTTCTGGTCCCTGTATGCACACACAAGCTCTTACACCTGTACACACAGGTACATATGAACTCACACAAACCCACACACATAAACACACATATGTTATTATAAATAAAACTTCAATAAAGGGCTATGGAATAGTTTAAACTAAACTTCAAGGACTTTTTTTCTATTAAGTTTTATTTGGCATTCTTTTTAAAATATGTTTATTGAAGATTTGTGCATTCAATACAACATTTTTCAATCCAATTCAGACGTAATCCCCCTTCCATGCCTCCCCACCCCACCTGAGCTCATGCACTCTGCCATACATGTCTTGCATCTTTTTCTCAGCCTTTTCAAAGTTTTTGTTTGCAGAGGTTTACTGTTTGGGGCAGAAGTTTACTGTTTTAGTCAGTTCTTTGACCCAGTTCTTTTGTTGTTATTGCTCCCTCCAATTTTTATTGCTCTAAAATATGCATATATGTGTGCGTGTGTGACACATATAAGTTAATTCCAAAATGTGTTTAGGAATTCACATTTTCCCTTTAATTTTATATTACTCTAAAATATGCATATATACCCTCCACCCATATACCAAAATTACAAGGTCTGAAAATAAGTGGTAGGTTGCAGACTACACAATAAATAGTTGGACAATTCAAATATAACATGATATATTTCTTTCATAGGCAAGCCTAAGGAGAAGAAAAATATACATAATGAGACTTTAGAACTTCTGAATGAAGTGCAGTCTTCCACAGAAACCTGGCTAAATAGGTTTTCAAACTTCATTTTCTGAGTCCTATCAAGACTTTCCCAGTTGAGATATAATCAATAAGTCAAGATCTCCAGCTTGGTATGAATATTCTTCCATGAGAGGTATGGGGTCAAAGACTTAACAAAAACCTGCTTGACTCTCGGCCTCCATTTAAGGGCCCAACAGCTGAGAACATGTCCCTTCAGAATTCTCCCCAAACTGTGCTCTCAAATGAGGAGTCACTTTTTATTTTATTGAAGCAGAATCTATATCTAGCATGAAATAGCAAGGTAAAAGCAGAGCTTGCTTTTTTCTTCTTTTTCTTTTTCCAGGTATCCCTAAAATGCCTGTAACCCCATGTCTCAAGGACGGTGAACACAGGATCACTAGGGCTTGCTGGCTTCCAACCTACAGGAAATCCTACAGGATTTTAGGCAACAATTTCCAAGTAAACTCTTAATAAAGAGAAAACTGCAGATGTCTATTACTATAGCTATTACTACAGCTGCCCATGCTGGAAATTATCACAGACTAGATCAGAAATGGTATCATTAAGTTGGCAGCATAACAGATTCCTCAATCTATACTAAAGTCAGACTTTGCCAAGGTAGCATGAGATGGAAAATCAATTTCTAAAACATCTTTCAAATTTAGTAACATGTGCTTTCTAGATCCCATAAATGTAAGCTGCTGCTCAACTTCACTCTCAGGAGTTTTGTCCCATGGTGACTTTCAAGAAAGCAAAACTCGGGAAGCATCCTCGGATGCCTGGAGTATACCTTTGTATATATATAGAAGCATTATTCCCTAACACGATCCTGTGTGGTGTTTCATGCTGGCTTTTGGGGCTCCAGTACCCAGTTCTTCTCATGGATTTAATCTAGAACATTCCAGAATGCCTTTACCTTAGGGACTCCAGTGCTTACAGGAACTTGCTAAAGGGTTCTGTGAAGTGAACTCTGGGAGAGATTCAGCCATGTTAATTAATTTTTGACCTATTTTCTAGATCTGCTATGAACACAGGATGATTCTTTTAGGGGTTGAAATACTGTTTATTCCAGAGTTGATAACGAAAACCATACTTACTCTTTTGAATTTTATTGAGGCTACTTAGAGTTTAGATGATTATTACCAATTTCCCCATTTAAATGAACAGTTTCAAGAGGTCAGAGAACCTCTCTTGTTCTTTTGTTTTCTGAGGCTGTTGAAGACTGTGAGGATTGAGTAATAGCTCAATATACCAAATAGTCTCTTAACACTTCCAGGTCAGAGCCGACTGCCATATTTTACTTCTCTGCTGATCTCAACCTTTATTCTCTAGTAAATATCTATCCAGTATTATCATCCGTAGGTTCACCTCAGACACAGGAGCGGTTTGAATGACTTTTACAATATGGACATGCTCTGGACAGATGACTTTGACTTAACTTTGCAACCAAAAAGTGAATGTTAACTTTCTTACAATGTAAACAAACAAGCTCACCGAGTCATGTCTGCACTTGTGACCTGTGAGCATACTCCCTCATGACACTTCTCTGCCCACTCCTTGAGACAGTCTGTGAATGCGTGTATGTATGCTTTACAGATCAAAGTGCTGCAAATAACACTTTTTTCATTGTAAATGATGAGATAATTATTCCGTTTTTCTTTTAATTAATGGATGAGATTAAATTGATAATGTCTGTGATTGTATGTGCTATTCTAAATCAGTAGGGCAAAAAATTGATAATGTCTGTTTGTGATCGTATGTGTGCTATTCTAAATCAGTAGGGCAAAACTCTTCTTTTGATAAAAGCTCTATCTCTGTTTTCAAGGCCAGCCTGGTCTACAGAGTGAGCTCTAGGCCAGCTGGGACTAAAGGGAGACCCTGTCTCAAAAATACAAAAAGAAAAAGAAAAAGAAGAAAAAAGCAAGCTCTGCTTTTACCTTGCTATTTCATGCTAGATATAGATTCTGCTTCAATAAAATAAAAAGTGACTCCTCATTTGAGAGCACAGTTTGGGGAGAATTCTGAAGGGACATGTTCTCAGCTGTTGGGCCCTTAAATGGAGGCCGAGAGTCAAGCAGGTTTTTGTTAAGTCATAGCTGGAATGTGGCATTACATAGTCGATGCTACTACCAAGGATGGATTCACTCACAGTCCTTCTCTCAGGAAGGGACACAGGCTGAAGGGTCTGCAAAGATGGTATGATTATGGGAAAAGCTTACACATCATCTGAGCACAGGGCCAATGGGCCAATCGTAAAGGCAGGCCAGGAAGGAAGTGTGTACATTGGAAGCTGAAGAATGATTGATGTTAGGAATAGGTGTGTTGGGAAGTTTGAGAGTATCCTAGGTAAATGGACAGGGTGTTGAGAGGTGCAGAGAGAAGCAGCACAAAGGATTTGAGGATCCATGAGGATTTCATTCAGCTACTGAACCTATGAGACCAGCGGGAGAAAGGCCAGGCATCGTATCTGAGAACTGAGCGGGCGCCATGTTGCAGAGGGCTTTGCTTATCCCTGGGTACTTGGAAAGCACTGGAAGCTTTCAGACAATATTGATATCTTGCAAGGATGTCCATTCAGAGCAATTTCACATATCAAGGCAGTTAAAAAGGATGTTAAGGGCTATTGTGATGGACAGGGGATGGTGGTTAGTGGCAAACCCTAGGCAACCAATCGGATCTAGCCCAGAAGGCCAACAGAGTTTTTCCAGGTAGAAGCATCTGTAATTATCCCCTAACCTGGGCCCTTTATCCCTTGAGCCATGCTTTTGTGAAAACTAGATGAAGCCATTTCTCTGGGTTTTGACAAGCTGAGCAAAACTGGGTTCCCTATCAGTATCTGCCCCTCTGCCAGATGACAGTCCGAGTGGCAGACCTGGCTTCCCATTTGTCTAGTGGAGGTTCCAGCAGCATAGGTGGTCAAATAGCTAAGAGAGTGAAGGTTTTAGTTAAGGTTGTCAAGTGTGTGTGTGTGTGTGCATGTGTGTGTGTGTGTGTGTGTGTGTGCATGTGTGTGTGTGTGTGTGTGTGTGTATGTGTGCAGGTGTTACAGTAGGTAAGTGGAAATGGGGGGCAGCCTTTTGCTTGTTTAAGGTCAAGGGCAGAACTGAGGAAAACTTGCAAGATTTGCCAAGTCTGATATACCAAAGGAAGATGATGAGCAGAAGAAACAATCCTTTAGAAAGTAACCAGCGATAGAATAGAATTGCCAACTCAAAAATTAAATGTCATTTTCCGGAAAGCCTCAGGGACATTCCCATTATATTTCGGGAAAGATGTGGTAAGTTCTAGAGAAAGTTGCTGAGCTGAATTATCCTTTGGTGAGAGGTATCTTAGGATAGACTGATGTTATACACAAACAAGGAGGTGGAATTCTGAAGGGAGAGAGAGGGAGAAGGAGAGAGAGAGAGAGAAACTCATAGGAGTCTTCTCTCATAGGAGAGAAGAGCATACACTCTGTGGCTTCCTTGTCTAGGCCAACTATGACTGGCTTATTTCAGTTATTACACATCGCCAAGGTTCATCAATATTATAACAAGTGTCAGGATTTCTTTTCATATAAAACCAAACAGTATTCATATATCTATAAAATTTTGTTCTCTTTTCCTGCAGATAGCAGCTAATATTACTACCTTCCTTTGAACCTAAGTGCTGAGTGTTGAGTTTTGTGTTTTACTAATATGCTATTTCCCCTTGCAATAGCGTGAAATGCATATTGCTGTCACCAGTTTAGAGACAGAGACATCAACTTAGCATACAAAATTCTGTCAAGGTCAAGGCAGTATCATTGAGGCAGGATAAAAAGGTGGAAAATGAGAAGGGAAAGAAACCCCTCACCCTGAGATCTTATTTGTCTTTCCTGCTGACTGAGAGTCAGTCGAGAAACTTCAACAAGATAATGCATGCTTTCCTAACGACATTTCAAACAAAGTGTTAAAAAAAACAACAAATGGGGCCGGGCGTGGTGGTGCACGCCTTTAATCCCTAGCCATACTGTCAGGAAGCAAAGGCAGGCAGATCTCTGTGAGTTAAGGCCACCTTGTCTACAGAGTGACTTCCAGGACAGCTGTGGACTGAAGGGAGACCCTGCTCAAAAATACCAAAAAAAAAAAAAAAAAAAAAAGAACTGTGGCCTACGTAGGGCCAGAACATTTGTAATCCTGAATTTTACCATATTAGTACTCTTTTCTCATGCCCAAATCTAAACCATGTACCTTTATAAAACAACCTTATAATTTCATTTACACAGGAAATTTTTAAAATAAATAAGTACACCAGCTCATATACTTCCATTTAATTTTTAAACTTTTCTTAAACTGCAAGCTTTGCTTAGTTTTTTAAAAAAAATCTTAATGTTAAAAGAAATTTTTTCAAAGCCAATTTTTATTGAAGCTTTGTGCATTTCATACAAAATTTCCAATCAAATCTAGACTCTTTCCCCCTTCCTTGCCCTCCACCACACCAGAGCTCATACATTCTGCCAAACATGTTTTTCATCTTTTTCTCAGTCTCTTTTAAAATTTGTGATGCAGAAGTTTACTGTTTCGAGCAGAAGTTCACCGTTTCAGTCAGTTCTTTGACCCAGTCTTGTTGTTGTTGTTGTTGTTGTTCCTTCCAATTTGCATCACTCCAAAATGTGCATATATGCATGCCACATATATCATAGGTTTTAGCATCTTCAGCTTATGAGGCTTTTTTTTGCTTTGCTTAATCTTTATACCTTGTTGAAAATTACATCCTGTGAAGAATGTAATTTTAAAAAGCCACATGAATCTGTATACACATACACACACACATATATGTGTGTATGTATGCATACAGGTTCATGTGTATACATGTATACACACACATTGTAAAACGTCTAATCTTGGGATCGTATACTGTCCTTTCCCTAAAAGGCTCTCTGTCTAAATACTTAAACTCTCCAGCTTCACTTCACTGAAATTCATTTCTGTGGAATAGTCAGGGATTCTGCTTTACCTGAGAGAAGGTCCCTAAGGGGACAAGAACTCTTCAGTCTGCCAGTGTCCTTGTTGGGCTGGTTCTCTGTCCAAGTGGGCTAATGATATCACCGATCAGTGGTAGACACAGATGTGAACACAGGCTGGACTGATCCAAAAGCTATATCTTCCTTTCTGCCCCTCTTCCTTCCTTCTCTCCCTGCCTCCTTCCTCTCTTGTAATAAAATACACAGAACATAATTGTAGTAAAATATAAAGAATACGTATGCACCCTCTTAGCCTTATTTAGTGCTCAGTTCTGTGGCATTAAGTACATTTCCATTGTTTCGAGACCACCGCTACCATTTATCTACAGAACTTTTAAATTCTTCCAGAATAAAAATCCGTACAATTAAAAATTGATGTTCTACCTCTCCTTCCCCTCCATCCCAATTAAATATCCTTTTTCTATGAATCTCTATGAATTTTCATCTGGGGGAATCCCAGTATTTGTCTTGGTGCCTGGATTATTTAAGTTAATATAGTATCTTCAAGGTCCATCAACAATGCATTGCATGCCGGGATATCTCACCTTGCAAAGTTAAATAGCATTCCATTCTCTCTCTCTCTCTCTCTCTGTCTCCTCCCCCCCACTGCATTTTGTTGTCTATCTGTTTGTAAACATTTGGGGCACCTCCACCATTTGGCTACTGTGACTAATACTGCTATGAACTAGGTGAAAAATACCTGTTCATGTCCCTGTGCTTTATTAAGAGCCTAAATCTTTTTTAAAAATTTATTTATTCATT
Source organism: Rhizomys pruinosus (assembly GCA_009823505.1). Taxonomy (NCBI): domain Eukaryota; kingdom Metazoa; phylum Chordata; class Mammalia; order Rodentia; family Spalacidae; genus Rhizomys; species Rhizomys pruinosus. Next base: position 9,905 of record VZQC01014815.1, on the reverse strand, counting down.
ATTTTTCATGTGTATGAGTGTACTGTCTGCATGTAGGTTGGTGCACCCCTGTCGTGCAATGCTGCAGAGTTCTTAGCCGCCATGTGGATGCTGGGAATCAAACCCGGGTCCTCTGCAAGAGCAGTCAGTGCTCTTAACCGCTGAGCCATCTCTCCAGCCCCAAGAGCCTAAATCGTAAGCACCCCTGGGTGAGGCAGCAGATTCACAGTGCTGAGACTGACGGTAAGTAGTCTGGTTCCTGTATAAAGGAAGGCATTTGCTGAATGCCTTTCAAGTCTGTTGGGTTCCTGCCACAGGCTTCTTTATCCTTCGGAGGTCAGTCCTTGGTCTCGTAAGGCCCTTATCAGATTCGATGAGGCTACTCACTTTATGGAGGGTGATTACTTTTTATTCAAAGTCTCAAATTTACAAGTCAATTGCATTCTAGGCACATCATAGAAGCATCCAGTAAAGGGCTTAGCTGTGTATCAGAGCCCTGTGTCCCAGGCAAATGGACACATACAATTAGCTATCATGCGGGGAAAGAAGAAAAAGGTGAAGGCATCATTTTATTTTAAAATGACCATGTTTGAGGAAGAGCCAGATGGACTAACAATAGAGCTCTCAGTGACTGGCTCTTAGAAATGTCTCTTATTGACACTAGCAAACAAGTACGCTGGGTTTTCTAGTGGGAAAGGTCAAAAGGGAGAGGCTCCTCGCAGGCAGATCCAGGCTGCGGCGTTCTCAGCATGTGCACAGATGGGAACCCCAGCTGCTGAGAGGACTAAGAACTTTCCAGCACCCCGACCCAGCTGGCGGCTCCTCTTTTAGCCTGCTACAGTCCCCGAAGGCCCCTCCCCCAACAGGCACCCAGCCAAAGAAGCAGGCTGGGGGCCCTCGCACCTGCCTCCTAGAGCCCCAGCTCTTGCCCCCTGCTGCTCCCACAGACGGTGCCTGGGGGCCTTCTCTATTCCTACCAGAACCCCTTTACCCTGTTTCATCTCTGGGTAGATGTTGACCTTCTTCAGGGCCTGCCTGAATGCAGCATTCATTGTGTGGCTTGTGCTGAAGTCTCCAGAGATGTATCAAATTTTGAAAATAGCTAAAAATACATTTTTCTGTGTTCTCATCATAAAAAATGGCAAGCATGTGAAGAAAGCATATGTTAGTTATCCCAGCCAACTCACTGCACAATGCACACATATTTCAAAACAGCATGTTGTAGCCAATGAACACATATACTTTTGTTTATCAATTAAAAAGCAAAAAGTTTACAAAGTAGTTAACATGGACCTAGTCTTATAAAATAAGAATTATTAATGATAAGTGCACTGAGTTTCAAGTAAAGGCTTTGGATTCATGTAGACTGACTTTTACTCAGTGACAAATTCCCTACTATGTTTGTTTATCTGTTGATTTTTTTCCCTTAATTTCATGCTTATTGATGATTTTCTTTTTAAATAAATAAATTAATTAATTTTTAGACAGGGTCTTACCCTATAGCTCCCACTGGCCTGGAGCTCACTGTGTAGCCCAGGATGGCCTCAAACTCACAGAGACCTGTCTGCCTTTGCCTCCTTAATGCTAGGATTAACAGTATGAGCCACCACAGTCAATTTTATTTATTTTTTATTCTTAAATGGAATCTGAAATTGCTATGTCACAGAACTGTATACAGTTCAGTTGGACTAATGTATAAAAACATGTTCATCATTCAATACATGGCAGCTTTGTCAATCAGTTATATTGAAAGCTGATGCAGATGATCGAAGGTTGGTAGTTAAAGGGGAGAGAGGCTTATTTTATTCTTAGTTTATGGTGAGAGATTCATACTGAGAAGTCAGCTCCCTGTTACTGGATTAGCATCCTAAATTTCTTTCCCTTGATGCTCTGCCCTTCTAGGGTGCAGTCTCCAACCTGGGTCAGGGTTCATCACTGAGGGAGCCCAAGGCAGGAATTTGGGGCAGGAACCTGGAGGCAGGAGCTGAAGCACAGGCCATGGAGGAGTGCTGCTTACTGGCTTGCTCTCCTGGCCCATGCTCAGCCTGCTTTCTTAAACAGTACAGGACCACCTGCCCAGGGGTGGCACCACCCACAGTGGGCTGGACCCTCCCACATCACCCAGCAATCAAGAAAATACCCCACAGACATGGCCACAGGCCAGTCCAATGGAGGAAATTCCCCAATTGAGGCTCCCTCAACCCAGGTGTGTCAAGTTGACACTAAAGCTGTCCAGCACACATAGTTATATTTGAAAACCAGGGATCCTTTCTGTTTCTAAAACATATATTTTTATACTGTGTTGTCTACATAGCAAATAACATTTTTTTCTCAGGCTTTTGGTACTACAAACTTTTGAAGTTTTTCTAAGAGCTAGAACTATTCTAATTAATAAATACAAATGAAGCCCTGAAAAACATTTTGGAAATGATGCGTTGTAAAAACTATAAATTCTTTGGTTGAGAACAAGTAAAAAATTTGAAGCCAATCTTTCAGATAAATTATTTTAAAATTAGTTTTTGTGTTGGGAACAGAGAATAGATGTTTTTCTTAATCTGGGGGTGTGTGTCGTGTGTCTCCGCCAGTGTTGATTCTTTAACTTTTATTTCTCTGTATAACTTTTCATCAACACTTTTCATAGTCACTGAGATTTTACCATGCAGCCTCCCTTTTCCTCTTTTGCTCTTTCATGGCGATTTCAGGCATCCTCATATACCTTCTTTATGCGGGCTCATATTTCATATTGAGTTCCAGCCCCAAATTTCCAGGGGCTGATCAGATGTCACCCCCTGGATGTGAGCTTCGACACAGCATATGGGAAATTAAGGCTGTCTGCCGTGTTGATGCGCTTGGCTAAAAACCCTGTCAGTCAGGCTACTAGCCAAGGTTGCTCACTGCGCTCCCCCACTGATCCTCCCCAGAATCTGACTGGTCAGTCATCTTCTAACTTTACAATGCACTCTGCATCCACTCCACTCTCTCTATCTCATCTAGACTTATTAAATTATAAGAACATTTATATAATCTCGTTAAACTACATTAAAAGAATGCAACACTTTGGATCCTAAAACAGAAAGAGAATGTGTGATTTGCAACATGGGTGAGCTTGCCACAGGCCTTTAAGGCAATTATCTCTAGTGCTATCCTGTCGGTGGCTCTGGGCGTTAGCCAGTTGCTTTCTAAACAATATCTAAGCTTGTTATTTCCCTTTAAAGAATACTTTGAGGCTTTCTGAGGCCATTAGGAGACTGAGTAAATGGTTTGGCAAGAGAGTCAATGCTGTTGTTCTGAGTCATTCTTTGCAAGCTTCTCCCGGTTACCTATTATGCAGCCACAGTCTGAGTTCTTTGTCTCCTAGGCATTTCCCCAAAGTGCTTTAGTGTCATCGTCTTCCTTTCTTTCCAACATAAGCTCACCCCGGGTTCTGGCTTCACAGAGGACATTATTTGCTCTTCTTCTCCCAATTTAATTTGGTGGGTTGCAGATTCCATTTGACACATCCTGTGAAGTTTCCACAAGGCTTCCACGTGCTCCTGTAAATTTACTCTTCCTGGCAGGTTGCAAAGACACATCTTGTTTTCTTCTGAGTGTTTTTTCAAACTAAAAGCTACTGATGGATGCTCTTTAAATTTTCTTGGATTCCACCTGCTTTTGACTTTCTCTTGTTTGTGTCCTGGCTTATTAGGACTTCCCACCTTGCAAGCAGCTGGGTGTGCTTTATCTCTGCATCCACTGTCATCCAGATGTCTCAGAGATGACGTAATAATTTCTAGCTATCTTTCGTTACCATCACTAACAGTTGTCTATTTCTGTAATGCCCTGAAGCTCGCTGAGTACACTGATCTACCACCTTAATTATCTTGTATGGGATTTCTAGAAAATTTCCAGGAGAAAGGGATGGGCTCTATTCTGTTCCTGCATTCATCCTGGTTCATTACTACATTAACATACAATATCTATAAATGAAAGGAATACTATATCCATGTCAGCAACCTTCACAGCAAAGGCTGATAACTGTGTTGGAATCCTTGCTTTTTAGCTGCTGAGGGGTTTGCCCAGACGGTGGGGTGAAGCTCTCCTTTCCCCTTCCACATCTTGACTCTCTTTATCTTTCTGTCCTGCCTCATTTTAAGATCTGGTTGTTTTTAATCCTAGAATAAACTGAGAGCCAATCTCAAAACATAACATCTCCTGGAGGGGTTCTGATTGTCTGTGCTGTTCACGAACACCATCTTTGACCTGTGCCTTGGGTGTATGGATGCCTGGCGCTGTATCCAGGAGCCACAGACTGTGTTCAGTCAGTGGGACCAGCTCCTTTTCAATGACTCGCTCTTTAATGTCAGTAGTATAATATGACGGGATCTTTTGTATTTTTAGGAGACTGTTTCTTAACTCTCTCAGCTTCACCTTCAAGGGTGGTGTTCGTTTTGATCAAGGCAATACCGAGGCTCTGAAAGAGGTGAGGATGGGTCAAGAGGGTCTCGTGGGGCTAACGGTGTTTCTTGGAAAACCACAATCCCACTCACTGTACTGCCTTTTAGATTTTTTTCCTGAGTAGTAAGGACAAGCTAACAGCTCTAACAAATGATGCCTGAATTAAGTAGATTCACATAATAAAGACTGAATTTTTTATCATGTCATCTTCCAAGGCAGAACAGGGGCCTCTGCTCCAGGCGGTTGTTCATCGATCGATCCAGGCTGGTCTAACTCAGCTTCCCGGCCTTGACTCTTTGGGTCGTTCTCTCGTTTTTTCTCTACAGTGTCACTCATACTATCACCACGCACTTCCTTCAGAGGGAGACCAAGAGTGAGAGAGAGGTGGCAAGATGAAAGTTCCAGTCTTTGTGTAATCTAGTCTAAGAAATGCTGTGTGATGATCAGTTTTAACTGTCAACTTAATATCGAGGGACAGTCTAGATGATCTTGGCCTGTGATTATGTGTATGGGGGTTGTCTTGTTTACTAATGTCAGTTGATATGGGAAGGCACAGCCCACGGCAGTTGGCACAGGGGATCCTGGGCTATATTAAGAGTAGAAGGAGGCTGAACACAGTAAGCATGCGCACATCCACTTCTCTCTGCTCTTGGCTACGGCTATGACTAGCTGCTTCAGAGTCCTGCAATGACTTCCTCACAGCGATGCACTGTAACATGGAACTGTCAGCCATATAAGGCCTTCCCCCCCCAAAGCTGCTTTTTGTTAGGATGTTTTGTTAAAGCAACAGAAATGAAACCAGAACAGGAGACCTCTTCACATTTGTCGTACTTGACTTGGTAGAGGTGAGGCTCTTGATCCAGCTCACACTCAAGGTGGAAGGGTTTAGTAGGACATGGATATGGGCCAGTCAAGGTCACTAACACCATCTTAGGGTCTATTGGCTAAAGCAGGTTACTGTACTATTGGGATAGTTAATCTCGATTGCCAACTTGGTTGGATTAAGAGACATCTAGAAAATTGTCAAAGCACATTTCTGGGTGTATCTGTGAGGATGTTTCCACAGATGAAGGACAGACATATGAGTCAACAATGGAAGAAGGAAGACCTGGCCTACGTGTGGGTAGGACTGTCCATTAGACCAGAGCCTGGGTGTGACGACAGCTGGAGGCAGCGTGTGCGAGCTTGACCTTCCGGGAGCAGGAAGCCTGTTGCTTCATCACCTGTGGGCACAACTCCCTCTTCCTCGTCTTTTCAATGCAGATGCCCACCAGACACTGTTCAAGAAACTTCCAGGCATTCAGCCTCAGATGGGACAGGATCATTGGCCTCTTGTTCTAAGGGTTACAGCTTCTTGAACTGAGCAGCTACTGAGTTCTCTGCCTCTCCAGTGAGCAGATGGCTATTGTGGGATGACCAGACTCCAATCCTGTGGGCCAGTCTAATAAATCCCTGTGCAATTATACATAGCTTCTGCAGGTTCTGCTCCTCTGTAGAGCCCTGCCAATCCACATACTTTGATATCCTTTAGTGCTTACCCCTGGATGACATAAAGTAAATGCTCCAAGAGGTACTTAGTCAAAAGATTTAAATAGAACGGATCTGTGAACACCCCATAGGTGCCACAACCTGGAGATGTTGCCTTAAGTGCCCTCTTGTCTCCATTGGCAGCAATTTGCTCTGCTGTGTCAGGCACCTTGGTCTCCTGCTGAGCAGGACAGAAAGGTGGCAGTCAGCCAAGTAACACAACTTATCCAGGGTATGGCTCCAATGTTTTATGGCTGTTGTCTTGAACTTTGTTTTATTTACATGTACCAGGTAACCATATAGTCAAGCACTGGACAAAGATTAATAAAGCATGTTCTGTGAGCCAGGCCCAAGGGACTCAATGTGGAAGAAAAGAGTCTGTTCTTTGCTCTTTGGAGACTGTGTTAGAGTGATTATTTTCCTTTTGGTTTTGAAATGGTTTGGGGGAAAAGAAAAGACATCAGCCCTTATAATAGCTTCATTGTCTTGTCATGGAGGTCCTGAAGGAACCGATGTGCTACTGACCCCTAGCAGGAGTGCTGGCACTTTCCTAGGACCCCCAGTGCCTTCATGTCTTTGGCTCACATACTCTAATGCCAGTCCTGACCACTGTCTTGAATAATGGAAATGTACTTCCCAGTCCCTTCACTTCTCTAATGGTTTTCTGTATTGTTCTTTTTGAGGCAAAGTTTGGCTATATGCCCCAGGCTAGCTTTGAACTCTCTATGTAACTTATGCTGGCCTTGAACTTGGGCAGTTTTTCTGGCTGTGCTTCCCCAGTGCTCTGACTTCATGTGTTACCATGGCTAGATGCTTTCTTTCTGTTCATGTGACTTGTAATGAAATGTCTCTCTTTATCTGTCTCCTGTGTGATTTCCCCAACTGTGAGGATCATCGCCCAGTTCTTTTCTGCTGCATCCCCAGATGGAAGTTCAGAGCGATGCTTGGCTCTTATAATAGGTGCTCAACAAAGATGTATTTTTAGTGTTTTTAAAATTGTTTTCCTTTTTTTTTGTGTATGAGTGTATTGCCTGCATGTATATAAGTTCACCCGTGTCGTGCAATGCCCTTGGAGGTCAGAAGAGGTTTAGGATTCCCCTGGAAATAGAGTAACAGACAGTTGTTAACCACCATGTGCATGTTAGAAGTTGATCCTGGGTCTTCTGCTAGAGTATCCAGTGCTTTAAACCACTGATCCATCTCTCCAGCCCTAAGCAAAGATGTACTGAAAGAAAGAAAGAATGAATGAATGAACGAATGAATGAAGCCATATGATGCCCAGCTTTTGTCTTAGGCCCTCTGCTGTAGACTACAAAGCTTTTGTGTGAACAAATTGCTGGTAATTGGAGACAAGGAGGGGTTTCTATCTGTGGAAGGAGAGTGTCTTCTTAGACAGGGTCTTGCTGTATAGTCGTGGCTGGCCTGGAACTTCTGACACAGACCAGGCTAACTTCAAGCTTGTGCTGATCTTCCCGCTTCTGCATCCAGAGTGCTGGGATTACAGGTGTGGACCACCATTCTAGGTTGGGAAACATTTCACGGAGGAATAAAGATGCAGAGAAAACTGTCTGGGCTCTCATCTGTGACAGCCGCTTCTGGTGCTGAGAAGTGAGGATGCTCCGTGAATACGAACGGGTCGATGATGGGTGTGCAGTCCTTGCTTTCCCTGCTCACTCTTTCTTCCCTGTAGTCTGTCTGCTAGCATGGTTTTTATTGTCTTCATGAGTCTTTGCATGGGCAGGCTAAGCAGACTGGTACTGAAGCCCGGGTCGCCTGGTGATGGGGAGTGAGTTGCGTCTAATTGGAGCCTAATCGGCAGCTCTTGCCCTTCATCCTCTGAAGAGCAAAGGAGACAGCGGGGAGCAATGATTGCTTGCCCCAGGCAGTTCAGGAAGTTTAATGCTGTGATTTTTCCAGGCCTTGAAAGTAATAAGATGTGCTTATGGGTAGCAAATCTACCCTGGCTGACCACACCCTTTTTGGTTAAACTAGGTTCTCACATCTGTCGTCCTTGCTTTGCTCTTAATGTGTGCTGTTTTGAATTAAGCACAGTCTTTCAGCTAAGCCCTTCATGTTTAGAATGGTAAGAAACTCATTTGAAAATTTGGCTTTATTATTAGTAAATTCACACATACACAGAATTATCTATATATCTCTATCTCTATCATCTGTCTATCTAATCTATCTATCTATCTATCTATCTATCTATCTATCTATCCATCTCCTCTGCCCCTCCCCCCTTGGAGACTGATGAAAAGCAGAACTCTAATTTTCTTCTGTTAAAGTCTGCTCTGGGATCCATGCCCAGCACTCCAGAAGCAGGAGGATCAGGATTTCAGTTTTGAGGTCCAGGCCAGCCTTGTGTACATGAAGCCCTGTCTTAACACTCCCATCCTCTGGGGAAAATAAATTTAGTCTGGAGGCTGGAGAGATCACTCAGTGGTTAGAGTACTGGCTACTCTTGCGGAGGACCTGGGTACAGTTCCTAGCCCCCACGTGGTGGCTAACAATTGTCTGTAACTCCAGTTCCAGGGGGTCCAGTGCCCTCTCTGGCAGTGCATGCACATGGTGTATTGACATACTTGCTCCCACAAAACACTCTTAGACATAAAATAAAAATAAAACAAAGAAAAATATTCTAAAAATTAGGTTGCATGGAGCCCAGTCCTAAAGAAAGCAAGACGTTTTCTCTGTGGTGCTCCATGCTGCTCCCCTCCTATGGGTGCCCTGCAGCCTCCATTTCTTCCCTCTACTTACAATGTCATTGTCATTATTTGTTTCAGTGTTTACTTTGGAAGTAGTTTTCAGTCACACACAGGTAATGAAGCGATAAAGGAGGAAGAATCTTTGAGGTCAGATTACCAGAGCTGTCTGCCACGCCTCAGTACAGGGGTGTTACTACCTTTCCTTGCCTTATCAAAGACTCTTTCCTTTCTCTTTGATGAATGGACCCAGAAATGAAGGCACTACTTATCTTTCCATAAGAAGACAGTGAAAGAGAAAGCTTGCTCCAGCCACACCCACCCGAGTGTAGAGAAAAGCCTGCTCTCTGGTGTGTGGGGACCGTCTGTGGTGAGCTTTCCCCGAAGTAGGAAATTATACTGCACAGAATTTTAATTTTAATTTTAAATTAGTACCGACTTTTGCACTTTAAAAGAGGATAGTAATATATGTGGAAAAGCAGAAAAATAGAGGTCAAAATTAAATTGCTTCATTTGAAGATTAATAGGTTAATAATAGGTTAATAAAGCTATCATTTGCTCACATTCCTTATAAAAACATTAAATATTAGTCTTTTCTTTAAGATCCTGTAAAAGTTTTGGTTTATGACAAGGGATTCTAATCTTTTAATGTCACCCTCACACTTGTAAGACTTTGGGATGAATTCTGGGGACCTGGTGGCCTGGGGCAGTGGAACCCTTCTTCCTCTTTGACAACCCTCTTCCCCCTACCGATTTTTTAAAAACTAGCTAACTGGGAAAAACTGTGAGGTCAGACCCCAGCCAAGGGGAAAACAATACAGCACTCTTGGGTCAGGGCTAAAACCCTATCAAACTTCCTGGTCAGTGTGCTTGCCCCATCTGAAGGATGCTGCAGCATGCTTTTGCAAAGTGAAGTCTGCCTCGCTGAGTTACGCTCACTCTGTCTGGGCATTGCTTGCGTGGTATCAGTGGGCAGCTTGGATCTCAGCCTTTATTCTTGCAGTTTCCCTTGTTTTCTTTGTACTAGCAGGGGTTGGACCCAGGGACTTGCTCTTCCCAGGCCAGTGTTCTCTCACTCAGCCCTATCTGCAGTCCTCTTTATGTCATTATGATAGATCAACTACAAAATCCTGTGGTCTCTTGTTTTCCTATAGGATGGAAATATTTTTCCTTTTTTGTGTTATTTTTTATTTATTTATTTCTGTATGTGTATGAATGTACTGTGTGCATGCAGGCTTGTGCACCCGTGTCGTGCAATGCTGC
>VZQC01014809.1:0-19414 GCA_009823505.1 Rhizomys pruinosus | reverse complement strand
AGAGCTTTGTGAGTTCAATGGCCGCTGAGTCTACAAGGTGCGTTCCCAGGACAGACGTGGGGCTACAGGACGACCCTGTCTCGAAAAGACGCAAAAAAAAAAAAAAAAGGCCAATGTTAATTGATTTTTTTTTTTGATTATTTTCTTTATTTTGTGGTAATATGGAAATGGTCACCATTGTTGCATAATAAGATGTGACTCCATTTTTTATGAATTTATTGTTAGATGTATGACGTGTATTGCCTCCATATCTGTAAGGTCCCCGTATGCAGTGCCACATGAGTACAGAAGATGGCATCAGATCCTCTGGAACTAGAGTTCTAGACAATTGTTGGCTGCCAAGTGGGTACTGATAACTGAACCGGGACCTCTTGAAAAGCACTCAGTGCTCTTAATCCTGAGCCATCTATTGACCTCCTAAGATATGACTCTTACTAATGGAGAATATTCTGTCAGGAATCTGTGACTATGAAATTAATGATTTTATGTCTCTGAAGAAAGTAAAAGTAAATTTCATCTTTATAAGGTCCTTTTTTTTTTTTTAAGTCTTTTTGAGACAGGGTCCTTCCTTTTAGTCCAGCTGTCGCGTAGCGGTGCTCTGTAGACCAGGCTGGCCTTGAACTCACAGAGATCCACCTGCCTCTGCCTCCCAAGTGCTGGGATTAAAGGCATGCACCACCATGCCCAGCAAGGTTCCAATCTTTTACAAGTACATTTAACAATTTTTAATGGCTTTATAGTTACCCACTTATTTGGGGGAGGGGCATGCATACAAGCCATGACATGTCAACAGGGGACAACAACTATGGAAGTTGGTTCTCACCCACCATATGGTCTTGGAGATTAAATTTAGGCTAACAGCTTTGACAGCAAGCACCTTTACCCACTGAGCCATCTCTCTAGTCCTTTGATATTTTCAATATTTTTAGTGTTCTTATTATTCTAGGGATCATCCTGTCTCTGCCAACCCAGTGTTGGGATAACAAGTGGGCACCATGCCTGGCATTTTATGTGAGATCTAGGAGTTAAACTCACATCCTAGCTCTTGTGAGGCAAGTGACTTGTCTTGGAGCCGGTCCTCCAGCCCAGGTGCTCTAATTCTAAACAAGGAAAGAATGCAGAATGATTCTCAACAAGATGGAAGGGAAACGGCTGGGTGTGGTGGTGCACCCCTGTAATCCCAGACACACAGATCTCTGGGACTTTGAGAACAGCCCAGTCTACAGAACAAGTTCCAGGCCAGCCAGAGCTACATAGTGAGACCCTATCTCAAACAAATAAAAAGAACAAACAAAAAAGGTGGAAGGGGAAAGTGAAAACCTTTGAAGGAACAGAGTCTGTAGACTGTTAAAAACTGCCTAATGCCAGGCATGGTGGTTTAATCCCAGCCCTTGGGAGGCAGAGGCAGGCAGATCTCTGTGAATTCAAGACAAGCCTAGTCTACACAGTAAGTTCCAGGCCAGCTGGGGCTACAGGGAGACCCGTGTCTCAAAAAAAAAAAAAATAAGCATGGTGGTGCACACGCACGCCCTTAATCCCAGCACTCGGGAGGCAAAGGCAGGTGAATCCTGGTGAATTCAAGGCCAGCCTGGTCTACATACATTTTCCGGCCACTGGGTGACAGGGAGACCATCTCAAAATAAATAAATAAATGAAAATTTTAAATAAAATCTTTAAAAATTTCTCTGTGTGTATGTCTGTGTGAACATATGCAATACATGTGTACAAGTACCCAAAGAGACCATAAAACTCTTATAAAACTCCATACCTGGAGCTGGAGTTAAACGTCATTGTGAGCCACTGGGGCCTTCCAGAAGAGCAACAAGCACTGCTGAGCCATCTCTCCAGCCCCATTTATTTATAGATTATTATCTTGATTACACACTTGTAAAATGTTAAGCCAAACTACCTTACAGACTTAACAGTACTATTGAAATTTTATTTCTATTTTTCATTGAAAGATAGCTTAATTTAACTATAACTGTGTAAGATAAACAATTGGAACTGGCAACTCATGTAAAATTGAAGAGGAATTTGAAAAAACAGCATAATATGCCTTATTTTGGCTAAAAACAAAAGGTAAAATTCCCAAGCTCCATTGCCTTAAGTCTATTCTTCCATTCACATGATTTTTTTTTTTAAAGACAAGGTCTCTTTGTGGCCCCAGCTGGCCTGGAATTCACTATGTAGACCAGGCTGGCTTCGATCTCTCAGCAATCTACCTGCCTCTGCCTCCAGAGTGCTGGGATTAAAGGTGTTTGCCACCATGCCCAGTTCCACTAAACTTTTTTTAAAACTTGTTTTGTGCATGAAGGAGTGGTTGTCTGCACCCAAGGCATGGTGTACGTATAGAGGTCGGAGGTCAACTTTATTGTGTTAGTTTTCTCCTTCCACCTTTATATGGGTCCTGGAGCTTGAACTCATGTTTCCAGGCTTGTGTGGCGAGCACTTTTACCCCTAAGCCAGTTCACTGGCTCTCTACTAAACTATTTTTTGAGACAGGGTCTCCTTGTAGCCCCTGGAACTAGCTGGCCTGGAACTTGCTATGTAGACCAGGCTGGCCTTGAACTTATAGAGATCTGGATCCTGAGTGTTAGAACTTAGGCATAAGACAACCACACCCACTCTAAAACTCTTTTTTTTTTTTGAGACAGGACAGGGTCTCCCTGTAGCCCTAGGCTGTCCTGGGGCTCATTATGTAGACCGGGCTGGCCTTGAACTCACAGAGATCCTCCTGCCTCTGCCTCCCAAGTGCTAGGATTAAAGGCATGCGCCACCACACCTGGCCCTAAAACTCTTATTAAGACAAAACAGAAACAGTTCTGACACACATTTCACATTGCAGTAACATTGAAGTCCATTCTTCCTGACTGGATATGTTAACAAGCAAATCCATTAAGCAGCTTGCTAGTCATACATGTGGTGCTCATGAAAAGTTGGGAAGCCGTATTTTATTCATAATTTTCATATAGTTAGGAAAGCAGAACATCATAAAGTGCGATTCTCTGTATTCATTATATAAAAACGCGCATTCACCAGACATGTGTGGATTTCACCATTATTTTTCCCGAGGTTAGTTTTTCTTAGTGAAATACAATTTTGAAGGATGGTACTTATTTTTATTTTATGTATATGAGTTTTTGCTTGCATGTATGTATATACACGATGTATATGCCTAGTGGCCATGATGCCAGAAGAGGATGTCAGATCTCTTGAAACTGAAGCTATGGATGGTTGTTAGTTGTTAGTCATCATCTGCATGCTGGGAACCAAATCCCAGCAAGTGCTCTGAACTGCTGAGCCATCTCTCCCTTTGCTGTTTTTAGGAAGAATCTCCGTCTTTACCCAGCATAGCCTAGGATTTACTATGTAGCCCAGGCTGGTCTTGCATTCATGGTGAGCCTCTTTCTTCTCCCAGATGCTGGGATTGCAGGTCTGCAACACTATGCCTGACTCAATTTTGGATTGGTCACAATTTTAGACTATGATACCCATACAAAAACAATTATCTACTCTTGCTAGAAGGGCAAGTGGGTTGCTCTGAACGTCACTTTTCATCTTTCCCAGTAGAGGGCACTCAAGAAGCACTTATAATGGTGAGGTGCATCAAAGATAAAGGAGCTTTAAAAAAAAAAACTTCTTCCTAATTTTACTCCTTTATTCTTTTTTTAAATTTATTTTTTTATGTGTATGAATGTACTGTCTGCATGTAGGTTTGTGCACCCGTGTCGTGCAACGCCGCGGAGGTCAGAAGAGGGTCTCAGATTCCCATGGAACTGGAGTTAAAGATGGTTCTCAGCCTCCATGTGGGTGCTGGGGATTGAATGCAGGTCCTCTGCAAGAGCAGTCGGCACTCTTAACTGCTAGGCCATCTCTCCAGCCCCTAAAGGAGCTTTTGACCTGAGAGTTCATGGAAAATCAAACCAAGATCAGTAAACACCTTCTGAGCACTAATGCCATCCTATGCCACATTAATAGTCAATAAAAACTTTGGAGCTGCTGAGATGGCTTAGTGGATAAAGGCATGTTCCACTAAGCCTGATGACTTTAGTTTAATTCTCAGGACTCACAAGCTAAAAGGAAACAACTGACAGGGTGTTCTCTAATCTCCATTCACATGCCCCATGTGCTGTCCCCCACCTCCCGTGAATAAATACATGTAATATTAGTAGTACTAGTAATAAAAGAGTCAATGAGGGCTTTAAGCCCAGTCACTGTGTACATGTGGGTAAAATTCAACATGGCAAGTGAAAAATGGGGTGAATAAAAGGTTAAAGAGAGAGCTCGGAATAAGGAGAATTCTGGACATTGCTTGTGTGACCATTGCACTGTACACACAAAAATAGTTAATACAGTAATGATTTGTTAGGTCTTGTTTATGATTTAAGAGAAAAAGAGAATGAATGACATATTTGATACCCCAATCTAGAAGCCTAGAGTGGGCAGGGACTCTCTTATGTCGGCAGCTGTAGCTCACAGATATGGAGAGGTGGGAAGCAGGACGCGGGCTAGCATTTCATATGCAATCTGAACCTTTACTCTCTCTCTCTCCACACACACACTTTTATTACATTTTATTTATTTGTGTTTGTGTGTGTGTGTGTGTGTGTGTGAGAGAGAGAGAGAGAGAGAGAGAGAGAGAGAGAATGAGAGAGGCCATAAGTGCAGCACATGAACAGGTGCCCCTGTGCCAAGGTGCTCATGTGGAGACCAGAGGACAATTTGTGGGACTCTGTTCTCTCCTCCCACCATATGGGTTCAGGGATTGCACTCAGGTCCTGAAGCCTAGCAGCAAGAATGCTATTCTAGTTTGCTTTCAGTTTCTGTGATAAAGACTATGACCAAAGCAAGCTAGGCAAGAGGGTTGATTTCATCTTAACACTTCCAGGTCACAGTCCATCACTAAGGGAAGTTAGAGTGGGAACTCAGGGCAGGAACCACTGATGAAGACCACTTACTGGCTTATTCCCTCTGGCTTGGACTTCCTTATTCAACCCAGGACCACCTGCCCAGGGGTAGTGCCACCCACAGTGGGCTGGGCTCTCTTACATCAAATAGCAGTCAAGAAAATACCCCACAGACAAGCGCACAGCACAGGAAAATCCAGCAAGGCAGTCCCCCAGTTAAGACTCCCTCAGATAATTCTGAGCTGTCAAGTGGACAGCTAAAGTTATCTAGGAGAAGTGTCTTTACACTGAGCAATCTTGTTCATACTTTCATTGTGGTAACGTTACCTCTATAAATCTTTTTTTTTAAATTATGCTTATCAGGAGGCTGGAGAGATAGCTCAGCAGTTAAGAGCACTAGCTGCTCTTGCAGAGGACCTGGGTTCAATTCCCAGCACCCACATGGTAGCTAACAACAATCTCTAACTCCAGTTCCAGGAGATCGTATGCTTTCTTCTGATTCTGCAGGCATTGCATGACACAGGTATGCTTAAACACATGCAGACAATATACTCATACACATAAAATAATAAAAATACTTTTAAATGTTTTTCAAAAGTACATTTCTCATTTTAAAATTTTGTTTATTTTTGTATGTGTATGAATGTACTGTCTGCATGTAGGTTTGTGCACCCGTGTCGTACAATGCCTCGGAGGTCAGAAGAGGGCGTCAGATTCCCCTGGAACTGGAGTTAAAGATGGTTCTCAGTGCTGGGGATAAAACCTGGATCCTCTGCAAGAGCAGTCGGTGCTCTTAACTGTTAGGCCATCTCTCCAGCCCCCCAAAGTACATTTCTCTCTGTGTGTATGTCTATATGTGTGCAGTGTGTGCCACGGTGCACATGTTCAGTCAGAGAACAACTGCTGGGATTCTGCCCTCGACCTCCACCATGTGGGTCCCAGGAATGGAACTCAGGTCATCAGACTTGGCAGCAGGCAGCTTTACCTGCTGAACCACCTTGCTGGCCGAACACTACAATATTAACCTATCGCTCTTCCCCAGGATTTTAGCCCCCACAAAATTTAGGGGCCTCCTTTCCATTGTCTCTGATTCAGGCACTTTGTGACTCACTGGGGTACAGCAGGGGAGGAGACAGACTAAAGTGTATTAAAAAAAAACACCTATTTCTGGTTGAGAACATGAAGGTCCTAGGAACTATTTTTAGTTTACATAGCTGTCTCCCTTTCAATAATTTACAAATAGGTCATTGGGAAATGCATCTCTAAATTCTCTTGAACCAATAGGAAAACAAGAAGGCAAGAGGATGAGTAACTTCGGAACCACAGAGGGTCCTAAGTTTACCTTGGCAACAAGGTCAGAGAAACCAGTCAAGGCCTTGTGGTGCCAGGACTGCACTCAGCCTCAGCCAATCATCCACTCACTGTCACCTTTTGACTCTAACAGAATTTCACTGAAGAGAATCTATGAAATCCAAAGGAAGAAGCCCATGAATTGAAGAACTCATCTTGGCTTTGTTCTGATGCTGCAGGAATCTAGGATGTCTCACTTCAAAGCTGTTGGAAACTGCTGGAGGCTGTGTGGGGTCATGAGCAGGAATTTGGTTTAACAATCTAAAAGAGCAGGGTGTGGTGGCTCACACCTTTAATTCCATCATTTGAGAGGCAGAGGCAGTTGGATCTCTGTGAGTTCAAGGCCAGCCTGGTCTACATAGTGAGTTCTAGGCCGGCTGGGGCTACAGGGAGACCCTGTCTAAAAAGACCAAAAACAAAACAACAAAAAAATCCAATAAAAGGGATGGAGAAATGGCTCAGCAGTTAAGATCACCAACTCTTCTTGCAGAAGACCCGGGTTCCGTTCCCAGCACCCACTTGACAGCTGATAGCAGTCTATAAAACCAGGTCCAGGGATCTGATGCCCTCTTCTGGCCCCTGTGAGCATTGCATGACACAAGTGCTCTTACACACATGTAAGCAAAACACTTATACATGTAAAATTTAAAAAAAAAAGAAAATTTAAAAAATAAAATAATTTAATAATATGGAATAAAGACAATCTTTCTTAAGTATTTATTTGTATTTTGTGTATGTTTTGCCTGCATGTATATAAGTGTACCAGTGCATGCAGTCCTCATGGAGGCCAGAAGGCATCAAATCCCCTGGAACTGTAATTAAGGATAGTTGTGAGCCACTAGGTGCTGGGAACCGAACCCAGGTCCTCTGCAAGAGCAATCAGTGCTCTTAACCCCTGAGCCATCTCTTCAGCCCAGGTAAAGACAAACACTGCTACATGTCACTCAGTTGAAACAGCCTTGGCCAAAAAAAAAAAAAAACACCCCAGTTTGTGTGACCTTGGCTAATATGTGTATGTTTGAATCTCAGTTTCCCCATTTGCAAAGAAATAATAGTAGCACCTGGGAGGATGTTATAGGAATGTAAATTTACAGGACCTGATAGGCACTTAGCACACAACTAATAATGGCTTGAAAACATAAACTCAGCTGGAGCTCAGAGATCGCCTCAGCCAACTCCATTATTCTACAGCTGAGAGAACCACAACTCAGAAGTAGAAAAATAATAAATGGAGAGACCTCGTTTTGAACCTTGGCTTCACCTGTGGACCTGAGGAATTTCATCTAATCTATGAAATGTTACAATAAGATTGTTACAAAAAAAAAAAAAAGATTGTTACCAGAATCAAAGGAGATATGTTAAGATCCTGGCACCAAAGCCTGATATGTAACAGTTGTTCATTCCTTCTGTTTGGTTTTTCAGAGTCAACCTTGGTCACCATTGTAAATGCAAGCTCCAGGGAGCAGCCGCTGACCTACACGGATGCAGTCTAGGGAGTTAGCAGAATTTGACCCACAGGGAATACCTGACATTGGGCAACTATGAGACAACTAAGCTGCTTTGGTTGCAGTTCACTGGTCTGAAGGAGGAGGAAAATGATAGTAACTACCTTCCTGTGCTAACATAAAGACCATGCTGCCTTTGAAAGTAGCCCATGAATGTTCTCTTGCACTTTGGCTTTTGAGACATCCTCCCAAATTCTGGGATTATAGGAATGTACCTCCATGGGTGGTTCCAGTGTTTATTATCCTGTCTTACAACCCTGGCTTTCATCAACAAGAGAGTGTCAAGTAGGTACACAGGAATACTCATATTCATTCATTCATTGCTTTCTTTTTTATTTGAAGGCCAGAATGTTATCCTAGCTGGAGTTCACAGGATTAGACAAGAATCTGACTCTTGTACCTCATAGTCCAGAAGAGACTTAGGGACTAAGGATGTAGATCACTTGGTAGACTTACAGATCAATTTGGTAGCATGCTAGCTTAACGTGGGTTCTATCCCTAGCACTGTGTAAAACAGGTTTTTCTAGCTTAGTATGGAGGTGCATGCCTTTAATCCCAGCACTTGGGAGGCAGAGGCAGGTTGATCTCTGTGAGTTCAAGGCCAGCCTAGTTTACAAAGTAAGTTCCAGGCCAGCCAGGGTTAAGTAATGAGACCTGTCTCAAAGACAAACACGGCTAGAGGGATGGCTCAGTGGTTAAGAGCACTGTCCGCTTTTGCAGAGGACATGGGTTTGGTTTCCAGTACCCACATGATAACTCACAACTGTCCTTAACTCCAGTTCCAAGGGATCTAATGCCCTCTTGTGGCCTCGATGGGTATTGCACGACAGAGATGGATTTATATACATCCAGGCAAAACACTCATACACATATAAATAAATAAATAGCCAGGCATGGTGGCGCACACCTTTAATCCCAGCACTAGGGAGGCAGAGGCAAGTGGATCTCTGTGAGTTCAAGGCCAGCCTGGTCTACAGAGTTCCAGGTCAGCTGGGGCTACAGGGAGACCCTGTCTCAAAAAGATCAAAATAAATAAATAAATAAATAAATAAATAAATAAATAAATAAAACCAAAAAGAAAGCAAGATATGGCTACACATGTCTGTAGTCCCAGCACTCAGGAAGTGGAGGTAGGGGCATCAGAGAGCAAGGTCAGCCTCGTCTGCGTGAGACCCCACCTCAACAGAAACAAGAGACCAGTCATAGCCGTCTTTGGTCAAAGGCTTTGAACACAGGCTGGCCAAACTCTGAGTATAGAGCACAGATTCAGAGTACAGAATCAGGCTGGAGAGAGAGCTTAGTTAGTAAAGTATTTGTCATGCAAGCATAAAGACCTGAGTTTGACTTCCAGACCCCACATTTAAAAATAAGTTAAAGCTTTGTGTGATCATGCACAGTATAATCCTAGCAGAGACAGGAGATCAGGAGGATCTCTGGGCTCATTGGCAAGCCAGCCTAGCCACCTAGCTAGTTCTAGACCACGCTAGACCTGGTCTAGACCACCCCAAGATACCCTGTCTCACAAAACAAGGTATACAGTTCCTGAGAAACAACACCCAACACTGACCTCTGACCCCACACACACTTGCATGCAGGTGCACACACCCACATAAACACACATGCAAGAGCATGTGGGTGTGAACACACACACACACACACACACACACATTACGAACTCTGGAAGCAAGCAGCCCTACTCACAGCCCTGTTGTTTGTGTTCTTGTATAATCTTTACCTCTCCTGGGCCCCTATACAGTAAGGATGACTGCAGTTCTTCACTCACAGAGCCTCCAGGAATACTAAATGATTTTGTTTGGAGAAAGACCTTCAATCAGGGTCAGACACATAGGAAGTGCTCTGTTCATGTTTGTTTAATTAATACAAACGGCGACAGTAGCATGACTTTCTAGCAGAGGAAATAGAGAATATCATGAGAAATTCAGTGCAGTCTCTACAGCTTGGTTCCCGTAGATTTTATTGAAAATATTCCCACCAGCCACACCTGAAAGGGACTGTGCAGAGCTTTTGGTTGAAGGCATAGTTTATAGGTAAAGAAACAGGTAGGAAACTTGCTAACATAGGAAAGTAGAATAAACATGCATAGACATGTACCAACCCAACCCCTAGCACCCATAAGGACCTTCACTGATAGTTAAGGATTTTGAGATAGAGACTATCTTGGATTAACAGATGGGTCCAAAGTCTTCATAAAGGAAAGAAGGAACACGAGAAGGGAGGTTGGATTAGCTCAGCCCAAGAAGCCAAGGAACGTGTGATGACCAGGCTCTCTGCTCTCCCCATAGCCCTCCCCATGGGTGCAGTTCTGATCTGAGCCCTTGTTTCCCTGATGTTTGTCCAGGAACCAAATTTGCTAATTTCAGCCTTGATAAAATGCTCTCTTTACTCCCTGTCTTTAGAGACACATCAGAGAGTTTTGCCCTCATCAACAGAAAGCTAGCATAAATTTTTGAAAGAACTCACCTGTGGCAAGATTTGCACACAAGGCTGAGATTTGGGAAATGTAGTGGGTGAGGTGGGAAATTGTCAGGACCCCCCTTCTCCAGAGCTACGACTGCAGAACTAGACTGGGAAAAGATAAGAGGCTTATTGGGTATAGGTGCTGTGGGGATTAGTTCCAGGCCTCTCTTTTGGATACCCAAAGCTCAACTCCCTTATATAAAATGGCATCATGAGGCTGGGCATGGTGGCACATGCCTTTAATCCCAGCACTCGGGAGGCAGAGGCAGGAGGATCTCTATGAGTTCAAGGCCAGCCTGGTCTACAGAGTGAGTTCCAGGCCATCTGGGGCTACAGAGAGATCCTGACTCAAAAAGACCCCCCCCAAAAAGGCATCATATTTGCTTATGGCCTATGCCCGTCCATTACGTATTTTATCTACTTCCCAAGTGCTGGGATTACAGCCTGTGCCACCATGCCTAGCTTTTTTTCGAGACAGGATCTTACTATGTAGTCCTGGCTAACCAGAAACTCATTATGTAGACCAGGCTAAATCAAACTTGTAGTGATCATCCTTCTTCT
Organism: Rhizomys pruinosus; assembly: GCA_009823505.1. Taxonomy (NCBI): domain Eukaryota; kingdom Metazoa; phylum Chordata; class Mammalia; order Rodentia; family Spalacidae; genus Rhizomys; species Rhizomys pruinosus. The sequence goes on along the minus strand of VZQC01014809.1, from coordinate 8,613 downwards.
GTCTTCTGAGTGCTGGAGTTACGGGCACATGCCATTATACCTGGCCTTGATCTAAGTGGTTGGTTGAATCCCTGAATGCAGATCACAGGGTTGACCTATGGTTCCCGCTGGGTGGGAACATAAACTTATGTAAAGTTTCTGGAAGGCTTGTCAATGGGACTACCAGTTCTGCAGGAAGTTTCTTAGGGGTACAGATGCTGAGACATTCACTGAAGCACTGTTGATGATGGGGAACTCTTCAGCAATATTGGTGAATAAGTGGTGATATGACCATATAGGTCATTGTGCTATTCACTATTTTAAAAACTAATGTTGTTGCCCAGGCGTGGTGGTGCACGCCTTTAATCCCAGCACTCAGGAGGCAGGCGGATCTCTGTGAGTTCAAGGCCAGCCTGGTCTACATAGGGAGCTCCAGGTAAACTGGGAATAAAGGGAGACCCTGTCTCACAAAGACAAAAAACAAACAAACTAATAGTTGTTGAAGAAGATTGAAAGATATGAGGTGATGTTAATATATACCCAAAGGGGGATGGGAGAGATGCCTAGCGGTTACGAGCGCCCGAACACTCTACAGAGGACTCGGGTTTGATCCCCAGCACCCACATGGAGGCCGAGAACCAGCTGAAACTCCAATTCCCAGGAGAACTCCAAGTTTCCAGGAGAATCTGACACCCCCCTCTTCTGACCTCTGTGGCATTGCACACGACCCGGGTGGCACAAAAACTTCATGCAGACAGTACATTCAGAACACATACAGAAATAAATAAATTAAAAATATACATATATATATACCCAAAGGGAAGGAGAAAGTTATAAGGCAGCATGGTTGGAATCTCTTTGTTTTTTTTTTTTTTTTTTTTGGTGTTTTGAGACAGGGTCTCCCCCTGTAGCTTCTGCTGTCCTGAAACTCACTCGTAGACCAGGCGGGCCTTGAAACTCACAGAGGATCCGACTGCCTCTGCCTCCCAAGTGCTAGGATTAGGTGTGTGCCACCACAACCACCCAGCTGTAACAGTCATTTTTAAAATAAATTATATTTTCTTGAGAGATGGCCTATTTGTTAAGTGCTGCTGACTGCTCTTGCATATTACCTCGTGTTTCGTCCCAGCAACCCACATGACAGCTGAAAAACTTTTCGTGTTAACTCCAGTTCCAGGGGATCTGATGGATGCCCTCTTCTAACCTCCAAATGCATTGCAACACACGGGTACCTAACCTACATGCAGAGCAGTACATTCATACACATAGACGAAAAAAAATTAAAAAAAAATTATGTGTGTGTTTATATGCATACACACACACACCTTTAATCATAGCACTTGGGAGGCAAGAGGGAGCGGTCTCTGTGAAGTTCAAGCAAAGGCCTCCTGGACTACATAGTGAGCTCCAGGGCAGCTGGGGCAAAGAAGTGAAAACCCTGTCTCAAAAAAAAAAGATAAAATAAATTATAAGACTGGGAAGACAAATAATAAAATTATACTGACAGTTATTTCTGGCTGATGGAATCTGGAAGGTTTTCTTTTGAATTATCAAATATTTTCCATTTTAATAATATAAATAAAACTGATATGTAAAACTAATTAAAAAGAAGTGGGCACTTGGTAATACCTACTTTGGGCCTAGATCTTTCCATTTGTCATTTCATTTTTGTCTCAGATTCACTGAGTCAGTTAGGTGTTACTGAGCCCATTTTACTATAGAGAAAGAGACGGAAACTTTTTTTTTTGGTGTTTTTGAGACTAGTTTTGAGACTAGGTAGGTAGGCCCCTGTAGCCCCAGATAGGCCTGAAACTTTCTCTGTAAATCAGGCTAGGTGGCATTGAACTGGGCGGGGTGGGCCCTCCTGATGCTTGGGATGAAAGGAAATAGCCCACCAACCTGACATCACAGCAGCCACTTTTATTAAACACTAAAGATAAAAAATCAAAGGTTAATAAGGGCAATAATTTCAAGCCAAGTCTAACCAATTGCTTCGCCTCTGAACATCTCAGTGACTGCTGTGCTCTTTTTTGTTTTTTTTTTGTCTTTTTGAAGAGTGTCTGTCTGAAGCCCCCCAGTTGTCCTGAACTCAACAAGAGAGCGGCTTTGGCCTCTGCCTCCCCAAGTGCTTGGATTAAGGCATGCACCACCTTGCCGGGTGCAACTATTTAAATTAAAAATAAATAAAAATTTATTTAATTTATTTATTTATTTATTTATTTTGGTCTTTTTGAGACAGGGTCGCCTGTAGATTCTGGCTCTCCTGAACTCACTCTGTAGAACCAGGCTGGCTTGAACGTCACAAGATCCGCCTGCCTCTCCTCCCAAAGTGCTAGGATTAAAAGGCGTGTATGCCGGCCATGCCTGGCAATTTTTGAAGCAACACGTTTTTTGGGCGAGGTGGTTTGAGGCAAGGACTTGGTTTTGTAGCCCTGGCTGTCCTTGAATTCAATATGTAGTCCAGGCTGGCCTAGAACTCACAGTAATTTTCTTGCCTCAGCCTCCCAAGTATTAGTATTACAGGTGTGAGTCACCACACCCAGCTCTATTTAGGCAACCTGTTTATTTAGTAGCCCACAAGTCAGCTGCCTTGCATCAGGAGAGAGCACAAGGCTATAGCAGCAGCCATCTTGCTGCCCCGGAACTTGAAGAATTTCTTCAGAAACCAACTATCTGGTTCCCGTTTCGTTGTTCACACTGTTGTGATTAATTAAAATAAATTGGTCCCTTGGTACCTGATTAGGGACAAGGGAACTAATAACCCTAGTGTAGGACCAGACCTGGAGGCCAAGCTGGTAGGATCTGGCTGTCCTTCACCATGGCTCCCACCAGGTCACTGGAAATAAGCTGTGTCTTACCAGTACTTGGATGACTCCTTTCCTCCAGCATGTCTTACCCATGTTGTTGGGATAAAGATTTATTCCCATTGTCAAGTAACCAAAAAGGACAACCTGACTACACTTGGTTCTCACACTGCTTTGCAAGGGTTTGGACCATCATAGAGAAGACCATCAATATGGCATGAATTAATTCATGGCCCTAGGAAATCAACCAAGTAACAACAAACCTTGCCCTTGCCCACGGGGGGGACCTGAAGACAGTTGCTTCTATTGTATTCATAGGCACCCTTTGTTTACTTGTGCAAGTTAGCTACAATATACGTGCATGCATATATTATATGTACATGTAATACATACATAAACATAATAATTTAAATGACAATGCACTACAGTAGGAATTAGTCATGTTTTTCCATAAATTTATTTTTTATGTTTTTTAACAAATCTACACCTGTGTCCACCCATCCCCCCACCCCACCAGAGCTCATGCATTCTGCCAGATATGCTTTTCTTCCACTTTTCATCCCTTTCTCAATATTCTCACATGAGGAAGTTGACTATTTTGGGCAGAAGTTCAATGTTTAGGTCAGTTCTTTGATTTAGTCCTTTCTGTTGTTTTTGGTGGTGGTGTTGTTTCAATAGGCATCACTCCCAACTGCTCCCAACTGCTTTGGACAAAGCGCAGGGGGACATACACAAGAAATGAGTACAAACTAGGTAATTGGCACAGCATCTACAGATTGGGATACCATTTGGTTCGTTGTTTTCGTGGGACTGTGTGTACGTCACTCAGCATGATGTCGCTAGCTCCAGCCATTTTCCTGCAAAGCTCATGATGTCTCTTTCTTTACCACTTCATAGACGTCCATTGTGTAGATGTACCCACATTTTCCTTAATCCACTCATCAGTTTGAGGGGGGGCATTTGGTTGGTTCCAGCTCTTGCCTATTGTGAAGAAAGCGGAAATAAACATGGCCGTGATGTATCTCTGTGGTTGGTTCAGTCTTGAGGGTACAATTCCTGGGAGTGGTATGGGCTGGGGTTCGAGGGTGGCAAGTGCAATTTCCAGTCTTCGCAAGGGTTCTTCCCACTACTCCGCTTTCCATAGTGAAGTTGCTATACGAGGTTTAAACAGAGTACATTCCCAAATATCCACAACACGGCTTTTCCATAGTGGCCTTATACGAGTGGTACATTCCCCCCAGCAGTGGGTGAGTGTTCCCTTTCACCACAACCTCCACCTCAACTCCTATCACTGGTATCCATTGTTTTCTTCTCTTCTTGAATCCTAACCCTAGCCAGTCTTATATTGGAGTAAGAGGATATCTTCAAGTGGTTTTATATTTTCATTTCTTCCATGTCCTTAACGATTAGTGATGTTGACCACTTATTAAGGTGTTTCTCAGTCTTCTTTTCTCTTTTCTTTTCGACAGGCCATCTCTAATTCTCAACTGTGTGAAGGTCTTCCTCTGTTCAGTTCTTTGGCTCCATCCTATGAGTGGGTCATTTGGTTTTCTTTTTATCTTTTTTTTCTTTTTTCTTTTTTTTTGTTTTTTTTTTTTTTTTTTTTTTTTTTTTTTTTTTTTATGTGTATGAATGAGATGTCTGCCTTGAGGTGGGTGTGCACCCATGGCAGTGCAATGATGCAGCAGAGGTCATAAGGAGGGGGGTGTCGGAAAATCCCCTGTGGGTGATATTGGTTAATCCTGGGGGTCAACGTGACTGGACTATAAGGTAACAAAGAAATAAGAGAAAAGGGTCTTCTGATTGGACCACCTCAACAACCGGATGCCCACCCCAAATGTGGGTGTTACCTTCTGCCGGCCCAGGCAGTATAAGGCCACAGCAGAGGGAGCTGGTCCCTTTTTTCTCCTGCGGCTTGCTCTCTTCCATCGTGAGTTTTCTTGTCTGCTGGGTGACCAACTTCTTTGGATTCCCAGGTGTACTGAGAACGGCAGATCTCCTGGAATCCATTCGTTCCTTAAGCACTAGACTGGGATCTCCTGAGACGCTCCAGCCGTTGTGGGAGCGAGCAGTTCCCTGGATTCCAGCCTCTTCAGTTCGGCGCTACTGTTGAGCTCCGTCATGTTAGCAAATCAATAAATTTGTAGATAGTTATAAATATATATGTCCATCCTGTTTTGCTTCTGTGTCTTTAGAGAACCCTGACTAATACAGATTTTGGTACACAGAGTGGTTCTAGAGAAACAGAATTGAAAGGATGAATTTCTTTAGTGTGGCTTGGTAGCCTGCTGGAGCCAGCTCTCCAACCCAATGAAGCCTAGGATTACTGAAGGCTCTCCTGGTAGGCATGAAGAGGAATGTTAATCCTGTGGTGCAGACTATTGATCTAATTATGAAGATAGATCCATTTAACTCACCTAACTCACCTCTTGTGAGAAGCAAGGAATTTAACAACTCTATATAAAAAACGTTCTTTTGAGAAATTGCGGAAAAAATCAGGAAAATAATGATATTGGTTGTTGCCTTGTTGCTCCTAGGCATGTCTGGATAAACTGACAGAAGAAAATATGGAGCTCGGTGAAAAAATGACCAGCTCCGGATTCGAAACAACAGTTTAAAGGTTTCCAAGTGTGCTCTGCGAAGAGACATCTTTCTCTCCAGCGCCAAAGAGCTAAAAGCAGCAGAAAATCAAGCAGGAGCCCTTATATACGTTTGGTTGATTTACAACGCAAATTTAAATTCCAGTCACGAAAAGTGTCAGCAGTTTTTAAAGTGAGGGCACTGGTGGGAAAGGGTGGAACCCTGAAAACTTGGGATGGAGATGTGTGGGTGAACCACGATGATGAGGATTTTGAAACCTCGGATTCTGGAGGGGAATTCTTTATCTGAGGAATTAATCTCCCCACACTCAGCAGAGAATCCACACTGCAGATCCCTCCTCCCCACCCTGCCCGAGGAAATTAATCCCCCCTCCCAGGGGAGCTGATGCCCTCAGGGCCCAACAAGTGTTGCATCTAGATCTATAACCAGATTTAAGGCTAAACAAGCCCCTCAAAGTGAGATAAAAAGTGTGGTCCGCTCCGGGGCCGTGGGGGCAACGCACTGTTAAATCCTTAGCACTTAGGGAGGGTCAGAAGGCAAGGCGGATTATCATTGTGTGAGTATAGGGTAAACCCTGGTAAGGAGTGAGTTCCAGGACAGCTATAAAGGGCCTACAGGGAGGACCCTGTCTCAAAATAGACAAAAAAAAAAAGAAAGTTGTGGTCCACGAGGAGGTGCGGTATACCACTAAAGAAATTAATGAGTTTGGCGATTCATTCTGGCAGAAGCCAAGGAATATGTGTGGGAATGGATTTTTAAGGGTGTGGGATAATGGTGGAAGGAATATGAAATTAGAAGATCAATCTGAAGTTTAATTCCAATATGAGCCCACTGAGTAGACATTCTAGGTTTAACTGGAAGCTCGAGCAGTTAAAAAAAGGTTTGCTTTACAAAGTTTATTTGAATGTAGGCTAGATGTATTTTTTCGCGTTTTTTAATAATTAAACAGTAATTTCAATGATTATTACTCACAGCACACAGCACTTAATGCATGAGAACAGACTGTTAAGGCAGTAAACTAGCTCATCAGCTTCTTAAGTCAGTACTTCTGAGTCCCTCTCGACGAATTATCCTACATGTCTGTACCTATAGTCTGCTGCTTCAGTGGTATATATATACGATCCGTGGCTCATTAATCTTCTTCGCGCCATACACTTTAGGGGGGACACTACATCTGGGTTTGAGTTTTATCAAATTCATAGCTTGTGCGTATTTCAATTAAGCTATTAGAACTTTTATGAAAAAGTTAACATTACGTCATGAAGACCGACCACTGTTAGTTGCTTTAGATATATTTATCATAAGTGCACTCTGTCAAATTACTGCCTTATTGAGATAATAAATTGGCGCAAAATGATGAAGAATATCTTTGATGAGAGCATAGTTGTAAATGTGAACCAAAGGAATAAACTTAAAGGTGTTTTGGATAGTGGCTTAGTTACTGTCCCGTGACAAATAGCGCTTGTCAAAAAGAATACACCACCTTGATATGGGCTGTCATTAGGTCCCATAATTGTGGCTTGCCAATGAAACATCATCTCCAACTGGACCTGCAGAACATTGTGCTGGAGGGTCATGGGACAAATCACTAAGTTCCTTAATCTGTTTCAGCGCCATAGTCTGTGTTTTTTTGCCTGGCTCCTCACTATCGCGATGTGTATTCAAAGGTCTGGCCAAAATTTGATTATCCCGGCGGCGAGAGCAGCTGGCGCGCTATTTTACGATTGTCTCTCCCTTCGCTCGCTCACACCAGAGCCTCTGCCATGAAACAGAGCGTGACTTGAATATGTGGTGGAGCGCGGAACTCGCCGCAGACACTGCGAGTGCTTAGGCAGGCTAGGACGGAGCTCTCGACTGTATTTACTCCGTGACGAACATGGGAGATGATCCATGCGCTTCCACTAAACAGGCAGAGTTAGAGGCTTTGATGGGCCGCCACGGAAGCATATTATATTGTTTATTTTGGGGGTGAGGCCTTTTCTCTAGATTATTTGTACGCGCTCGGCAAACACTGCTGAGCTTCAGAGGGTCCTTAGTATGTTGATAGGAAGGGATTGTGAAGAGTCAGTGCGAAGAAATTGAGAGCGGATATGTGCTCTCGGTCCAAAATGCTCGAGTTGATTCGAAGTGTAAAACCACATTCTTCCACTAATATTGAGGCCCAGAAGGGACAGCCACCTCACTGAATTATTAAGATCGTGAAAATACTGAGAGAGGACGAATCCCAAACATCTTGAAAAGCTTGTATTTTGGCTCTATTTCTTTATGCAGCTCTTACATGTTAGAGAATGAGAAGTGGTGTGCGTCGTCTGCATAAATTAATGCTACACGAAGTAGGGTACTAAACAAGGCACCCCTCAGAGAGGTTATGGAGTGCGTCAGGCGGTGACAAGGCTAGCTTGGGGCTGAATAGCAGAAGAAAGGCTTTCGAGTAGATTGAGGAAATGTACCGATAATTATCGTAGAGTGTGAACTTGCGCATGAGGTGAATGCTCAAGAGAGCATAGATTAAGATTTAATTTCTGAACCATTCTTTAGAATATACTATAATAACTAAGCATGACCAGTAAAATAGAAATTTTTCGAGTAAAACATGGCTAATTAATCTCAGTGAGCAGCTTTACCTTACATAGGATATTCCATAGAATTACATGAATTGAAGACCTGTGTCTATCGCGCGCAAATAATGTTTTTATTTGATCTGTGTTTAAGCAGAAATAAGCTCTTAGAACAAAAATGTAGATGTACCACGCGAATGTCAACACACATGTCTAGCAGACATATTATGGGTATCTTGGAGGGAGGCTATAGGCGAAATCGAGCCGCACCAGTGTATAGGGTCTCGAGTTGGATTACCTCCGAGGACACTTTATGCTGACCAGTTCTCACGCGTGACTCAGATATTCCCACTTGTCTCCTGAGAAGTTGAAGGGGGTGCTCTGGGAAACCAAAGCGGGTAGAGTTCCACCGTAGATGAAGGACCTGAATAGGATGTTGCACACATATCCTCAAAGAGTATTGACTTTGCCTTGTTCTTGATCCGCTTACCTCCTTTTATGTCGCTTCCCCTAGTGAGGGAACCTGGGCAGACGTCTCTACTTCTACTAGCGTACAACTGTCCTCACACTGCAGTGGAAAAAGAGATAATATAAATTTTACAGATACTCTTTTCGACCTAATGAACAACTTTCTGGTCCTCAAATAGATATTGAGATTTTACTTTGGCTTT
>VZQC01014808.1:0-11638 GCA_009823505.1 Rhizomys pruinosus | reverse complement strand
GTCATGAGATGACCGCCAGAGGCCGCAGGCACTCACGGAAGTTTTGTACTGAAAAGGGCAACTGAGGATTTTATGCTTACAGAATTGACCATAACAAGATCAAAAACTTGAAAGTGGTGACCCCAGTAACCCCTGCATTAGGTCCTAAATGAATGAGTAAATGAATGACTCTAGGGCAAAGGCCAAAGAGGTGGTTCAGTGGGTCAATGAACCTGAAGACCTGAGCTCTACCCCAGCACTGACATAATCCGACATAACAGGGGAAAACCACACCCACAAGTTGTCCGCTGACCTCCACTCCTTGTATGATAACTTGCTCACAACACACATACACACAAAATAAATAAATAGACAAATAAATAAGCAAACTGCAATGAAAGAATTTTTTTAATTTTATTTATTTTTATGTGTATTAATGTACTGTCTGCATGCAGGTTGGTGCACCCATGTCGTGCAATGCCACGGAGGTCAGAAGAAGGTGTTGGATTCCCCTGGAACTGGAATTAAAGACGGTTCTCAGCCACCATGTGGGTGCTGGGGATCGAACCCGGGTCCTCTGCAAGAGCAGTCAGCGCTCTTAACCGCTAGGCCATCTCTCCAGCCCAATGAAAGAAATTTTAAGAATGAAGCGACTTGACTCAGTTTTTGCCTACCTAAATTGGAGAAAACCAATGTCACTTATGTCATGATTCTAGCGTTCACGGGAACATCTAGTTGAAACAAATTCCACTTAAGCCAGCTCATATGTTAGTAGGTCAGCTTCATAGGTGCCACCCTCTCTCTTTTGACATTGCCAAGAAACGGAGTGGAAATCAGAGGAGATTGCCATATTTTGGGCATTGTGTGAAATTGTTATTTTTAAAATGACTACAAATACAATAGGGAACTAAAGGATTGCCTGCCTCGGGCAATGCAGGATGAAAAGAAAATGACTTTAGAGAGCTCTTACAACAGGTAGTTCAACAGCCTGCAAAAGCCCCAAGCCCCCCATGCTGAAATTCCCTTTGGCAGAAGTACTTCCCAGCCACATCTGAATGGCAGCCTCACTAATGCAACAGGCTATGTGCACTATTGGCTCTCAATGGACCCATGAATACAGGAGGCCAAATAATGGGCAGGGAACTGACAACACTGGGCTCAGTTGTATTGTACATAAGCTTCACAGAAACAACGCTTAAGATTTCAGTGCAGTCAGTGACTGACTGCTTCAAAGGACCGCGTAGAGCCTCCAAGTCCCTTGTATTGTGTAAGAATATGTAGAAGGATTTTAGATACAGATTATTAGTGTAAAGCTCCACTTTTCTGCAGCTTTTTGATGCACAGAAAGTTATTTATTATAATTGAGCATTAGCTAACTATGTGCAGTATGCTATAAAGCAGCCATAATGCCAGTCCCCAACATAAACAGTATTAGTAAAGTCCTATTTTAAAGCATTTTATTTTAGTATAATGAAAAACAACTCCATTCTTCTGGAACTCAGTGCTTGGAAAAAGGAGACTGGAGAATAAAGAGTTCAAGATTACCTTCACCTACATAGCAACTTTCAGGGACAACATGGGTTATATAAGATATCTCAGAAAACAAAAGTAAAAATGAAAAGAAAACTTTGATGAATTTCTATTTCAAGTTAAATTTTCCCTCATGAAATCATCATAATCATCTATGCATGAACCTATCACCCGCAAAAGTTATTTCTTATCTTCTTAACAATTGTCTAGTTTGTATTGCCCTGAATGTGCAGAAAATTTTTTTTTTAATATTAGTATTTATTTTATTTTATGTGTGCATGAAATGTACGGTTTGCTGATAGGTCTCTCATGATTCTGACTACCCGTGTCCGGTTTCCACCACAATACCGCGACTCCGAGGCAGCACAAGCGGTTCTCGCGACTTCCTCCTGGAACTGGAGTTAAAGACCAGTCTTTCTTCAGCCCTGCCATTTGTGTGGTTGCTGGGGATCCAAACCGGATCATTCCTCTGCAAGAGCAGCCGCCTCGGCGTGACACTTAACCGCTGGTCCAAATTCTCCAGAGTCCAACGTAACGCAACGAAATTCTTAACGCGGACAAAAAAAGAGAGTGTGAAAAAAGGGTTGTTCTACAGGAAAAATCAGATCCTGAGAACCAAAGCTAAAGCCAGAGGTGGGATGAGAGGAGGTTGAATATCCGACATGGGACGTGACGCGGGCCCCAAGTTATTGAGGGCAGTTTATTAGCAGGACATTATGTAAGTATGCTAGCAAAAGTACAATGCATTTCAGAACAATATATATATTCAGGAAAATGGCGTTCTCCTCCCATAAGTTGATGGCCAAAAAGATTAACAAGTGAATGTGATAAGGTTGGGAGAAAAGCAATAAGACCTTCAAGTACCTGGATAACTCCAGGGGTGGGAAGATTCCTGGTTAACCTTCCTCCATTCCTGATTTTCTTTTGATAGCCAGTCGCTTGTCCTGCCTTCCCAAAGTTCTTAGCACACACATCCATTGAAGAGTTGTTTAGTAATTACATGTGTTAAGGAAGCTATTTTAGTAGTAACCATTGATTATGTTGTGTTTTTCTATTTCCATTATAAAAGTACTTAGCACAAAATCTTTCATCTTTGCAAATTTTCAGGATTTATGTTGCTCTTCAGTATAAGATGGTGTTAGTGAAGAGGTGATTTCTTACACGACTGTACTGTTTCCATTACTATAATGAAAAACCATTACCTTTGATCACATGACGCCCTGTTTTTAAGCTGCCTCTCTCTGTCTCTGGAAACCAGCACCCCTGCTCCTCTAATTTTTTAAAGTTTCAGTTTATTACCAGCGATAGAATAGCATATATCAGACATTTCTCCTAGTTTATTTTTTAGTTCAATCACTGAATTTCAGAAAGTACTCCATGTGTGTAAGGCACCCAGTGACGCCAAGGAAGAATTTTTCTTTCTTGGGGTGTAATAAATGAATCCCTTCTAAATTGAGAGAATACCACAGTCTTTGTACTCCCTTCACTTCGCATCCAGGCCAAGATTAATTTGGTTCTATGTGATATTTAGTGTTAAAAATGTACTCGGTGCGCAATAAGCATGGGGACAGTTAAGATTATTTGGGCCAAGATTCCTATGACATCAATTCCTTTTGGACCTTATATGCATTCTCAGGCGAGCAGCATATTTCTGGGTCACACAGTATGTCTGTGGTCCTAAGTTCTGCCTTTGAACTCCTATCTACACTTACTCTTACATGATCATGGCAGCATAGTTACGAATTTTCTGTCCTACCACCAAGCTCCAAGCGATCCTTTAATATTTCATGCAATTTTTCTTTTTTTTTTTTTGGGCAATTTCCTCTTGGTTTCGGCAAACATGTAGCATTGTTTAAGAAAGGTTGAGAGTGTCGCTGTTTTCGATTACTGTTTCAATCTCTCTGCATGACATTACTGGCATCTGATCATCACACAACCATCCACTTAATGGAAATGCGCTTGGGAAAAATCCGGTATTACAGTTTTCAAATGCCATTTTTTTATCAAGGCTTAATTTTTGACTTCTTTGCTTATTCAAACCTTTGTAATAGGAGGCTCCCTTAAATGTTCGGTTTTTGTATATATCAAATCCTTTTATGAAACACTATTCATTTCTGATTTCATAGATGTGGCCGGCCATAACCAAAATAGTGAGCCTGATCTGCGACCGGAGGTATATAATAGAACCAGACGAGCGTATATTATATTATCATCCACGTTGTGAACGGGTCTAAAAGTATGGCATTGGCGTCTGCGCTCTGATAAGGGACTTCTCTCAGAAGATCTATCAGTGGTGGGAGCACTCTGATTAAAAAAGTTCAGTACATTTACCCCACCCGGCCCAGGTCATGGTCTCATGGCATCCTATTGAGGCGGATTGTTCAGACAAATCAGTTAATATTTCTCTTATTTAATAACTCACTTTCTCACAGGTACGCTATGCGCAGATGTGGGAGGATCGGAAATATCAATAAGGGATTACATAGAAGGGCGATTGCCCTTGATCTTTTAACCTCCCTTAATGTCGTCCATGCTCACTAAGCTCACATCCTCACAAGCTCACAAACTGCTCTCCATACCACCCTATGAGAGCCAACGCTCCCTCCACAATCAAAAACTTTTACTAGGATGATTCGACTTCCACCCTCTTGCTAAAACCCAAACTGTACGCTGATATGTGAGCTACATATATGTCTCTTCTTCATTCAATGCGTTTTCCTTTTACAGTTTACTTGAATCTATATTCTGTTTGCTCAAGTGCCTAACATTTTTGTTTGCTGAATCAGTAATTCTCACTCGCATTCTTCCTTATTCTTCTTCGTTTTACTATTGGTTCTGCAGGGGAGAGAACTACCCCCAATCTGACCGCGGAAAGTTGACGCCTTCCGGGATAGCTGTGATGGGGCTCTAGATGGAAAGAGCACAAGCAGCACCAGAATTGGTACACGCTTGGGCCGGCATGTATTGGGCAGGCCAGAGAAACGTCCGTTATAGGTTAAAAGAGGACATGTTGCAGCGTCATTGCACCTGGACAGCTGTCTGATAGGTGGGCGCAGCATCTTCCTGTCGCCTGCTCCCTGCATGTGCAGGCGAAATTCCCGAGGACCCTTGGAGAAGCACCAGGCCTTAACAGTCCAGGCTTTTGTTGTACTAATACAGAGAGGTCTCAGTGATATTTCTGTAACTGCTCACTCTCTGTGCATATCCTTAAAATGGGATACATCTCGAAGAAACGGGCAGGCGGGGTGGTGTTTTCAGATTCTGGTATTCAGAATTCTAGTTGGCTCATCAGCAATCTCTGTGACTGTCCGGCCAACTGTGGTTCCGCATCTTGTACGTGCCAGTCATTGGTGTGCCAGTTTCTCCCTTCTACACTGAGAAGAACAAAACATGGCTCCTTTTTTCAGAATCTTATGTAGTGGCGTGATGGTTGCCTGCTTGGAAAATGCCTGTAAGAAGAAGGGTTGGATGAGCCTCTGCCCATTATTAGCACAGAGATTCTAACAATAGCGAGATATTTCGGGGGGCCTGTTAACAGGGCATTAGTTTGGGGCATAGGATGAATTCACCAAACCGCAGTAGATCCCCAGTTGGGTACAGATAGGTGAATTGCGCCTAATCTCTTAAATTGGCTAGAGATTGCGCAAAACTTGTTCTCAGCTCGCGCCCCACGAACCAGAATTTGATAAGCACGTAATAACCCGATTTGGCCGAACTAGGTTCTTGGGCCGGGCATTTAGCTGACGCCCAGGTATTATTTCTTCTCTCATTCTTCCTTCTTGATTGATAATTTCACCTCTATCGTATACATACCCGCCTTCCACCCAGGATACCCCAAAACCCTTCTCTCTCAATAATGGAATTAGTTCCATGACCCAGGCTCTCCCAGACCCTTCTGGATCCGCCAGATACTCTGCACGACACATGTGCAGCCCTCTAATGCGACTATATCCCATAGTAGTAAGTATTCTCACTTAAATAAGTATCCAAGATCTTTTTCTATCTCGGGAATTCCAAATTTACCTCCATTCTGCTGCCAGTTGCCTTACCCTACGGATAAATTTTGGCCACTAGCCACATCCCCGCATGAAGGATCCAACCCCGATTCTCGCTTTGTTTTTCGTTGGGATCGCAAAAAGAAGTTTCTTTGGATAGGTTGGTATGGGGGGGTATTTATCTTTGGCCGATGGGTCTCGCTGAGATTATTCTATTTCTCTGAGCGCGGCTCTAGTTAAGTTATTTTTATATTTTTTATTTTTTATTATTTAGTTTTTTTTTAGTATGTATGAGTGTACGTGTCTGCATGTAGGTAGGTGCACTCTGGGGTGTCATGCAATGCCTTATATGGATGCGTCGGAGAACGAAGAGGGTGTCAGATTCCTCTGGAACTGGTGTCAAAAGCGGGCGGCTATTTCGCCACCGATCAGTGGTGTCGGGGAATCGAACCTGGCCGGGTCCCTCTGCGCAAGTGAGCCAATCGAGCCTACCACTGAGGCCAACTCTAATGCCCAAAGGTACGATCTAAAGCGTCTTGCTCTTTGACTCATTGGTTTTTGATGATCTAACTGTATTCTTGTTTGGAAGTGTGCCAACGTGGGTTTTTTTAAAAACCATTTACAAATGGGCAGTCAGGGATAAAATTAATTTAGTTTTGCCTTCTTAAGTGTCAGTGAGGATTTATTTGCTCTGCTCAGTTCAGCTATTGGCCTCCTATCAGGTCGTTGATTTCTTCCCATTTCCAATCTACTCAAGCGGAAGAAGCCAAGGGTCTCTGCTGACACTAGATTTATTTAGCAGTTGTGCTAGATCCCCTTCACCTATTATCAGTTGGACACTGGACTGCAGTCCTATGTCTGAGATCTCTAAGCCTCCTCTGCCGACAAGGAAGACTGCCCCCGGTGACTCACGTTAAAGCATTTTGAGACTAGAGACGCAAAAAAAGGTTTAACTAATCCAACAAACCAAAGTCCCCTAAGAAGATTCTAATTAAAGATATATGACAACAACGATAAAAAACGGCAACGGGGAAAAAGAATACTAGCTCTTTCCCCTGGTGTCTTAAAATCCACTGCTGACAAATTTCAGGATTCGGCCTTTTAATACTCGATGGGTTGAGAGTTTCAAAACCTCCAAGAGGGTGTCAGTTGTCTTGTCGTCGGGCAGGGAACGGCCCCCCTCCATAAATATCTTGTATGAGCGAATATGACTGGCTAATTTAGAGGAGGTACTGTTCGAAGGGTGTAGATATTTTCTTGCTTATCTTGGTGTGCCGCCAGTCGCACGCGGGATAACGACATTCTGGAACCACTACATAGAACCTTAAAGGGGGTACTGAGTGTATTTATAGGAGTTCGTTAACACAAATTTCCGATTAAGAATTGGATAGTTCAGTTACTAGAGGAACGTTCCAAAGAGAAGCTCCCCCCTACGCGCTGATGGGACCTCCCGAGAGGGCCGAGACAGGAGCGCTCGGCTAGATGCAGGGGAGTGAGGTGAGGAAAGCACAATGTAGCCATAGTAATGTGGGCCATAGGAGTGATGTGCTTGGGCGTGTGGAGCTGGGGGCTTGGCTTGGCAGTACTCACATGTTCCGGGCGGAGCCTATTTGTCGGGGCTCCCGAGACACAACGCCTATATCCAGTAAGAAATAATGACTAGATCACCGCCCCAGGGAAGCCAGGGGCGCAGCCGCAGGGAGATGAATGGGACCGCTGTGTGTAACAGTTGCGTTGCCCACAGGTGGGCCTAGGGAATGTCCGTAGGAAGGGACATGTACTGTTAAATACAATCAAGAAAATATACCCTAGACAAGTGTGGACCACGAGGTTGCCAGGTTCTAACCAAATTGGACAGGAGGCCAACCTCTGGGTGCAATTGAGGCGTGGCCTTTCACGTCAAGTTCCGTCAGTGTTGTCAGAGTCTGCACACTTGATGAAGACACGTTCCCCGAGGCTACAAGGAGGTGATATATTTTTTCTTTAGGGTTTTGTAGTTAAAAAAGGTATGTTTAAGTAATCCATGGTCAACGACCTTGGAGTCACAAAACCCAGTGGGAAATGTGATATTTGGTGTCTGGGACGGATGATAGTACGAACCATATCCCAGGATAAGGTTCCGGATTCTGCAATACTTTTCGACGGATCTATTCATACAGGGAGAAGGCATACTGGCATTTTACTATATACAGAGTTAGTTTTGTTTTCTTCCTGCGTTCCCAAGACAATGCTAGAGTTGATGGTCGGTATTATGTTTGGCGGGACGAGAATGGAGACGGGGTGCCGGGGGGAAATAATAAAGAGATAACGGGCATTTGTACTGCAAGGTGAGAAGGTAGAGGTCGAACCGTCAGAATATCGAGACCCGCATTTGAGAAGTGGAAGGGTCGACTATTTGTCATTTGGACTGTAGCCTCGATATCGTTCTCAGGCTGACCGGAATAAGACATAAGATTAGTTTTTATTGAGTTCAGGTTCATAATTACAGACAAAAGGTTGGCGCAAGACGGGGAAAGTGCCCAGAGAGTATGGCAAGACATGGACCGTAGTGAAGCCTATTGGGTAGAAGCGATAGTTTCTCAACAGACAAAATACACTAAAGTAACGGGTTTTTCATATTTACGTATTATTTTAGTAATGGTAAGCTGAAAAGACAATACTCTGATGTGTATATATTTTGTGAAGGTTGTGGATTAGCGAAATCAATGATACAGTTAATTAAGCCCAGCAGGAACTGGATACTGTAATAATTCTTGTGGTTCTGCTCTATACTGTGTTACCCAGAATTGCCTCTCTCTGAACCTATATCCCTCTTTGAGTCAGTACATTCCGTGGTCAATGACATTTATCTCAATAAGCAGTCAAATGATAACATTTAATAGGCTGTTTTTGGTACTTTCCTTACAACGTATGACGCAGTATTGAGATGTCCCTAGCTGTCGAGAACACATGTTTATTATGCTCCAACGTGTGTACGTGGATAATTAATATTGGACAGAGCAATAGATGACTGGTCGGCGTAATTGGGGCGTGCGATAACCAATTGGACGTTTTCCGTTGAAGAGAGCCCATTCAGAAATGATAACGTGTACAATTGAGTACTTTAGTGAATGTATCCGCTGTACTGAGCGTTGTGATCCTTTCATCAAACGTTGGCCTCGGATAACGGAGAGTCGCTGGTTTATTAATAATCTCTTCGTGTACCAAGGGATCTCAGAAAGAGGAATAGACCACACTAGGGAAGACGTTGACAGTAACGTAAGAAGTTACAGTTTACCAGATATTAATGATGATTTCATTTAAGGTGAGTGGAAAACATGATTTGCTAATGAAATTTCTAGTCTTTCATTTTTAGCGACTCCATACTACAGAAGGAAATAAGGACCATTTCAATGGTGCTTAAGTTCAAAGTTGAGTAGTGATTAGGCATATGAAGAATGTTGGTACTGTCGAGGTCTTTAGAGAATGTATGAGCTCTAGATGCAGCGAGCCATCTATCCAATAGGGTACTTGTGGTCGGATGGTGTCTGTTGATCGGACCACGTGTTCTTTTTAGTCCGGGATAAAGTTCGTTATAATACTACAAAGCGTTTATGGGTTAAATTATTGTTGAACCTATTTCTTAAAATAACTATACAAACATAATTTTAATGGTATTGTCTATCCAACGTAGATGATGGGAGCGATATGTTATTTTGAATAAATTGCTGTGGTTGAGGCTGTGTGTGAGGTTCTTCTTCCTGCGATTGTATGGACAATAAGTGGAATTGTGATGTCGGGTGTAAGTAATGGGAACAGTAAAAACGTTGTATCTGACCAATTACACTTTGGATTTCTTTTATAAATGATATTGAGAGTTGGGCTCGCATTAGTGTGGTGCAATACGCGTTTTAATTCCAGCGTTACTGGGCGGAGCAGGGATAGGGGTGTATAGTGCGATATTATCTGTTTGTTGGTCTTTCAGGTGGTCGAGTCATCCGGGTCTTGTACAGTGCGTTCAGACGATGTGTGTTGGCTCGCAGGAGACCTGTCTCCCTACAGGATGGAAGGCGGGTCAGAGGGATCAGGAGGTGGATGAGTCCTTCATAGTCTGTACAGTGGGTATAGCGTTCCGGGCCAACAGGTTAAGAGCTATAAGTAGGTAGTTATATAATGTATTTATTATGAGAATAAGAAAATTGATGTCATACTCTAGTAATTATACATTATAATGAATTATCTAAATTGATGTATTGATGTTCTTTTTTGTAGTGGCACAGTTAAATTCAGAAGAAGGGTAGTGGTTTATTGGAAAATGAGGTTCTTGGTTAGTGAGATTGTAGAGGGTTTGTGTAGGGCTTATATAGGGATACATTGTTCTTAAAACGGCTTTTGTTTGGCGGTGACAAGAAGCATAATGGGAGAGGGATAACCTTTAGAGAAAGATAAACCTGACTTAGGTTACGACATTCTACGCGAAC
This sequence comes from Rhizomys pruinosus, assembly GCA_009823505.1. Classification (NCBI taxonomy): domain Eukaryota; kingdom Metazoa; phylum Chordata; class Mammalia; order Rodentia; family Spalacidae; genus Rhizomys; species Rhizomys pruinosus. The sequence goes on along the minus strand of VZQC01014808.1, from coordinate 1,674 downwards.
TAGCTACTACTAGAGCCAGTGATGACGAGGTCAAATAGATAGCGAGGATGAATGGTATTGAGCGGGTGTGGCACTTGGTGAACTGATCACCCAGGCGGGCGAGAGCCAAACGGATCTGCCTGATGGAGAAGCAAGAAGAACCTAGGGGATAAAAACCCTGGTAGCCAGTGAAAAGCTTAACATTTCTTTACAGTGATCAGCCACTGTGGGGCAAACAGAGTGAAAATGAATAGAGGATAGGCTGGAAGACATTAGAGGAGATGTAAGTAAATATTTCGAAACGTGGAAGACGACAAGCAGAAGACTATCGGTGATACGTGGGGATGCTGGGGAACCTTGGATATAGCAATATTTATGTTGGTAAAAAGCGAATGTCCAGAAAGAAGAAATATGAGCAATAAGATGCCCACATTTTTTTGCAAAATCCAGGGGCGGGGGCAATAAATATTAACTATATTGTAACCAGAAATTCGATAATTCAATAAATAAATTCCATATAGAACGTTTTTTGGCTTTTTGGGATTATGTGTAAAATTGTTCAGATAAACAAAGTCAAAAATCCAAATACTTTAAAAGCCAATAATAATGTAAAAAACATTGTAAAACAGCTTTAGATAGCCACATTAAACCGAGACTAGTTACTACACATGATGCGGTTAAAACTCCGTCCGAAATTCAATGTCCCCATTTTAGACACATACAGTTCAAGTATACGATGACTTTTAAATAACCCTTTAAACGTGTCCCACTATAAGGTTGTGAGACTGCAGGTTCTATCCTTCCTTAATCCGACATTATACGAAAACTAGCTTATGAAACTTTTACAAGGCCATAGATGACAATTATCGTCGTGTTGGACTCTTTTCCTTTTCTATAGAATATCCCCCATCAATGGGATACTTCCAAAGTGATGAAAACCAAAAACAACAAAAAATAAATTGTTGCAAAGAAGAGCAGATTTGAACTATTACCAGTAAATGCTATTATAGCTCAGAGGAATCTTCTGTAGACGGTTGCTTATCATATTGCTTTGATTCTCCCTTAATGTTTTCACTAGAGTTTACTCGGGAACGTTATAACTGGTGGTTCTTCACCATTTTGACGCTTATGCATTGTTAGGCTTGGGATTCAGGATGGTTGACAAGGTACAAAGCGTGCACCTGATCGCGCATTTTGAAAACAATCGTTTTAGGTAGGTCAAGTGCAGGCATCCACGGACTTGGAACGCACTATGCGGTACGCAAGGGGTGGGATAGCTGTCGCGCGCGTGCTTGCCGCCAGGAGATCGAGCTGTATAACGTTGCAATCAAGCTGTGTGTCTCCGTTCTGTGATGTGGGGTCGGGTGCTGGGGTTGAAGAGCAGTGTATCGCGCCCGATCACCTGCTAATTAACGACTCAATAAAAAGACTGGGCGCTCCTTCGTTGCCACTCGGGAGACCTTTGATATGCACAGAGAAAATTTAAGATGCAGCACATTTAAAAGATTTTCTCTGGACCACCTGAGCACAGAATCTGGGCTAAGCCCACGCCTTTTCCTCCCCCCAACTCGGGCAAGCTGATTGTGTGTGGGGGTTGAGTGGAGGAGTGTAATCCAGCAAACAAACCCACAAAGAGATGGATTTGTCCATTGGATGCAGAGGGTAAGACGCGTTACAATTGAAATCATCACATGA
>VZQC01014797.1:204802-217531 GCA_009823505.1 Rhizomys pruinosus | reverse complement strand
TTCAGAAGGCCTCATCCCTACAGACTTTTCAGATGTGCTCCCCGACTGTCTGCTGTGCTCCAACCCTCACCGATTGTGCTCCCTGACTGTCTTGCTGTTGCTCCAACCCTCACCCAGATTGCTCCCTGTGTCTACTGATGCTCCACCCCTCACCAGATGTGCTCCCCCAACTGTCTGCTGTGCCCAACCCCTCACCAGATGTGCTCCCCGACTGTCCGTGTGCTCCCAAAGGTGCTCCGCTTGCGCTCCCACCTCACCATATCTCCCTGACTCGCGATTACTACAGATGTGCTCCCCCGACTGTCTGCTGGTGCTCCAACCCTCACCAGATGTGCTCCCTGACTGTCTATGTGCTCCAACCCTCACCAGATGTGCTCCCACTGTCTGCTGGTGCTCCCTACAAGAGGCTCCCCTCGCTGTGCCAACCTCACAGATGTGCTCCCCGACTGTCGCTGGTGCTCCAACCCTCACAAGATGTGCTCCCTGCTGCTCTGCTCCAACCCTCACCAGATTGCCCCCCGACTGTCTGCTGGTGCCCAACCCTCACCAGATTGTGCACCCCTGACTGTCTGCTGGTGCACCTCACAGATGCTCCCCACCAGATGTGCTCCCCGACTGTCTGCTGGTGCTCCAACCCTCACCAGATGTGCTCCCCGACTGTCTGCTGGTGCTCCAACCCTCACCAGATGTGCTCCCGACTGTCTGCTGGTGCTCCAACCCTCACCAGATGTGCTCCCCGACTGTCTGCTGCTGCTCCAACCCTCACCAGATGTGCTCCCCCGACTGTCTGCTGATGCTCCAACCCTCACCAGATGTGCTCCCCGACTGTCTGCTGGTGCTCCAACCCTCACCAGATGTGTCCTCTGGGTTCCACCTCCGTGCCACTTCGCTGGTGCTTCCACCTCACAGATGTGGCTTTCCCCGACTGCTGTGGTGCTCCACACCCTCACCGATGTGGCTCCCCGACTGTCCTGCTGGTGCTCCAACCCTCACAAGATGTGCTCCCCGACTGTCTGCTGGTGCTCCAACACCCGCACCAGATGTGCTCCCCGACTGTCTGCTGGTGCTCCAACCCTCACCAGATGTGCTCCCCACTGTCTGCTGGTGCTCCAACCCTCACCAGATGTGCTCCCCCGACTGTCTGCTGCTGCTCCAACCCTCACCAGATGTGCTCCCACGACTGTCTGCTGGTGCTCCAACCCTCACCAGATGTGCTCCCCGACTGTCTGCTGGTGCTCCAACCCTCACCAGATGTGCTCCCCGACTGTCTGCTGGTGCTCCAACCCTCACCAGATGTGCTCCCTGACTGTCTGCTGGTGCTCCAACCCTCACCATATGTGCTCCCCTGACTGTCTGCTGATGCTCCAACCCTCACCAGATGTGCTCCCCCAACTGTCTGCTGGTGCTCCAACCCTCACCAGATGTGCTCCCCCGACTGTCTGCTGGATGCTCCAACCCTCACCAGATGTGCTCCCCTGTCTGCTGGTGCTCCAACCCTCACCAGATGTGCTCCCCGACTGTCTGCTGGTGCTCCAACCCTCACCAGATGTGCTCCCGACTGTCTACTACCCCAGTCTCGCTGTTGCTGCCCCAACCCTCACCAGATGTTGACGTCTGCTCCTACAGAGCACGTGTCTGCTGTGCTCCAACCCTCACCAGATGTGCTCCCCGACTGTCTGCTGGTGCACCCACCCCCACCAGATGTCTCACCCTCCCATGATGTGCTCCCTGTCTGCGTGCTCCAACCTCACCAGATGTGCTCCCTCGACTGTCTGCTGGTGCTCCAACCCTCACCAGATGTGCTCCCGACTGTCTGCTGGTGCTCCAACCCTCACCAGATGTGCTCCCGACTGTCTGCTGGTGCTCCAACCCTCACCCATGTGTCCCGACTGTCGCTATCTCCCCTCACAGATGTGCCGCTGCTGGTGCTCCAACCTCCCCGATGGGCCTCCCACGAGTGTGCTCCCAACCTCCTGTGCCGACTGTCTGCTGGTGCTCCAACCCTCACCAGTATGTGCTCCCCGACTGTCTGCTTGTGCTCCAACCCTCACCATGATGTGCTCCCCCGCCCACTGTCCATGCGGAGTGCTCCCACCCAGCCCTCAGCAGATGTGCTCCCCGACTGTATGCTGTGCTCCAACCCTCACCAGATTGTGCTCCCCTGACTGTCTGCTGGCTGCTCCAACCCCACCAGATGTGCTTCCCCGACTGTCTGGCTGGTGCTCCATACCCTCACCCAGATGTGCTCCCGACTGTCTGCTGCGTGCTCCAACCTCACCAGATGTGCTCCCCAACTGCTGCTGCTCCAACCCTCACCACAGTGCGATGTGCTCCAACCTCCATGTCACTGTCTCTAGCTACTAAGATGTGCTCCCGAGTCGGGGTCACCCTCACCGAGGTGCTCCCCGGCTCTGCTGCTGCCACTAAGATGCTCCCGCTGTCTGCTGATCGCTCCAACCCTCACCAGACGGCTCCCCGACTGTCTGCTGGTGCTCCCACCCCCACCAGATGTCGCTCCCGACTGTCGCGCTGCCCCCCCGTGGCTCCAACCCTCACAAGATGTGCCACCCCGACTGTCTGCTGGTGCCCAACCCTCACCAGATGTGCTTCCCTTGTTGCTGTCTCCACCCCCAGATTACTCCGACTGCTGGCTCCAACCCTCACCAGATGTGCTCCCCGACTGGCTGCTGGTGCTCCAACCCTCACCAGATGTGCTCCCCGACTGTCTGCTGGTGCTCCAACCCTCACCAGATGTGCTCCCTGACTGTCTGCTGGTGCTCCAACCCTCACCAGATGTGCTCCCCGACTGTCTGCTGGTGCTCCAACCCTCACCAGATGTGCTCCCGACTGTCTGCTGGTGCCCACCCTCCCCAATCTCGTATCCCCGACTGTCTGCTGGGCTCCAACCCTCACCGATGTGCTCCCCGCTCTGCTGGTGCTCCAACCCTCACCATATGTGCCCCACTGTACTGCTGTCTCCAACCCTCACCAGATGTGCTCCCCGACTGTCTGCTGGTGCACCAACCCTCACCAGATGGGAGCAGGACTGGGGTGAAGTATCACATTAACTTCCACCTAGGGATGGAAGAGGTAGGTCAGTGAACTAAAGAAGGCAGTGAGATGGCCTCAAGATGGTGCTTTATGAATCACATAGTCTCCAGTGTAGTTAACCCGATATGCATTGTGGTGATACGCATGCAGTTTAGATCTGTGTCATCAATAGCATAGAACACCAGAGTCATGACTCACCACTTTTCGGTTAATGACCTTGTCCTATTAAGTTCATTCTTAGTGTAGCTGTTAAAGTCCCTACAAACATCATTAACCCTTACGCATGTCCTCGTGGACAGTATCTGGCTAGCCATTTGAAATCTCTTTTGAAGTCAGCTGCTGGAAGTGTTTCTTCTCATAGTATGTCTGATTTCCTTCATTGCTGATCCTGTGACCTGAACATCACTGAGTGCAGAGCGCTCTTCTTAGCACTGGGCCCTGAAGATGAAGCAGTCCCCCCACCCACCGCCCGGAAGTCATGGTACTGTGGGAGAGAGAGGTGGTGGCTCATCTCTATGCAGCAAAACCAGAGTTTGAGGTTACACATGGACTGTGGGCAGCTCTTGGGAGCCTCCTTTCCTTTAGGGAGCATTGTCCTGGGCAACCTAGAAAGGACGGAGGGTCATGGAGGGCTTTCTAGCAAAGGTGGGACCTGTGTGCTGCAAGGAGTGAAGAGATCCTTGAGCCTGCAGTGGCAGGACCACCCAGCTGAAGTGCACAGCACTAGGTACGGGCATCAGGGCAGGAGGCTGCTGGGACGTGGAGGTCCTGCACACTTCTTATGACTGTCCAAGGTTTCCAAGGAAGCAGCCGCAGTCAAGAGTCTCATGTCCAGGAGCAGACAGGAGCAAGACAGGGACAAGGGCCTAGTCCCCTGCTGTCCGGAGAGCAGTGAAGGGCAGAGGCAGTCCTGCCAGAGCAGCTCCAAGTTCCTCCCATACCACTGTTTACAGTGTCCCCTGTGGCAGAGACTGAGAGCCACACACCTCCAAAACCTAGATTTTTCTGGGCAGCCTAGAAGAGGAACAGGACTTCAGGTCTTTCTTAGGCAGAAACCTGGGCAGCGCAAACCAAGCGCGAGTCCTTTGCCTTGGGCAGTACCAGAGAGAGGCTGCAGCATCACCTTGCCTTTATTTCAGGGTCTGTACGCGCTTGATGTGTGTGTAAACTCTAGAAATCAGGTAGGGCCACCAAGTCCTAAGCCCATCAGAGACACCACAAGAGTGGAGCTGAGGCTTCCTGAACAGAAATATAGCTCACGGGTCTTTTTAAAAGAAGAGTTGTTTCCAACTTCTCCCTGAAGCCTGAATTCTTAATTGTAGCTTGACAAGCACCCGTCACCTGTATTTCTTAGTCTGGTTTACCAGCTGGCCCGCCAGGAGTGCATCCAGATGAGCCGAGATACTGATCTCCTCAGCCCTCGAGTGCCTGGCTAGGGCCCAGAGCAGCTGGCATCCCTGCTCGCTTTTCTGCAGCTGCCACCAGAAGCAGAAGGCTGGGCACAGCACATACATGTGTCGTCATTTGCTCTCTGCCTCCCCTGAGAGGGCTAGACTCCACTATAGGACTTGCCTGGAGGCGCAACTTGGTGTTAAAAGAATCTTGTTATAAGTTTTGTCTAAAGGGAATGGGTGTTGCTAACTGAGTCTAGACTCCAGGAGGGATGGTGCCTCGGAGACCCCATTAAGACATGCTGAGGAGCTTAAATGACTTTTTTTTGTTGTCTTTTTGAGACAGGGTCTCCCTATAGCCCCAGCTGTCCTGGAACTCACTCTATAGACCAGGCTGGTCCTGAACTCACAGAGATCCGAGTGCCTCTGCTTCCCGAGTGATAGGGTTAAAGGCGTGCGTCACCACCACCACCCCCTTTTTTTGTTGTTGTTGGGTTTTTTTGAGATCCCAGCTGGCCTGGAACTTGCTATGCAGCAAACCTTGCTGGCCTTGAACTCACAGAGATCTGCCTGCCTCTGCTTCTGCCTCTGCCTCTGTCTCCCAAGTGCTGGGACTAAAAGGCCTGCACCACCACACCCGGCACAAAGGACTTTTTGTATGCAGTTTAATGAGCTATGGAGGGGTTTGAAGCAGAGGAAGGACATGATAGCTCTAGCATTTTAGGAGGATGGCTTTGTCCACAGGACCGAGGACAGGAGGTGCTGACGGTAGTTCAGTTCACAGGCAGAGTTGACTGTCTTTTCCTCTCCTGTACTGTGCTAGAAGGCTTCACTTAGCCCCGCCTGGCTCCTTGCAGGTCAGCTGGAGCTAAATGAGGTAAGAACTTTGAGAAAGGTATGGGGCCTTCTAGTGAAGGCTGCACGAAGAGCAGAGAGAGCCGCTGCTCGCAGCTAGTCCAGAGGCAAGGACCCGCACCTGCACCTGCCACTGCCACTGTCCAACCTGAATGTCGTCTGACTGCACAGTGCTCTGTCCTAGGGCTTTAGAGTCCGTCTGTGTGTGCGTGTCTGTGTCTCTGTGTGTGTGTGTCTGTCTGTCTGTCTGTCTCTGTGTGTGTCTGTGTGTGTCTGTGTGTCTGTGTCTGTGTGTGTCTGTGTCTGCATCTGTGTCTGTGTATCTGTCTCTGTATCTCTGTGTCCGTCTCTGTGTCTGTGTCTGTCTGTCTGTGTCTGTGTGTCTGTCTGTATGTCTGTGTCTGTGTGTGTCCATGTCTATGTCTGTGTCTGTCTGTCCGTGTCTGTGTCTGTCTGTGTCTGTGTGTGTCTGTGTGTCTGTGTCTGTGTCCACATCTGTGTCTGTGTATGTCTGTGTCTGCATCTGTGTCTGTGTATCTGTCTCTGTGTCTCTGTGTCCGTCTCTGTGTCTGTGTGTGTCTATCTGTGTGTCTGTGTCTGTGTGTGTCCATGTCTGTGGCTGTGTGTCTGTCCGTGTCTGTGTCTGTGTGTGTCTGTGTCTGCATCTGTGTCTGTGTATCTGTCTCTGTGTCTCTGTGTCCATCTCTGTGTCTGTCTGTGTCTGTGTCTGTGTGTCTGTGTCTGTGTGTGTCTGTGTCTGTGTCCGTGTCCGTGTCTGTGTCTGTGTGTGTGTGTCCGTGTCTGTGTGTGTGTGTGTGTGTGTCCGTGTCTGTGTCTGTGTGTCTGTGTCTGTCTGTGTCTGTGTCCGTGTGTGTGTCTGTGTGTCTGTCTGTGTCCGTGTCCATGTCCGTGAGTGTCTCTGTGTGTGTGTGTCCGTGTCTGTGTGTCTATCTGTGTCTGTGTGTCTGTCTGTGTCCGTGTCTGTGTCTGTCTGTGTCCATGTCTCAGGCGTCTCTTCCTGCTGAGCCATCTCACTGGCCCTTTTCTCTGGGTTTTAATTTCAAGTGCTTAGGGATGATTAAAGCAGTAAATATGCTAGAAGTCATGAGCGATACACGTGCATGAGGAAGAGGGAAAACGTCCCCATGATGCACACAGCCAGAGACGGCCATAGAGGCCTCGTGTGTAGCTGAGTATGTGTAGTGATGGCAGTCCCTTCTTATCTGTCCAAAAGCAGGATCATTGTGGATAAGCTGTTGAACATCCATCTTTAGGCACAGGTGGTTTCAGCTGTGCCGCTGACTAAGCCATGCTGTTGGATGTCATCCCTAGGGGGCACCTTACCCGTTGCAGCCTGTACAGCATAGGCACAGGTATGACTAGGTTCTAGAAGCTTCTGTTCAGCCTGGTACCTGGTGCAATGGGAATTTGCTGCATAGATCTTCCTCCTTTACCACATGCCCAAAGGTCCCTGTGTGCGATGATGCTCACTAGCTGGTGGCAGTCGTCATTTCAGCACATATACTTAGAGTATAGTGTCATGGCTACCTGACATCTGCACAGTTTTGTCAATTGCACTTCAACAGAACTCGGGGAAGAGCTCACAGCATAACCTCCCCCCAGTCCCTCTGTCAGCTGTGTGGATGAAGAGCTTGCTCACATCTTCATGCTCTGACTCCCTGTAGGGCACCTGGTCACCGCTGGAAAGACTCTCCAGCAGCTAGAAGAGACTAGGAGGAGGTGGATACTGGGTCTGGTTCCCCCAGAGTGTTCTGAGCACCTGTTTTTTCTGTCCCTCTTCTGTCTTCATCCTGTGGTTCTCTCCCCCACATCCTGCTTTTCCCAATCTCCTGGGTCTCTGGGATTACATAATATTCCTGTTAGGAGCAGTTCCTGTTTTGCCAAGGAGAGGAATTGTGACTCTTTCAGGGAAAACCCCCTGGACTGGCTTTAGTAGCGGCTGCTGTGGCCAGCTCGTGATCTCATAAGGGAAACGCAGCACTCTGCTGGCCTTGCTGTTCCTGTCTGAGTCAATGCACAAATGGGGCCGCTTGTCTGCCTGTGGCCTCGTTTCTCTGTAAAGCCACTAGTCTACACTCCTCTTGCTAGGATGGAACCCCCAGGCTACCACAGACCCCCTAGCCAGGAACACCTTTCCCTATAGCCAGGACAGCCTTGATTGGAAGAACGCCCCTGTCATATGTCATCTGCAGACTCATCCATGTTATAGTATTCTGTGATGGGAAATGTGGGTGTCTGTAGCTTTAGAGGGGGTTTCTCTGCACATATTGCCTGGCTTAGTGGCCATCAGTTCATAGGTGTTCTGCTTACACCCTACATGTCACACCACTTTGTCAGTTACCTCTGAAGTCTAAAAGAGAACTCTTGGGTTGGGGCAAAGGTTCGTTGAGTAAAGCACTTGCAGCATAAAACATGAGGACTGGAATTTGGATCCCTAGAACCTTCCTAAATTAAGTAGGCATGGTGGCCTCACTGTAATTCTAGCCTCATAAGGCAGAGACCAGGGGATCCCCAAAGCAAGCTGACTAAGGAGAGTAGCCATGACAGTGACCTCTAGGCTTAAGAAACCTGAACAAATAAGGTGAAAGGGTGATTGAGGATGGCTCCATGTGTGCACACCTGCATACAGATGCGTATGCCACACACATGTGAAATATACATCTCATACACACATACACACGTGAAATATACGTCCCATACACACATGAACATGGGGGAGGGATGATAAACTCTTAAACATGCAGCCTGTCACAGTGTCATTACCACACCTAAAAAGATGAATTCTTCAGTATCATCACATATAGTCAGGGCTCAAATCTGCCTAATCGTCTCAATTTTTCAGTTTCTGTACATGTTAAACCAAGATCCAAACGTGTTTGGATATCACAAGTAATGTGTTTTAGACCCTTTCAGACTATAGGTTCATGCCCCTTCTGTTTTTCCTTTGGATTTTTTTGTTGGAGGTTGTCTATTGTTCTCTGTCTTAGAGAATTCCCCACATCCTGGATTTTGTTGACTTCATCTTCCTAGTATCCTTTAATACTATCACTTTTCAAAGAAACCCTTTGATGAATTCTATAATATAATGACCATTCCTGATATATCCCTGTTTGCATCACTCTTTGCTGGGTAAATAGTTCCTGCCATCGTATAACTTGCAATGTAATCAGAGAAGGTGGTAGTTAATAACTAGTGTGGGCTTTTTTTCCCAATGTGCTGATATTAATTAGCACAGGTAAATTGAGCTGGCAAGATGTCTCAGTGGGTAAAGGCATTTGCTGCCAAGCCTAATGACCTGAGCTCAATCCTTAAGACCCAGAAGGTTGAAGGATATCCCTCCCACAAGTCGTCTTCTGACCTCCATGTGCACACACATACACATACACACAAATAAAAAAACTTTTTTTGGGGGGGGTTCTTTTTGAGATAGGGTTTTCCTGTTGTTTCAGGTAGCCTGGAACTTGCTATGTAGACCAGGCTGGGCTTGAACTCACAGAGATCCACCTGCCTCAGCCTCCTGAGTACTAGGATTAAAGGTGCCCATCACCATACCCAGCTCAATAAAGAACATGTTTAAGTTAACAGCATTTATGGGAACAGTTAAGTGTCCTGTTAAAATCTGTGTACTTTTTTCACCAGAAAACACATGTTGCCGCTATCATCACCACAAACATACACAGAGTAACTATTGCCTTGTTAGATAATTCACTCCCACCCAGGTCTTAAAAATGATCAGGTGGAGGCTAGAGAGATGGCCTAGTGGTTAAGAGCACCAACTGCTTTTGCAGAGGACCCGGGTTCGATTCCCAGCACCCACATGGCATCTGAGAACCGTCTTTAACTCCAGTTCCAGGGGAATTGGACACCCTCTTCTGACCTCCGCGGAGGTGGGGGGGTGGGAGTGAAAACAAATGATCAGGTAGGGCTACAGGGAGACCCTATCTCAGAAATACCAAAACAAACTGTCAGGCAGTGGAAAGAGCACTCTGGCTCCTGAGTACTGCGCTACTGGGGATAAAAACGGGGCACGAGGCCAGGGAGGCTACATGAGGAGGGACTCAGGGTGGAGAGCATCTGCAGCTAGCCCAGAGCCCTTGAGGAGGGACTTAGTGGACATGCTGTTGCAGCTGACTCTCCAGATTGGCTTCAGAGAGCTTATGGGAGGTGCAGTAAGCAGTGTAATGGGGATGGAGGGAAGAGGAAGGATTGGGCAGGAAGGGGACGTGACTGTGTGGCGACTGAGTCCTCAGCTGGCTTCATGGGGAGCTCCTCAGACCTGGTCAGATCGTTGGAGGAACCAGGACTTTGTACCGCTACATGATCATCCACTTCCTCTCTCTCCAGGAAGCTGGACCATGCCAGGGATTTGTTTCTAGAAAGGTCTACCAGCTAAAAGAGTATGAGCCTCAGGAGTAAAGGTCAGTTTCTTTGAAATAGGCTGGCAGGGCTTGTACAGCAGGCAACCAAGACTGAGGTGGAAAAAAAAATGCTTAAGGCTAATCCTGTAGATCTACAAAGCATTTTGGAACAACGAAAATGTGGGAAAAAAGGAGGCTGCAGAGATGGCTCAGCTGTTAAGAGCACTGGCTGTTCTTGCAGAGGACCTGGCTTCAAATCCCAGCACACACAGATCCCAGCGCCCACACAGATCTATTCATGCACACACAAGCACAACACTCATACACATAAAATTTAAAAAAAATTTTAAGAAAATGTAGAAAGAAGACTGAACCAGGTCACACATACATGACCTGGGCATCTTCAGGGGTAAAAGGACTGCTGCCCTTGCTCCATGATGACCTTGCTCCATGGTGACCTGGGCATCTTCAAGGGTAAAAGGACTGCTGCCCTTGCTCCATGGTCTGCTTGTGCTCACTGGCCGTGGTACGCCCAGTCCACGACTGCTAGTAGCCAGACCTAACACATGAGTTTCATTTGATTTTCATGGCAACAAACAGGTGTTTATGAGTCAAGCTACAGAGGAAAAACATTCTCAGTACATCACCTCAGAGTGCCAGACTCCTTATGTGGTGAGTGGGTGTTTGGCACAAACACGTCTAGAGCGGGCACTGGAAAGCTGGTCTTTCAACACTGTTGGTTCACTGTTGTGAAAAGTCTTTGTATTCAAGGTTTTCTTTTAATCTGAATTTGGGGTTTAAGAACCTTTGCTCTAGAGGAAAAAACAGCTTCAACCCCAGCTTATTGTTTAAACTGTCCCAGTGGGATTGCTATTATAAGACCAAATTGTAATTAGTACAGCAAATGTTTGTACATAAGCAGGCATCACTAAAGTGCTTGAAGCTATCTGAAAGGCTTTCTTTTAAGTAATTTAAGTAAACATTTTCCTCTGCCTTAGGAGTTCTTTATGCTTAAGCAGTAATTAAGTCATTTAACTAATTTATCATCAGGACACTATTGGGTGGGGTCTAAAAATCTTATCTTTTATAGATATTGATTCTAAAGTAAGAATTTAAATAACAAAGACTTGGCATGAATATTTGAGGACATGGAATAATTTAAGAAGCAGCTTAAAGTTAGCATAAATTAGTAGGATTTCACTAATAGTTCTTAGTGTAGCTCAGTTGGTCCCTTGATACATAATTATCTTTAAATTGTAATCTACATAATTTCAATAGAACTAATTTAAAACAATGAAAAAGTCAGTCTTTCGCCTGAAACTTCTTGTTCTAAACTGTTAAAAGTTTTAGATTGGACTTTTATGGGAATTTTCCACATAACTTTTGTTTCCTCTGCAGGGTTCACGTCCTGTTTTATTAGGAGCCCGGGGTTTGGTGGGTTTTCCATTTGGCGCTTGCTCCTGCTCCTCCTTATCTGAGGAGACCTAGGATCTAGGAAGCTCACCCCCAGTCTGAGTCTCCTGGAGCAGTAGCCTTCCCTGCCAAAGAGCCGCAGGCTGAGATGGTTTGGGCTGCTCTATTCGTCACCGCGGTTCCTCTGGCAGGTTCGTCTCTGCTGCATCAGAAAGTCACACCATGTAAGGTGGCAGCAGCTGCAGAGGCAGAGGCTGTGTCTGTCCTGCAGGTCATCCGGATTAATGTTGTAATTCCTGTTTTGACTCAACCTCCTGTAGAGAGCCTGGGTTTTACTTGCCTGGGTTTGAAGCATTTTGTGAACCTGAAATTGAAATCTGGTGTGTGTTCCTTTGTTCCTTTGTTTGTTTATTTGTTTGTTTGTTTGTTTGTTTGTTTTGAGACTGGAACTTACCCTGAAACTTGAGTGGTTCCTCCTGCCCCAGCCCTCAGAGTGTCAACACTGGGATTATGGGCTTGAGCCACCCAAATAACTTTCTCTCTCTTTTTTTAAATTTTTATTTATTTTTGTATGTGTATGAATGTACCGTCTGCATGTAGGTTTGTGCACCTGTGTCGTACAATGCGGAGGTCAGAAGAGGGTGTCGGATTCCCCTGGAACTGGAGTCAAAGACAGTTCTCAGCTGCCATGTGGGTGCTGGGGATCGAACCCGGGTCCTCTGCAAGAGCGGACGGCGCTCTTAACCGCTAGGCCATCTCTCCAGCCCCCCCCCCAAATAACTTTCTAACAAATGCTTGAACTTGGTTTGTGTCATGATTTCAGTGACCTAGATGTCATGAAGTTTCTGTTTCTACCAGCAGAAAAACTGGACAGGCACTCCACTGTAAATCTGGACATGAAGTGTCAGCACCCTTCTAAAAGGAATGCAGCCTGTACAGGAAGGTGCCAAGTGGGCACTGGGAAGCAGGAAGTTAATTTCCATGTGTCACTGAAATTCATAAACCAAGGGTCAACTGTAGAACATGTATACGATTTCTATTCCTGAATTTTAAAAAAGTTTTAGAATGAAAATTTTGTGCCTGCTTACCTTACAATCCTTACTTTTCAACCTTAAAAAAATAGTGTGTATTGCCAGGTGTGGTGGTGCACACCTTTAATCCTAGCACTTGAGAGGCAGAGGCAGGCAGATCCTTGTGAGTTCAAGGCCAGCCTGGTCTACAGAGCTAGTTCCAGGACAGCTGGGGCTACAGGAAGACCCTGTCTCGAAAACAAAAGACCAACCCCCCCCCCAAAAAAATAGTGTGTATTTTCTAAAGTTGAAGTGACATTCATTGAGTTACATTAGTGATTTAATTTTGCATGAACGTGTTCACTATCATCCTACCTATCCTCATGTTAAGGATAGAGCGGAGATGCAGCCCCCAGCCAGCATGGCATAAATGGACCTCAGCTACTTGGAATGAGATTAATCAAGATGCATGACATCATCATCATCCATTATTTTAGACTTCATTTTAAGTGCTCCTTATGTGGGTCTAGAACTACTGGGCTGATCCTTGGAGCACTTTCTTACGTGGGTTTAGAACTACTGGGCTGATCCTTGGAGCACTTTCTTTTTTTTTTTTTTTTTTTTTTTTTT
>VZQC01014797.1:180874-198702 GCA_009823505.1 Rhizomys pruinosus | reverse complement strand
TTTTTTTTTTCTTACATCCTTTCTTAATGAAAACTCATTAGTTTCTAGCTAACAAAGCAGTCAATGGGAAGCAATGGAAGTCTTTCCTATAAGACCTGGTACAGGCAGGCAGGGAGCCCACTCAACTCTCACCACATCTGTTCAGCAGTGCTGGAAGCACTCATGAGCAGTGAGACAAGAGAAAGAAACAAACGGTCTTCATTTTGGAAAAGAAGTAAAATGATCTCTGTGATGGTAACATAATCCTGTATAGAGAGAACACCATAGACTTTGCTAAAACATTTTTCAAATTGATAAATGAATTCAGTAAAGTTGCAGAATACAAAATCAGTATGCAAATATCCATGATATTTCTCTATAAAAATAACAACCCGCATACTTTTGGCGTGACAATGGCACTATCTTCCTTCCGTTCTCTGTAAGATTTCCCAGGCCCACTCTGTACAGTTGTCCCCCAGACCTGGAGCCATGCATTCCTCCCTATGGATTCCTTTTTGGTGGTGAGTGATGTTTGGAGACCACAGTTTGGGACTGGCATTGCCCTTAGTTCCTACGTTGTTCATTGTCCCTTACTTCTTATCTAACAGGAACTTTTTAAAAGATTTTATTTATTATTTTTATTTTATCTGTGAGTGTATTGCCTGCATGTATGTAAGTGCACCGGTGTCATGCAGTGCCCCTGGAAGTTAGAAAGGGACAGCAAGCAGATCCCCTGGAACTGGAGTTATGGACAGTTGCTAGCTGCCATGAGTATATTGCCTAGAAATGTGTTGAGTGTACCTGTGTAATGCAGTGCTTACTGAGGTCAAAAGAGGGCATTGGATCCCATGGAACTGGAGTTACAGACAGTTGTTAGCCATCATGTGGGTGCTGGGAATTGAACCTAGGTCCTCTGCACAAGCAGCCAGTGCTCTTAACTGCTGAGCCATCTCCAATCCCTTCATAAGAACTTTTGATTCTTGTTTGGACTATTGCTTTTTGTAATGATAAAGGATGACATACTCAGTTTGCCCATTCAAATTCAGGGCCCTTACTCATCTTTTGTCTTGCTCATACACTAGGAGTGTCATGGTCACTCCTTTGCTTATTTTATTCCCCAGTGCATTACAGTGTCACGGACATAACTGAATTTTTGTGTGCCTGCTGACTCCTGGTTGTAGGTTCCACTTTTATGCTCTTGATTATTCAGACACTCAGTATTCTGTAGTTTGAAGGGGTTGCTGAGTATAAGTTAAAACCCCCTATCTTGCCATTACAGTAACTGATGGCCTACTGGTGTAGAGCAGCCCCTGATGCTTGCTTATAGTCCTCAGATGTGGTCAGATTGTTGGCAGTCTATTTGGCATGGTATTTCTTCCTGCATTCCATTCCAGTGGAAGAGTGATTTTCCAACTAACCTACATTTTAATGCTGAGTTGCCTTGGGAAGTGTTCACCTCTCCCCATAGCTCTCCAGCAGCTGATTGTTCATGATGCCTGGCCCTACCTACCCTGTGGTGGTGGTGGTGGTGGTGATGGTGGTGGTGGTGGTGCTGCTGCTGCTGCTTTTTTGTATAATGTGTTATTCTTTGGTGAGAGCCTGCCCCTGTGGACAGAACAAGAAAAATGTAAAATGTAACAGCAATATTCAATCAAGAGAACTACACATTTCCTGCTTAGTCTAGATTCTTCTTCAGCAGCTCTGGGTTCCCCTGTCTCCCCTCAGGAAGGCCCAAGTTTCCCAAGAGTACCATCCTTGGCAGCACAGGCGCGACGTGCTGTGGATCAGCAGCAGCATCCTTCCATGTTCAGGGTGCCCGGTGGCCTCACCTGTTGCATGGACTGGAATTGTCAGCCCTGTGCAGTGTGGGGTGGCTCCAGAAAGCCAGGCAGGGCGAGGCGGATGCCCGCATGTGGAAGGTGTGGCTCCACAGCTGGGGCTTTACGAGCCCCACTGCAGGAGCCCTAGCCGACCGCCTTGGGCTACGTGCCCAGGAGCTGCTAGCACTGGTCTGTGAGAGGAAGGGCTTTAAGTGAGGAAAGTTGTGCTTCATTCCACCCAGAAAGGAAGTTATGAAAACCCATGTCTGTTGTTGTAGTTTAACAAGCAGATACAAAACCTCTGCGTCTAAACAGAGGAAAGGGCAATTTTGTTTGGGCCAAACTATTTTAAGATAAATGAAAACTTTCTCTTAGGTCATTGTATACCCTCCCACCTAACTCCCTGTTGCAAGCTCGGGGAGCCCAGGCCCTCAGCTCAGTTCAGCTCAGCTCAGCTCAGCTCACTGCCCACCATGGTACTGTCTGCTCTGGAAAGTCGCAGGAAGGGCTGATAAGAAGTCGAGGACAGAAATCTCAGCTCTTATCTCTCTCTTGCATGCAGCACAGTCCTTTTCCTGTCCTGGACAAGGGACATAAACGGCCATCTCCTGGCAGCCAGGACTTCAAACAGGGTTGGGTGGCCTCATTCTCAGAGGAGCCAGGAGGAGAAAGTGGCCCCGCTGTCTGCAGAATTGTTCAGCACCGCTGAAGTGCAAGCTGCCTTCCCCATGGGCAACACGTAGCCTTTTCACAGCAAGACCCTCTAGAAAGAGGCGAAGAGAAGCCGTGAGGGGGACGAGGGTCTGCCAGGTGCCCAGTGAGCAGGCCCTGCTTTGTTTGGTTAGAACTTTGCCAGGACACAGGTGGGGTCTGAAAGGATTAGATTTGTGTTTTGATTTGTTGATACATCAAACAACTGTTTTTAAGGGCTTTTGTAATCAGAAGAAATTGACACTTGGATGGCCTTTGTGGGAGCAGAAGAGTGCAATACCAGCTCACACACCTCTCCTTTCCTCTTGCCAGGAAAGTGGCGGTGACATTTTATCACAGATTTTCAATTCATGACATCATAAAATAGCTTGACAGGGAACTGTTTTTCAGCTTCAAGCTGGGGAAGGGCTGGTGGAAAGGGTGTGTGTACTCTGTGCACGGCCATCTGGGGGGAGCATGGGGGGACTCAAGTGAGGTGGTCTGAGTGGCACCGTCCTCTCCACAGGCCTTTCCTCTCTTGAGACCTTCCCTCACCAGTCACCATGGGCATCACAAAGGACAGTTTGCAACTTCAGGTCCCCATGTAGGGGAGCCCAGGGTTGATGTGTATTGACACATAGTTCTGAGGAACAATTATGTGAAGTTCAAAATTTATAACAACTTCAAAATAGTATATATTACATAATATTGAAGACCTGGCTTTATTTTTAAGCTTGCTAGATTTTTGCTGCTGGATGCTGTGAGATAATGTAGGCTATCACATATATCTATTTTCTAGTTCTGCTCCATGATATGCTAGGAACCTTGGAGCTCTTGGGAGGGGAGGGGAGGGGAGGGGNAGTATATATTACATAATATTGAAGACCTGGCTTTATTTTTAAGCTTGCTAGATTTTTGCTGCTGGATGCTGTGAGATAATGTAGGCTATCACATATATCTATTTTCTAGTTCTGCTCCATGATATGCTAGGAACCTTGGAGCTCTTGGGAGGGGAGGGGCGGGGAGGGGAGGGGAGGGCTAGGCTATAAGCCCTGCACCAACCAATTCTGACTCACTGGCTTTGCAACTGTAATTCATTCTGACTAACTTCAAAATGATTTTTCCCTGCCACATCCACTCTTTTTTTTTTTTTTTGTCTTTTTGAGATAGGGTCTCCCTATAGCCCCAGCTGTCCTGGAACTCACTCTGTAGACCAGGCTGGCCTTGAACTCACAAAGATCCTCCTGCCTCTGCCTCCCAAGTGCTGGGATTAAAGGCGTGCGCCACCACGCTTGGCTTTTCACATTCACTCTTAAGAATATACGTAGACTTGGGCTGGAGAGATGGCTCAGCAGTTGAGAGCACAGACTGATGTTGCATAGAACCCTGGTTTGATTCCCAGCACCTACATGATAGCTAACGACCACCTGTAACTCCAGTTCCAAGGGATCCGAAGCCCTCTTCTGACCTCCGAGAGGGTTGCACAGTATACCTGCACTTACACACATGCAGGCAGTATACTCATACACATAAAATAAAATAATAAATAAAATATTTTTAAAAGAATTTTTTTTTAGTTATTTGTTACACTGATTTCTGCTGTTAATGAGTCCATGAAAATAGTAACCTCTGTAAGTCTACAAACACCGAGGAAGGCTTATGTTTTGTGAGCTCCATTATCCTAAGTTAAATTACTTCTCTTAAATAATCTTGACTAATTATGTTCAATAAATGGAAAATTTTAACTCTTTGGAGATTTCTTCCTCTAAAGAATCTAATCTTAATCAAACCTAATGCTTTATATACTGTTTTAAAATACTTTAAAACAATCTAATATCTTTTTTTTTTAGTTTTTTTTTAAATTTTATTTTCAAATGTGTATGAATGTACTGTCTGCATGCAGGTTTGTGCACCCGTGTCGTGCAGTGCCACGGAGGTCAGAAGAGGGTGTTGGATTCCCCTGGAACTGGAGTTAAAGATGGTTCTCAGCCGCCATGTGGGTGCTGGGGATCGAACCCAGGTCCTCTGCAAGAGCAGTCGGCGCTCTTAACCGCTAGGCCATCTCTGCAGCCCAACATGTTTTTAAACTTCTTTGCCTTTTATAAAAAGGTGCCAGAATTTGAGTTGTCAGGATTCCTGACTGATTTTCAGTCTCCTGTGGAGGAGAGATGTATGTGCCAGAACCCCCTGAAAGGAAGCCTCTGCTTCAGAGATGGGGTCCTTCCTTCAGCTGTTAGTGGGAGCTGTGTCCTGCCTCTGGAGAGCAGGGAGAAGAACCAGTTGACCTAGAATTATAAAACACAGTCAATTTGGATTATTTTTAGACTTCATTCAAGGAAGTTGGTGCCTGTGTCACATTGATCATTTCTGCCCTGGAAGAGCCTCGTTTATCTTGTGGCCAGTGTGTGGTGAGATGCTGCCACATGAGTCACTGCAGCTCTCCAAGCCTGAGGACTGTAGGGAGGGGGCCCGCTCCCCTCATTTCCCTTTTCCCCAGAGGTGGTGTGGATGACTTGTCAGTGATTCTTCTGTCAGTGACCCGAGAAGTGGTTGCCATAGAGGACCTTCCTTTTAAAACATATTTATGTTGACTTTTCTTAATGAGGGATAATTTAAGCAGCTGACTAGGCAAAAGAAAAAAAACACACACAAATGTACAGCCTTGTTAGCATTGGCATTCGTGTGAGGAACTTGGCATTATTTATGTTCCTTGCCGAAGACCAGCAGAAAGCAGGTCCTGTGGGCTTCCGATGCCTACTTAGAAGGAGTGTCTCATGCTCGAGGCTTACCAGCAGTTCTCTTTCGTGTTGGATTGCTTCACCTTCTGGACTCCCATCCTCTACTCTTGAAGCAGCATCTCTCCTGTGTTCATAAGCCCCATTCTGCAAAGGCAGCCTTTTACCATTAGCATGAGACTGAGATGGATGGAGGGCTAAGATGCTAAATCTGATGAGGGCCTTCCTCCTATGTCCCAAGTGGGAGGCATCACACAGTACCAGGCCTGTGAGCTCAGGTCTCTCTTACTCTTCTAGAAAATCTTCTGGAAAAGCTACTGATCCTGGCCTGGGTGTGTCCTCACTACCTCATCTAACCACAGTTACCTCTGAAAGGCTCTGCCTTCAAATACCCTTGACCTGAGAATTTGAGGGCTTGGTTTACAGCATGTGACATTTTAGGGGACAACATATTCAAATTTTTTTTTTTTCTTTTTTGTCTTTTTGAAACAGGGTCTCCCTGTAGCCCCAGCTGTCCTGGAACTCACTCTGTAGACCAGGCTGGCCTTGAACTCACAAAGATCCGCCTCCCTCTGCCTCCCAAGTGCTAGGATTAAAGGCGTGCGCCACCATGCCTGGCAACATATTCAAATTTTAACAACATAGAAAGGAACCAAGGATAAAGGGTGTGTGTGTGTGTGTGTGTGTGTGTGTGTGTGTGTGTGTACATATGTGCATGTGTGCATTTGTGTAATGTAAGTGTGCCTGTGTGTGCTTGAAAAACATCTGATGTTTCCTAAAGTCAGCAGTACAGTACTCAAAAAAGCAGATCATATTTTATAAATTTATTCATTCAACACATACTTATTCAGCATCTCTTGTGAGCACTTATATAACTAGAGAGAAAGCAGATTTCTGCAAATGTTTTACTGATGAAATTCAAAACTTTATGGCCACTTGAAATTGTATAGTTTTCACATGATGAGATATTTTTTTCATTTCCCTCACCCAACTGCTTAGAACTGTAAAGTAAATCTCAGCTTAGCAGGTATGCTAGGCCCACAGCCATAGCTTGTAGAGAGATTCCTGGAATCCCTGTGGAGAGGGCTTCTTATGTCTGTGACATGAACTCCATGCCTCTGCACACATGCACACACATATAATTCCTGTTTGTGTTCCTCAGTTGAGTCGTAACATAATTTGGGTTCTGTTATTATAGCTCTGATTTTTTTCATTGCTTCAAATTCAAACTTCTCTTTAGTTGGTAGGACTTTATAGGTTGTTTCAATTCTTATGTGTTTGCTAATGCTGAAAGTAATTGTGTCTCCCAGGCAAATTCCTAAAGCTACTTATTATTGAGACTGCGTGTCTATGAAATCACAAGGTACCAACCTGACTAAATGGAGGGAGAAGAGCTCCTGTTCCACCTACTGAACATCATGCTTTATGTTGTCAGTACGTTGGGTAGATCTGGTGTCACTGAGGGTGTGTGTAAGGCAGGAAGCAAAAAGAAGCAGTATTTGCAGTTTCACAGTCTCCCCATCCAGAGGAAACCACTCCTTTTGGATTGAAACCTGCTTCTCCAACTACTGCAAGATACTCGAGCTCTTTATCTTTTAAATATAAATAAACTGCTGTTGTGATGTGTATTAACTTCTTTTTTTAAGTACTTTTATTGATGATTTGTGTATTTCATTCATTATCTTTCAGTCCAATTTAGATACATTCCCCTCTCCCTGCCCCCACCCCACCTCTGTTCATGCTTTCTGCCAGAGCCCATTTCTATACCGCAGAGTAAGTGAATCCATTCATTCTGCCCCTTATATTGGGGAAGATGTGAGCCCATATGACATACAGTGGACCTCAGCATGGTCTTCATCCTGGCAGGATTTCTTTATGTCTAATATGAGTGGGTGAAGTTTCTTCCTCCCAGTGATCCATTAAGACTTTATTTGGGTTTTCAGAACTGTCCTGTTAAAAAATAATTTGAAAAATGTGTAGAACATTTTGTCAAATTATTGCCAAAACTTGCCAAAGTTTCTTAACTTTCCATAGACTAATCCACCCCATGCTGGTGACAGACAAGCTGTTGTGGAAGTGTGCGTTGGTTCTTCAGAGGCAATAGCAGCAGAGCTAATAACCTAGTTGCTAAATCACTCCTGAGCTCTGAGTATTTATGTTTTCCAGTGAGAAAAGTTAGTTGAAGGATTATTACTGTTGTACCTGATCTCTGTCTTAATTTGGAAGTCACAAAGCTTTCACTTAAATGGGCAGACGTGTGAGAAAGGCTAGCAAGCTGAAAGTTCTGCCTCTGCTGTCAGCCCTGTCAGGACAGGGACGTCTGTTGAGTGCTCAGACACCTCCAACTCCCCGCCCCAACCTGCTCTAGTGTCAGTCCCTGCACAGGGATGTCTGTTGAGTGCTCAGACTCCAACCCCCCACCCCCCCCGAACCTGCTCACTTTCTCTGTCCCAAAAGAGGCCTACAGCATTCTTCTGAAAGCAGTAAGGAGAAGCCTCTCTGGGGCATTCCCCTGGTGATCCATCTCAGCACACATGATTGAATGGTACAAGAGAATAATTCTCTGGAGCCCAGAACAGCTTCCTCGAACTCCTGAGCCGCCATGCCTCCAGACAAGATGCCTAGAAGAAGCAAAGACCAAACTCCCCATCCGTAGCAACCAGACACAAGCTGGTGCGTTTGCTTCAGGTGTCCTGTGTCTGGGTTGCGGTATATGTAGTTTCCTTCTTACAGAGCTGCCCACAGGTCATCTTTTCTTTGCAGCCTTGTCTTTTCTTCAGTTATTGTTAATTCCAAGTTGCCAAAGATCTTGAACGTTAAGCTCCTCCTGCTTAGTGACACATGCTGTTTGTCCACAAAGCTCTTGAATCTGCCTATTCCTGATGAGGAAGCCAAGTCAAAGAGAGCTGGTGTGGTGATGTGGGATAACCAGCTGTGAAGGGCCCGACTGGAGACTAGATGTGGGTTGACTTCCTAGAATAGTCGGACTTCAGGGGCTCACTGGTGAGATGACTGAGGGAGTGAAGGGACTTTCCATCCAAGCCTGGCTGCCTGAGTTAGGTCCCCAGAGCCCATGTGAAGATGGGAGGAGAGAACAGACCCCACAGAGTTGTCCTCTGTCTCCACATCTGTACTGTGGCACAGGTGCCACACGGAGTAATAATAAACTTTTAAAAATTTAAAACACTTACACTTTAACCCTACATTGTACATACTAATTACTGAATTGAATTCTTAAGCCTGGCTTCAAGACATTGTTTTATTTATGAACTGCAAACTAGATAAACAGGTTTTCCTTTTGTTTTAAAAAACTAGAATCTATTTCTGCTGACATGTTTTCCTACGTGGAGCTGCCTCAGTTAATTCCTGTCTCAGGACTGATCTTGGATCTTTGTCCCTAGATGATAGAACAGACAGATATTTTAGTATTGAGATCTTCTGAAAAGAAAAAGGACATGTGAGTCTATAATGCAGGTTAGGAGTCAAGGTTCCGCAGGGGAAGCAAGAATTACACTCCACAACATGGCATCAGGTCCCATTCATACCATTTCCCAGCCTGTGAGGCCTGCAGATAAGGTGCCCTAAATCTCACCGTGTACTGTATAAGAGTGTCTCTCCTTGATGCCATGAGCCACATTCTAAGCATTGGCACACTGATGGTTAAACCCAGGCAGGACATTGGAGCAGGTCCTTGGGAACCTCACACTGAGACCCCAGGTGCTAGTTCACTCATTTATATTGCAACCTCTTGGTGTTCTGAGCGTCCTCCTGCACAGGCTGCCCTTTGAGAGCAAAGCTCTGGTGAGGCAAAGGATCAGCAGGGATTTGCAAGCCGTGGTCCGATCAAAAGGGAACCTTTGGAAGTAACCATGGGAATCCAGAGTTCCAGCTTCTTACCTCCTTTCTTAGAAGGCACAGTACAGGTTTTCCAAGACTGAGGGTAAAATAAATTCCTTTTCTAGCTGACAGTTACTCAGTCTTTTTGTTTTCATTGTGTGAGTGTTTACATAGAATCCGTCCCTTTCACTGCACTCTTCTCCACACCTTATAGTACCTGGCTCTTTCAGCTCCGTTGACTGGCAGTGTTGGGTCTGAGCTTCAGCCCTCTCTGAGGTGGTGAACAAATTTGATAATTGGTTTAAAATGGATACACTAAGCTGTATTGTTACTACTTACCTGTCTTGACCTCACTGTCAGGGTGACTGTTCTATGAACCTGGCTCTGCTAAAGCCTTTGTCAGACGTGTGCTGTTGGGACAGCAGCCACCAGCCCTCACCGTGTCCTCCCAGGTCAGCAGGCTCAGCCTACACAGGGTTGTTAGAATTCACCTCACCTTTACCTCTGTTTTTTTTGATTAGTAGCTGAGACTCCTGAGAATTCTTTCAAGAAAGATTTCCTGAACCTTCGAGCTTAAGTCAAATGTTAGATAAAATTATCAGTTAGCTATTCCTTCCCTGGTAATATTTTATATGGAACCAGAAATTTCCAAGTTATTTATAAATTTATTATACTAGGCTTTAGAATGTCATTAGCGAACTAGGACAGTCTCAAAGTTTGAAAATGAAAGTCACATTTAAATATTATGGACTTTCTTTGAAATTATCTTGTTTGTTTAATGAAAAAGTGAGAAGATACAAATTGTTTCTATTCCAATACTTTTTAAAAAGGCATCTGATTCTTAATACTTTTCTTGCTTTGAAATTGAGACCAGATGTGAAAGTTTTCATTTTCATCTTAAAAGTCTATTTTTTTATGTGCTGCTGTGACCAAGAATGCAGAACCAGAGTTGTAGTCTGTAGTAACCTGGCTTCTGTTTGCCAGCATATAGAATACAAGAATACAGAACCAGAGTTACAGTCTGTAGTAAAACACCAGTGTATAGAATGGGACTCCTGAGCGTGGCTCCCTCAGGGTACAGAGTTACATTCGGCAGTAAACTGGCTTCTGGTCACCAGTGTATAGAATGCGACTCCTGAGCATGACTCCCTCAGGGTACAGAGTTACAGTCCTCAGTAAACTGGCTTCTGGTCACCAGTGTATAGAATGGGACTCCTGAGCATGGCTCCCTCAGGGTACAGAGTTACAGTCCGCAGTAAACTGGCTTCTGGTCACCAGTGTATAGAATGGGACTCCTGAGCATGGCTCCCTCAGGGTTCACAATGACAGCCTATTGCTTTTGCTCATGGCTTTTTAAAGCATGACCATCCCTGGAGTGAGGGAGGATGCTGGATAACTCAGCCAACAGGTAGTTTGGCCCACCTTCCCAGGTGTGAGGAACGTGTGTGCTGACACCACCACTTGTCTCTTGCCCTGCAGTGTGAGCAGTGGCCCCACAGTGTGAGCGGTGGCCCCGCGGTGTGAGCGGTGGCCCCGCGGTGTGAGCGGTGGCCCCGCGGTGTGAGCGGTGGCCCCGCGGTGTGAGCGGTGGCCCCGCGGTGTGAGCAGTGGCCCCGCAGTATGTGCGGTGGCCCTGCGGTGTGAGCGGTGGCCCTGCAGTGAGTGCAGTGGCCTGGGTTTTCAGCTCCTCGCTGCCATAGGCACTACTCAGGAGCATGCTTATTTTTTGGAGATTAGACAGAGCTATTGGATTCAATAAATGACTCAGAAATGGTCTTGTGTTTCCTAATAACTGCGATTAATTCCAGCAGTCAGTTCCTGTTTTTAAACTCTTGAAAACAGGAATTCTGGAGGTAATAAGTGAGCAAGGTAAAAAAGAAAAAAACAAACAAACAACAACAAAAAAAAAAAAAGTAGGCTATGACTTGAACAGGAGTCCCTAAGTCACAAGGGCACTGAAGAAGAGTGGCCCACACCCAGCAGGCAGCCATCAATGAGACCTCTGTTAATGTTAGTGGGCCACCTTCCCAGTGCCCATGTCCCTGCTTGGCCATGGGGGTGTGCTTTTACATGGGAGGCAAGATCTTTCTTGTCCATCAGCCTGGCATTGGCAAGCACCAAGAGAAGGTGCTTCATTCTGCCATGCAGAATTCAGCACTCAACATTTGAGAAACAAAGACAGAGTGACCTGGTATTTTTATTCCAAGGGCAGCTATTTCTTTATTTCTCTCCAAATTACCTGACGAGATACTAGCAAAATTTGAATGCTGACAGGTATGTGTGTGTGTGTGTGTGTGTGTGTGTGTTACTATCTATGTGCACAAGAGTTTACATATGTGCATGATGTGGAGGCCAGATGTCAGAGTTGGGCATCTCCCTTAGTAGCTCTCCACATTCATTATCTTTTGGAAACAGGATCTCATTGAACCTTGAGCTCACTGATTCCACGAGACTGGCTGGCCTGCCAAAAACTCTTAAGGATCTGCCTGTGTCCAGCTCTTTAAGTGGGTTTGAGGACTAAAGCCCTTATGCTTGCCAGCAAGCCCTTGCCAACTGAGCCATTTCCCCAGCCCCTTTAGAGATCATTTACATTTCTTCCCCAACTTTGATTGAGTTATCTCACATGTTAAGCATTTTATTTTTGAAATTTCGAAATTGACTACATGATTTTGTTTTTTAGCCCATGGGCTGAAAAAATTAATAGCCAGTGTTAATTTGATAAATGGATGCCAATACCTTTAGTGGGAGCCATCTGGGGCAGTGGCCACTCAGGGCCCAGTGTTTCCTCAATAGAATATTAATTCTGCAGGAATTTCAAGTGGAATAATTTTGATTCCACTGAACCAGTTTTTGAGGACCACTATGTCAAGAAAATCCAGGGTCCATTTGTGCATTAAGAACCACATGCACCTTGTACACTGACATCTGAGTTTCTAGATCAACCCATAAGGACCTGTGATCTCTCTCTCTCCATGGAGGAGCTAAAGTTGAAGTCAGTGTCTTAACAAAATCATGAAGCTCCAGAATTTGCATGTCCTGGTTTCTGTGAGATACTCTGGGTTAAACCCTACTCATAACATTGCATCTAAGGAAACGCTTCCTCAGAGGTCAGCCAGGTGACTTGTGAGGTCACTTCCTTTCAGTGTCTGCTGACCTTCTGCCCCATATGGTTCTCAGCCAGTGTAGCCACCTTCTTCTGTGCACTCTAGGTCAGGCCTAGCACCAGGAGAAAGAGGCAAGGCAGCAGGGTCAGCCCTGTTTCCCACCATTTGTTGCATGAATGGCTCCTGTTGGCTTCTTGTGGATAAACGAGTGATGTCTAACTACTTCTCCCTTTTTCCACAGGATGACTGTAGCCCCTCCACTGCAGATGAGACTGATTCTACAACCACAACCAGTGCCTTCACCATCCAGGAGTACTTTGCCAAGCGGATGGCCCAGCTAAAGAGCAAGCCGCAGGCCCCAGCACTAGAGCCTGACCTTCCAGAGACCCCAGTGGAATGGAAAAAAGGAAAGAAAAAAATCAAAGACGCAGCAGGTACTGATGTAGAGAACTGCCCCCAACCCAAGACCAAGCGCCTGAAAAAGAAAAAGCAGGAAGAGGAGAGCCAGGGACCTGTAGCCAGGAAGAGAGACCGAGCTGCGCAGCCATCCCGAGGCCCCAGTGAAGACGAGTGTTCCGATGCTTCTGCCAAGGCCAAAGGGGATTATGCACCCAACAGTCAGGATGGCACCCTGAAGTCCAAGAAGAAGAAAGCAAAGAAGTTGCACAAGCCAGGAGAGGTAGCAGTCGACAGCACGCTAGATGAAGCGCCTGGGAAGAAGAGGCCAGGGGAGGTAGCAGTCCACAGCACGCTAGATGAAGCGCCTGGGAAGAAGAGGCCAGGGGAGGTAGCAGTCGACAGCACGCTAGATGAAGCGCCTGGGAAGAAGAGGCCAGGGTGGGTAGCAGTCTACAGCACGCTAGATGAAGCTCCTGGGAAGAAGAGGAGAAAGAAGAAGAAGAAAGCTTCCAGGTGAATTCTGGCCTGCTGGGGCCTTCCGTCTACTACTCAGGTGTCAGGGTGCCGTGGGGTAAACTCTGGCCTGAAGTCAGAGCAGAGTGAGCCCTGCGCAGCTAGAGCACATCTCTTAACATGCCCAGGGGTTGCCATGTCTCACCTCATCACATTTCCCCAAGTCACCTTCCTCGGAGAACTGATTTGAATGTTCCAGATTTTGTGGCTTTTATAAACAAATCCTTTTTTAAATACCAGACTGTTCATATGAGTGGTTTTTTATATTCCTACAAATACAGTCATGCATGTGTGTGTGTGTGTGTTCACATACATGTGTGTGTGCATGGAAGTCTTACTCTGTTTGCTCTGGTTTCCTTCAATAACAATGACTTGGGCTTCCTTCTGAAGGACTTAGTCTAATTAAGGGATTAAGAGGCATTCTTTTGGATTCAGATAGTTCCTTTTGTTCTACAGCCAGCCATACATTTCTGCCAAGGGGAATTATATGAACGCATTCCCGAATGAGAGGGTTTGTTGTGTTGTGCTTCGATTTTGGTGGAGTAACTCTTACTCTTTTCTGTTGAGCACTGGCCTCTAGGTGTCTGAGTCTTCCCTCCATGAGAACTCTGACTTTGGGGAAGTGAGTCTTCAGCGTCAGTCACTGGGGTTCCTGCACTGAGTGTAGAATCATATGTATTTCTGTCTTGTGTTCCTTGAGAACGAATTCCCTGTAGTGGGGTTATGGATAATGGTCAGGAGGGCTCAGAAAGTTCAAAGGACTGAAAGACTAAGGGCCATGATACCAGTGTCACCTCAAAGTTTTCTCTAGGTGAAAACTGCCTTATGAAAGCTCCTGAGAGCCTGATGTTGTGTGAGTACCAGACACCTCCCAGCCCTGTACAGAGCAGATGCTGTCACCTAGTGCCCAGTACCTTCCAAAGCCCCTGTCAGGCCAGTGGGCCTCTCCCTGTGTGTTCTCAGAAGACCAAGAGCAGATGAGCCCCCGCCCCGCCCCAGAACCCCCCCCCCCGTCCACTTGGCTGCTTTTTCCCTGTGTGTTCTCAGAAGACCAAGAGCAGATGACACCCCCCCCCGGCCCCAGACCCCCGTCCACTTGGCTGCTTTTCCCTCCACCCTCACTGCTTCTCATCTTCTTTCTATCTTTCTGCCCCTTCTCAGGCCCTGCCTCCCATCATGCTGGGTGGGCCTTTGCTACTGGTCCTGGTTCTGCTAAACCTGTCGGCTTGGCTGTCGGGCTGCGCAGAGGCCTACACCTTGTGTTTACTTCATTGGTAGCAGGAACTGAGACTCACCCATGCTGTGATCTTTTGCCCTTGGTTTTACTCCTGGGGTCACATGTTACATGAGGAGCCTGTCCTGAGAGTCTTGAAGTGGAAGAATCCCTGAAGAGCATTTGGGTCTAGCCTCTGCAGAGGGGAGGGCCATGGACTCGGAGCCTGAAGTCCACTAGTTTCATCGTGTTCCCCAGAGTTTAGAATCCCAAGCCAGTAGGGCCCCACAGGTTTTTAAAGGCATTTTTCTTCACAGAAGGCTCATGCCCAACTCATCTCTGCTTGTCCCATCTTGTTTGTGAAGCTGGAGACCCAGGAGGGAGTGGGACTGTATGAGAGCCAAAGGGCACAGGATGTTACCAGTGCATGTAGGTGACGGCTTTTGCCTTTTGTTGCATTGAATTTAATTTCCTAGATGAGTAAAAATGAGAGCCAGAGGCTGGAGATTAGCTCGGTAATAGAGCGCGTACCTAGCATAGGCCTGGGCTCCATCCCTAGCACAGAAAAGAAAAGTGGAAGAGAGGGGAAGAAAAGGGGGGTGGGGGGAAGGGAAGGGGAGGGGGAGGGGGAAAGGGAAAAAGGGGAAGGGGAAGGAAGGGGGGAAAGGGAAGGGGAAAGGGAAGGGAAGGGGAAAGGGAAGGGAAGGGAGCATGTAGGGAATTGTTTGCAAGAGCATTTGAGAAGCATTTGAGATGCATTTAGGCCAGTTGGGGAGATGAGAGGAGGGGTTGCTGAGAGGAAGTCCCCAGCAGCCACACGCAGGTGGCTTCAGGGCACCTTTTATAGAGGGAATGTAGAACATGACTGCCATTTTAATGGGCTCCTGAGTGACTTTTATGTGTATTTTACAGTGCTGGGGATCGAGCCATGGCCTCACACATGCTACCACTTGAGTGATCTTAAGTGGTGGCCAGAGAAAAGGCACGAGCTCATCAGAGAGTGGAGTGCGACCAGCGGCTTTGAAGGAGCGGCATATTTTCTCCGGAAACCCTGGTATATTTTCTACAGAAACCCTGGTATATTTTCTCTGGAAACCCTGGTATATTTTCTACAGAAACCCTGGTATATTTTCTACAGAAACCCTGGTATATTTTCTCTGGAAACCCTGGTATATTTTCTCCGGAAACCCTGGTATATTTTCTCCGGAAACCCTGGTATATTTTCTCCGGAAACCCTGGTATATTTTCTACAGAAACCCTCAGCTTTTGTTTTTCCCATATCTTGCCCCCCCTCCTTAGTTTCTTACCTTGAAGTGGAAGTTAGAATAATGAAAAATATGCAGGGAATTGCATTTCATAGACTTGATATTGTAAAACAGTGTGAGTCCTGCTTTTCCCTTGAGTTCTCCCACTAGGTAAAAATACTTTAATACATCCTTCATTGCTTTCCTCAGCACCTTGAAGTTTTAATAGGAAAAGTAGGTTTCCAGGAAAAGAGCAGTCTTCTGGGGAGGCTCCTCTGCGCTACTGTGCAGCGGCTTTTCCGCAGCTTTTAATAGATGATTATTAAACAGAGTCTTATGTCCTGGGCCCCATTCCAAGCACTTTAGATAAATCAACTGGTTTAATGGTCAGACAGCCCTGTGAGGTAACCTCACTCCCCCTTTTATAGAGCTTCTTGTGCTGTCTGTAGATTTATGCTGCCCTGCAGCCCCACCGTGCTCCAGTGCCCTCTCCGTCACCCATCGGCCCCCTGCCGTGACTGTCCCAGTGTCCCCCGCAAGTGGGACTACACTGGGACTCAGCTGCAAACTCCAGAGACAGCCAAGCTAGCTCACGTTAGTTTTGCCTGTGTACACTGGAGAAAGTGCTCCTGGTTACATTACACGGAATCCCCAGGGATCCTCCTTTCCAATTTGGTCAAGCAGTTGGTGGAACTTGACTAACTTTACCTGTCTTGAAAAAGACCAAAAAAAAAACCAAAAACTAACTTTTGTGTAACACTGGCTAAGGGAATTTTTTTCTACTTTGTAAGAACTATGGCTATTTGGGGAGACACAGCCCATGCTGGCATTTGTTTTCTCTCACAGGCTGTGCCTCTGTTTCTCTCCTCCTCACCTGGTCCTGAGTGGCAGGAACAGGCCAAGACCTGTTTGCACAAAAGAAGCAGCAGCAGAGGAGTCGCTGCAATCTCTCCTGGTGATCTCAGCCCTTGGATCAGGGAGCAGCGGCTGTATTTAGACTTGAGTAAGAGCTTCCCCCGCCACCACCCTGTTTGTCTCTGCTTCTGCAGCCACTGCAGCTTGGAGCCTGTTGTGCTGGCGTGGAGCAGAGGAGGTCAGGTCGGGTGCCCGCTGTGTGCTTTATGGTACGCCATTATTCATGAGCAAATTAGTACCATGTCCTAATAAAGGAGGTGACTAAACTTCTTGCATGAAACACACGGTCTATTTAGGAAATACTGAACATATTAAAATGACACACACAAGCCCTCCTGGAGCAAGCAAGAGGGGAAGGAAAAAAAAGCAGAGATGGGGACATGGCTAAAGGAAGCGGCTTCCAAGTTCCCAGAGCCACGAGGATGGTTGCAGTTAGGGGTCCTGCTAGTTGACCGAGGAGCATATATGAGCTGTCTCCTCCCACCTGAGTTGAATTGCTACATAAGCTTTAACAGCAAGCTTTTAAGAAAACTGCAGTGCGTTCTCAGTAACTGAGGGAAGGACTTGGTAACCGATTACACCCAAAATCTGTGTTGGATTTCCTTGGAGAAAGGAACATGGATGCCAAAAAAGTTACCCTAAAAGTTGTTACCCTAAAAGAAGTTACCCTAAAAGAAGTTATCCTAAAAGTTACCCTAAAAGCATTCCCTGCCCAGCTCTCAGGTTACAGGCTGATTCAGGAGGAGTTACTGACCCATGGCAGGCTACCCACATCAGTGTCCTTCCAGTCTGTCCTCTAAAGTGGACCACTGGATCCTGAGGTAATTGCAGAGTGGGTGCCCAGGCCCAAGCCTCCCCTCCCCTGGCCGGACATCCATGTCAGTACTCCACTTGTGCCTGAAGCTTCAAGAAGTCCTCTGCTAGCTCATTTGCCCTGAACCTAGTAGTAGTGACCTCGTGAGGCCTACCTGCTTGCAGTAGTTCTATGAACTAGAACAAGTTCTATGAACTAGAACTTCAAGTTCAGTGTCATAGAAAACTATGTTCTAGGATTCCTTCAAGTTCAGTGTCATAGAATAGGGTTTTGTCTGCCAGCAGGTGCTACTTGAGAGTCCCTGTGAGCCAGAGGTCAGCCCCTTCCTGCCCTCGTCAGTAGATCTGCTGAGGTGACGATGGTGAAAAGGACAGGGAAGGAACTCATTGCCAGACACCCTTCTACCTGAGCAGTCAGTATAAAACCAAGCCCTGCACACGCCTTTAATCCTAGCACTCGGGAGGCAGAGGCGGATCTTTGTGAGTTCAAGGCCAGCCTGGTCTACAGAGTGAGTTCCAGGTCAGCTGGGGCTATAGGGAGACCCTGTCTCGAAAAGACAAAACAA